>CM063508.1:79997517-80014718 GCA_032207245.1 Pardosa pseudoannulata | reverse complement strand
ATCGAGGGATGCAAGACGATCCAAAATGAGAGTAAGAGTCACTCTCAGCGACCTACTCAAAGCGAGAAGTAGCAAAAAAATACGTAGCGGGACTGAGATCCCGAAGTCGAGGGTCGACTTCCTAGCAGAAATCAGAGACGCTAGCGGTCTCTGAAGAAAGAGTTGCTCCGGCAATTCGGGGAGACAAGTGGACTCTTCTCGAGCTTCACACCCTCCACCCCGCTTGTTCTCCTCTCAGCCAATCTTCTTATATAGGTGGCCCGGTTGTCCCAGCTTGATTCTTTCCAAAACCTTCCATATACATGGTGACGCAATTTTGAGGTCAACCGACCCGCCAGGGTTCAGCTGGCGCGTTTCCAGACGTGGCCAAAGTTCTTAAGTTAATCAACCGACCGACTATCATAAATACATTAGAGGCACCATTAACTTGGTCCATATGAGGGGAATAGTGGACCCAACCGTCACTCAATTTATAATTATTATCAAAGTCTCTTGACGGCAATATACATCATAAAAACGTAGACACAATGGCTCAAACGTACTGACAGATTTTAGTTTAATTCCACTTAACTCATTAACGCCCGGATATTTCTGATGACTATATATTAGTAAATACCTAACATAGAAGCTATTATAGACACCTGGAAGTAAAACAAAATATGAAATTTAAACACCTTTAAATATGACATCAAGTCATCATTAGTGAGGAGGTGTCATTTTAAAACATAATAAGATGTCTTTAAAAAAAAGAAAAACTTCGTGATAAGAGATTTATTTGCTATCATATATGAGAAAAGTACTGAAAAGAGATGACTTATTACAGATATGGCTATTCGCCATGATTTTGACCGGTATACGTTCAGAATACCGGTCATAATACGTTCCTATTCTAAGCTTGAAAATCATAAAATGCCGATCGAAATGACAAAATTATAGATAAGATCATATTTGAAAACTTGGGAGATTATTCATAAGATTAATATCTATTTCCATTAAAAAGGAAGAATCGTTTCAAGAAAAAAAAACTCTACAAACCATTTTTTGACTGTCCTCAAATGAGGACGCTGGGCGTTAATGGGTTAAGCGACTACCTCTGACTGCCTGACGGAAACCCAGTATAAGACAACTTTAGTTTGCACCGTCTGGTAGGCTCGCGTTCCTACCTACAGGTAACAATAGGTGTCCGCTGCGAAGGTCTTTTAAGGTTCCCCTTTGATCTCTTCTTTCTTTCGGATCATTACACCCAATGTATCTAAAGGAGGTATACCCCTGAAAAAGGTTACTCCTGAAAAATATACTCCTGAAAGAGATTGTTACCCACTTCACCCAGGGAACAGGTAGCTACGAACGCGAATGACTCTGTACTCCAATGAATCAGTAAATGCAAGATATGTTTTAAACTACTGCACTTGATCCTGTAATTAAAATAAATTTAATGTTTGAATATATATTAGAAGACCAGTTAGTAAGTCAATCTGCCTAAATTTGCTATTCGCAAGGAGTGTAACGTTATTTGAGTGTAAGCGTCACTTTGAAAATACAACACTTTTGATTTTATAAACAGCATGTCATGTCTTACTTAAGACCTCACCCCTATTAAAATCTGTAATGAATCAAACTTCCATCTCAAACGTTTGATTACTTTTACAAATGCTTTATTGCGTTAAGTCTAACGTAAAGCATTATTGGTGTTTCTTTCATTTACATGCTTGCTTTTGAATAATAATGCAGGCTCTCTTAAAACTTGACATGTTGATTCACTCCAATAAAAAACAATGATTTCAGCATGACCGTCTTGTATTTTTCGACACATTCTTTACGATTGCCAAATTGAAATTTTATTTAAAAGAAATTTCTGCTCACTAGTCTTCTAGTGCTTTTATAATACGCGAGGGAAACTTCTATCAAAACAAGCATATCTACCTATACACATATATACACTATACAAATATATATATACATCCCTATCTTATAAAGTTCACTTGCACTGATTGGTATTGCAATTAAAGTTAATGAAATACAGTCAATCCTCGTTAAGACGGATTTGGAGGGACCATCAAAATTTGTTAGTCTTAACCGCAAATCGTATTAACAATAACAAAGATACTGAAAAATAGGAAAAATAATCAAATGGTTGGATGCTACTCTTCGTACCGGAGTTCGCAGGTTCGATAACGAGGATGTTCGTAGCCATTCGAAATCGGCTTTAAGCCGTAGGTCCTGGTCTCAGTAGCCCTAGAGTAGTAAAAAAAAGTAGACTATAGCTCTCCAAACCAAACCAATAAAAAAATTAAGAAAAGAAAAACATGCAATGCAGCACCATGTAAATCCTTTAACCCCTTAACACATTTGGCAGTGTCTGACAAGGGGGAAATTTAAAATAAACTAGGTAATCTAATCGTTTACACTTTGTTTGTATAACAATTTTTTTTAAACTGTTACCCCCTTTCACGCTTCCTACCCCCCCCCCCCTAAACTGAACTTTAAGAAAAAAAAAATACACTATACTATCATATTTTACCAGTTTTTCCAAAAAAACTTGTGGGTTAATGAAAACTTTCTTCAATTTCCCCTTTCGACCTCAAAATATTGCATTATGGATTTTTGCTTCGTATTTTTATCGCGACATTCTATAAATGGTGACTGAATATCATTGGTACAATTTAAGTTTCTAGAGGAACGACTACTTCCCCTGCATTATCTAAAGCCATTAGAAAGAAGTACGAACCAATTCAATTCAGCAAATAACGATGTTTTTAATATTTTGTTCGCCTTGCAGCAAAAATACGTCCTCCTTACTGAATTCGCCTTAAAAATATATTTTAACATTAGTTTTAATTTTCAATCTATTTGATCAGGGATTATGAATTTTGCTCGTGCTACTGATAATTCATCTTAACGAGATTTGACTGTAATAAAAAATAGTTATGCTCCGGCTTCCTACTTATAAAGAACTAAATTTTGTAAAAATATTTTCATACAATTTTTTTCTAATAAAGAAAATATTTTACAGATACGCAACAAAATGCCACTCAGGACAGTGGTCTGGTTTGCCGGACCCTAGAGCTGACCTTTTAGCGAACTAAATTTTCGGTTCCTTTTAAAAGAGTTCGACTGTATTTATCTTACCCACTAGCCCCTTCCCTAACCTCTCAATATTGAATGCCTTTTATCAGTTAAGAAAAAAGGGGATCTTCGATATGAATTCGTCAGTAATGACAAATTTTCAAGGGATATTTTCTTGTAAATCTAATGACAAAGAAAGGTATAGGATCTCATCATGTGAGAAAGTTACTACACGAAAAGATTCCCGGAAACACTGAGATAAGCAGGGTGAACTTCGAGATAACGAGAAAAAAATTCTTTTGAATTGCAATGACTAGACATGCTAGTGAGTCACTTCTCACTTCTAGTTATTTTTTTAGAATTTAGAATACTAACTCAATTTTTGAATGCTTGACCGCCAAAAGTTGGACATTTTTAAATTTAGAAAAAGGAACAATCATTAATAATTAATTTTTTAACCCTTTAATTCCCTGGTTATTTCTGCTGATTACATATCGGTGCATATCTTAAATCTTAGTTATTATGGACTGCTCGGAATAAAATAAATATGGAATTTAAACAGCTTTGAATAATATGGCAAGTCCTGTTAGGGTTCAGTTATCGTTTTAAACGTCGCAGGATGCCACTTATGGAAAAGGAAATATTTCGTGAAAAAAAGATTTATTTGGTATTGCATGTAAAATAAGTACTGTAAAATAGATTTAAATAGATAAAGCAATTTGTCATTTCAGTCTATGTACCTGCCAAAAAAGCAAATTTCGGTGCGCTGTTCGAAATATCATAAATTTACAATCAAAATGGAAAATTTATAAATAATAGAACTTACTCAAAAATTTTGTAGATTGTTTATAAGATTGCCCTCTACCTACTCTTAGACGGAAATTTCGTTCTAAGAAAATATAAAAATTCTACAAGCTATTTTTTAGCGGTATCTAAAAAGAAACACCAGGCATTAAAGCGTTAATAAGGAACCAAACGTGGGATTTTGGTAAAATGGTTTTTCTTAAGTTATCAAAGTAAATAGAATTGTTCATACCCCCATAAAGAGGCGGGTTAAGAAAAGTATTGGGCTCCTTAAACTGTTATAAGAAAATAAAGAAATAAAGAAATAAAATAAATATTAGTCACATTTTTAAATAAATAAAACAGGTGCTATTTATATTTTATTCTAAGGAAATTTCAATAGAAATGAATAGAATTTCACTTAAAATTAAAATATGAAAATATTTAGACTTTTTTTAAATAGGTTTTTGGCTTTTGAAACATTATTACTTCTTCATTAACAATACTTTTAAGTAAATCGCTCTCTCTGTATAAAATAGTCTTCTTAGTATTTACTTTGACGCTGAATTTTCAAGATAATTTTTACTATTTTCGTACAGATAAAATAAAATAAAATAAAATAAAGAAACATTTCTTTGATATATATGAAAATGTTCGCTTGCAATCATATTCAAATGCTTTATTTGTTAATTCTTTGAATTCTGATTCGATTCTGTTGAAATTGAGTCTAATGGTTTCATTTATAATAATTTCCAGATTTTTTAATAATGATGTACCTTTAAAACTTATACTGCAGATAAATCGTAAAGATTTACTGGTTGCATTGATTTTTGCAAAACTTAATTCTATAGCACTCATTAGATCAGTTCCACAATCATTTATTTATTTAAATATCAACCAAGAGCTGACCAAATGGTTAGGGTGCTGGCCTTCGGTACCGGTGTTCGTGGGTTCGAATCCCACTATAGCATGGACGTTCATAGCCGTTCGGAATTGGCTTTAAGCAGTAGGTCCCGGTCTCATTAACCCTCGTGTTGCATAAAAGTAGACCGTAGCACCCCAAACCAAATCAAACCATTAATTTAAATAATCGCCTTTACAGATCCTTTTATATTTTTTATCCGAATTTTAATGCTAAAATTGCATCAACTCTGGCCTACCACCATCTACCGTGTAACTGATAATCTTTGTTTAAAAACACATTAATGCCTAACGTTTCTTATTAGGTTAGTTAAAAAAATAGTTTGTAGAAGTTTTATGTTTTCTCAGAACGATTTTCATTTTCAGTAGAGATAGATGGCAGTCCTGTAAACAATCTGACAAATTCTCGAGTGTCTGCCTAGTGATTTAGAAGTTTGTCATTTAGTCACTTTTTTTTCACATCGTTTGTCATTTTTTTCCGCATTTTAACCCTTTCATGGGCCGTGGGAAGATTACTTCCCACCTACACGATCTTACAAAACACACCTGTGGGAAGCGCAAAACCCATTCTAATATATAGTTGGTCTTGCTATTGGAACGACGGGAAGACTAATTCCCGTTTCGGTTTTTCGCTGTCATCTACTGTTCGATCGATTGAATAAAATTAGCAGTTCTGTTTTGAAAGTTTGGAAACGTGGGATGAGAGACAAACGGCCCACAAAAGGGTTAAAGTAATCTAACCACTTGCATGTCTGCATTCAAAACCTTAGCCAGAATTTAGCCTTTTTTTTGGGGGGGGGGAGGGACTGAGCCAATTACATATTTTACTATTTTTTAATAAAAAATATATAAAGTTTTATATTATAATTTAATAACGATAGCATTAAAATTATATAATATTTAATGTATTATATATATATATCTAAAAGTCCATGCACAATCTTGAGTAATACGATTCTGCGAATATATAAAAAGATTTGGAGCGAACATTAAAATTGAATAAGTAGATGACAATTTAAAAAATCGAAATTTTTATTTAAAAATTAATCTTGATTAAGTATGCAGTTAAAGAAAATTTTATATTTGAAAACGTATTTTTATTTCAATGTTAAAATACAATACAGTATTCCAGTATTTCAGGGGACTTGAATCCCCCCCCCCCTTGCCACGGCCTAACATTTGAGACTTCGAAAAAACTTCATGATAAGACTTCATAAGATATTACCTGATAACTCTCTATATTAAATCCTTAGCATGCATGCTCGTGTATGTATGTTCTCTATACATTTCGAAATATCTAGACCGACCTTGATGAGATTTTGCAGAGAGATTCAGGTAAACCCTGGGTAACCCAAAAATTTTTATAACTTTCTTAAATCTTCAATTCCTTACTCGAAGGATGGGAGGCAGATAACAAGAAAATTTCAGGCGCACAACAGGTTACTTCTGAATTGTTTTCATGTGTTTTGCTTGCGCATGCGTAATAGACCTTTATCAAACCGCGAGAAATCGTCTGCTACTCAGCCTCCGAAACTTTCCCATTCGTCTCTGTGGGTTGGTCACGTACGGATGTGTGAGTCGGTGTTAGGTTGTGGCATGTAAAAAGATACATTTTAAATTTGAAATTTCTTCTGAAGACAGGGCTGTTATCCTAACATTTAATAAAGAATTTGTGTCATCTGTAGTACATTTATCAATAATGAGCTCTACTAACAAGACTTTTAGGAAAGCGTAAGTATTGCATATTTAGTGTGTAACGGAAAGGGTGTATAAAATTTTGCTTCTTTTGAACCTTCCTTTAAATGACTGTACATTATGTTGAAGCATTTCAAAGAATTGAGATTCATTACCGTCAGCATGATTTGTCTATATTTTAGGTTAGCTTCTTGTGTTTTATTAAAGTAATTCCTTTTAATACGGAACTACAGTATTTATTTACTCAAAGTTACAATGTTTTAGATCGTTTTCAGTGTTTTTTAAATGCCGAACCTAAATATCTCTATGCAGTTAACCTTATTATTCATTCTTTAAAGTAAATTTAAACAGGACTAAATATTACTTTGTTGAAAATATAGGTCTTGTAATTCTATAATAGATTTTTTTAGATTTTCAGTCTGCATACCTAAATATTTCATTTTCACAACAATACATTTATGTAACTTAATATATTTATGAAGTATAGTGTCTCTTAAAGTATACATTTTATTGAAAGACGGAATTTTATCGGTTTCCATAGTTGGAAGAATTTGAACTTTATAAAACACTTTTTTGAAAGAATTTCATATGCATGTAGTTTATGTCAACCTGTTGAACTTGTTATGTAACTTATAAAAGAAGTATAAAATTTTGTAAACTTAAATTAATTAAAGCTTCTAATATTTAAGTGATTTTATACAACGTTACATAAGTTTTTTTTATTCCAAAATATTTATAAATTACTGATTAATTTGATATGCATCTATAAAATGTGTATATGCTATTAAAATGTCTGAAATTTAACCCTTCATTTGTATTGGTAGGTAAAGAGAAATGTTTGCAATTTTACAACATTGTTTTAGTTCGTATTGGTCTATGCATGAAAACCAAAATTTAAAATCCACAGTATTTGGTTTGAGTGCTGTAGCTCATTCCCCCCCCCCCCCATGAGGACTATAGTTAAAGCTGGGCCTGTTACATACAGCTGATTTCGAACAGCTATAAACAGCATTTGTATTATTACATATGAAAAATTCAGGGAAAACTATCAAAAAGAAAATAATTCAAGGAACATTTTTGATATGTTCTTTATTAGAACATATCAAAAATGTTGCAGTAGAAAGTTGCAATGAATTAAAAGTGAAATAGTTATGAAGTTATCTTTATCTGTTGATTAATTTGAAATTAAAATTCAGGTGGACTAAATATTTTGATAGTGCAAAATGGCATGCATCTAAAATATATCATTTGGATATTACTAATCCATCGAATTTCATCAACCTATTAATGATCAAAACAATTTATAGAGGAACTCAGCATTTATGTGGTTAAAATAAATTTATAGTAAAGTTAAATATTTAAAAAAAATTCTTTTATATAATGTATTCAAATGTGAAATTATATTTTTTATGCCAAAATATTTATAAATTACTGATTAATTTGATGTGCATCTATAAAATGTGTATATGCTAGTAAAATGTCTGAAATTTAACCATTCATATGGGGAATCTAAATAAAATGGGTTCATCAGTTAATTATGTAGTACATATCTTTGTGTATATTCTAGAAATCATGCAGATTATTTATTTTAGATGTTAGTTGTGTATATATCTTACTAAAATTAGATTTTTAAAGTTGTCGACATAAATTTTTTTTGCATTTTGTTGGTAAAATGTTATTAATATCCACATTAACCCTTTCATGGGTCATCTATTTTTCACACAACGTTTTCAAACTTTCCAAACATGTGTGCTAATTATATTCAATTGATCCAACAAGAGATTACAGCCCAAAACTGAAGCAGGAATCGGTCTTCCTATCGTTATAATAGCAAGATCGTTATAATATTGTATTATAATGGGTTGTGCCCTACCCAAGGCATATTTTGTAAGATCATGTGGGGGGTGAAGTAATCTTCCCACGGCCTTCGAAAGGGTTAATGTTGTATTTTATACTTTCATATGTTATAGGGAAGAGGGACCATAAATATAAGACAACGTTACTAATTATAAATTATCATTTGTTTGGTTTATTTTTTTCTCTGACTACTAAGCTTTGTTTCTGCTCTGATGAAGCAGTTTGATTGTTTGCTACTAATTTTTGGCCTAAATAATATTGGCTTTGCTTATATTCTGTTTCAAAGGCTTTATATTTCAACTTTAGTTTAATTCAACTTTAGTTTAATTTCATAAGAGGACAAGTCTAGATGTTCTCTGAAATATCTTTAAATACCTAATATGAATTAAATTCTGGTTGTTACAAAATGTGTAATAGTATATTTTTAAAGGAAGTTCTATTTAAAATTAAGACTTGCTTGAATTTATAAGGATAAATAATTAGTTAAATTTTTATGAGCTTAGATAAAATTTTATGATTGGTCAAAAGGATTAATATTTTATCTCAGCTTATATATAAAGACAAGATTGGTATTTAATTTATACTGTTGTCATATTCTATTATGTTAGTGCTGTTGTATAGTGAACTTCATAAAATTTAGATTAATTCTAATGGGATTAAAACCATGTGAACTGAATGGAACAATTAGAATTCAAAGTTGAATTTATATTGATACATAATTTTTAAATGAAACATTTATGCTTTAATTTTACTGATTATTATTAAAATATTAGATTTAATTGTTTAGCAGTTGCTTCATTTTTTCTGTACATATTAAATACACAATCTAATACGGCAGATAAAGCTTATGAAAAAAATTTACTATATTAAGTTGTAGTTTGATGTTATAATTTGATTTCCCAAAATAGTGACACGAAAAATTTTTAGAGGAAATCTTGTAAAAAAATAAAATACATACTTAAAAATTTATTTACTATAAGATTGCTTAACAAGTAAAAATCAAGCTATTTCTTGCTTACATGGCTATAAAGCTTTAAATTATTTTTCATCCTTTAGTTATTTTTTTATAGTGGGAGGTATTAAACTGTTCAAGGTGATTTTAAAATTCAAGCAGTGGAAATAATTTTGAAAAAGTAATTTTAATGTGTGCATATTTTATCATATTAATGGTCCAATTTCTGATAATTATTTCATTCTTATGAAAATGAAAATTTTTGACTGATGTAGTTTTCTATCGGTATCTTAAAAAATTCTGATTGTATATAGTTAATTACCTATATTTTTCAAAAGTACGAAACTGTTATAAAGTTAAAAAAATTTTTAATTTTGGTTTTTAGTATAGTTCAATCCTACATTCTTATTCTATATCTTATCCTTTTCTTAATATTGCAAAATACTTATGAATTTTATTTAAAGTAAAATTTATTTAGTTATTTAAATGTAAGACTTAATAGTAAACAGCTATTAACTTATCAGTCTTACATGAGAAACAAAGAAAATTTAAATAAACTTAATATGTAGCGAATTTTTCTTTCTCTTGCGTAGGGATAGTGTCAAGCTATTTTTGTTATTGGGGATTTCCTGCTAAATTGTTTGTGAGTCATTAATCATAGTACTTACAAAGTAGTAGTAAGTTTTTTGTTAATTAAAATCAGGAGCGTCTTCCCTGATTTGTCGTATTCATATGATTTATCATATCCTTGACCTTGATTTATCGTATAAGGATATAGCTTACAAGGACAATCAGTGTATGGTTAAAAATGATAGTGCTTATGGGCTAGTGACCAAATATTCTCGTGTAGCAACAATGGCCATCTTCTAAAATGGACGTCACCAAATTAATAGCTCTTCTGTGCCTGAACATTGTATTCGAAACCCGTCGCTCGCATGAATGTTGATAGCCTTTCGGAAGCAGCTTTAAACAGTAAGGCCCGGTGATTAACCCCTCGGGTTTCAAAAACTTGACTGTAGCGCTTTAAACGAAACCAAATCTTAAAATGACCTGAAGGACCTCTTCGAATGTTTAACAAGAGACGGAGGGGGGTTCTTTTTCGCGCATAATTATTATTGCTCATTTTTGTAATAGTGTTAATACTAAGGCCATTATATAATGAATTGCAATTGTCTGTATACTGCATATATAGTATATTTTAATTTGATTTTTATTACAATTTTTATTTTGAAATATAGGTAACCAACTTTATAGCATAAATCTTTAATTATTTTTTTTTTAAATTGTCGGTTCACATTATAATATACATAAGCAGCAAAATATGAAAACTGAAAAATTTGCTTTTGTAACGCTGCATAAGTCGATCCATTACTCAAATTATTTAGGATAAAAGCAATATAAAATTGTAATAACTTAATCTGTATTACTATGTGTCAGTAAGTGCTTCTGTTTTACCCTGCTAATTGAATATGAACCGTGAATTTTTATACTGCAAGAATAGGATAATTAATCCCGTTCGGTAGTAAGTATACACTGCCGAACAACACTATTCAATTTTTTATAGCAAATATTTTTATTTTAAATTTTATATTCAAATTGTAATAACTTAATCTGTATTACTATGATGTATCAGTAGGTGCTTCTTTTTTACCCTGCTAATTGAATATGAACCGTGAATTAATTTTATACTGCAAGAATAGGATAATTAATCCCGTTCGGTAGTAAGTATACACTGCCGAACAACACTATTCCATTTTTTATAGCTTTTACTTAGCTTCACTCATGTGTCAGTTGGTACTTTGAAAGTAATGTTTAACTACCTTCTTGACTAGTTAGAGATATGAAATTTTGCACATAGGTTGAATTCTGGTGACAATACAATATTGAATAATAATAATAATAAAATTAGTGAAAAAATTTTGAAACAGCTTTTGCTCTTACAAAGATATGGTAAGTGCAAAAGCTGTTCAGCGTACTTGGAATCCCAGTTGCATAGATTTTAAAATAGTATCTCCATATATTTGCAAGCGGCAAAACTAAAATTTCAAACAAAATTTATATTTTTAGTGAATTTTATCGCTTTTCATGTTAAAAGCGCTTTATTAAAAGTACTTTATTCTTTCAAGGCTAACAATGTCACAAGTTGGGAAGTATTAGGGTGGGCTTAAGGGCATTAGGTATGGAACAAAGTTTGTTTTACAAGACATATTTTGGCGAGATACAAAGTTTTTTCGAGGACCAAGTACAAGTAGTGAAGGTTCAACGGGGCTCCTTGACACGAAGTCGTATCCCCAGTAATGAGCGCGAATGTCATAACTCATGTGCTTCTTAAAATTTGCAGTAATATTTTAAAAATTTACAGGATTTTTAAGCAGTGAAAGTCATGAATAAATAAAAATTAAACGAAATTACAATTATGGTCCTGTCCTTTGTAAATAAAAATAATAATAAAAATGAAAGGCAGTGGAAAATGGAAAGATAATTTTTATTTTTGTTTTAATTTTTTTTTATAATTTTTTTGGAAATTTTTAAAGTTTTTTATATTTTTTAATTTATTTTTTAAAATTTTTAATTAGTAATTAAAAATTAGTAAAAAGGGGAGAAAGTTAGTGATAGAATTTAAAAATAAGAGAAAGTTTAATGTCAGTATAAGATACTGAAATCTGAGTAGTTTTCCCGAGGATTCGAAGGCTTTGAAAAATGAACCCCTTAAAAATTTCTGGTCAAGGTACTATGGTACTGGTTTACAACTGAAAATGACGACCTTGGATAGAAGGAAATCCCATAAACAGTACCCCAAATTTTCAAGTACAATTTCAAGTGCTGCTTAATGGGACCGAGGATAATATTATCTGAATCGCAAAGTCCTGAACGTTTGTCTATTAATTACATGTTTTGAAAAAAAAAATGTTTTTACAGTTAACACTTACGTTTTTTGCTGTTCCGCGTACCATTTTCGATTTTTTCCCATTCAATCAGCAAAATTCCAAGCTAGCAAACGCTAAGTGTTGTGGTATTGAGTGTCCAAGAAAACAATTAGAACAGTTTCTCCCGCAGTGGTTTAATAGCATTATCTATTAAATCGGACATACGGGAATTCGATGAAACAGTACTTGTAACATCCGACAATGATTGAAAATGATTTTGTTGAAGCTGTATTCTGTTCTTTCAGAGAAAACTGAAAAAGTATCGGATCAAGTTTAGTCCGAAACTAAAAATTCCTTAGCGAATCCTCCAACTAGTGGCGAAATGAGAACATTTCCTTGTCTTGGGTTTAGTTTGGGTTACGGTCTACATTTTTTGCAACACGAGAGCTAATGAGATCGGGACCTACTGCTTAAAGCCGAATCGGAACGGCTACGAACATCCATGCTTCAGTGTGATTCGAACCCACGAACTCCAGTATCGAAGGTAAACGCCTTAACCGTTCGGTCAATGTTAGCCTTGTCTTGCGACTCTGGATATGCAACGGCCGAACGATGGCCGATTGGTTAGGGTTCTGGCCTTCGGTACCGGAGTTCGTGGGTTCGAATCCCAGTGTGGCATGGATGTTCGTAGCCGTTCGGAATCGGCTTTAAGCTGTAGGTCCCGGTCTCATTAGCCCTCGTGTTGCAAAAAGTAGACCGTAGCACACCAAACCAAACTGGATATGCAACACTGGTTACCAATTATTTCAGGGTATGGAGTAAAAAAAAGGGGGGGGGGCTAGACAATTATGGAAGACATTTGTAATTGATCTATTTTAACGAAAAGTTTAAAGTACCTTTTGAAGAAATAGTTATCTTTTTAAATATGTAGCTATAAAAATAAATGTTATTTAGTAGTAAATTTAAAATTTTGTGTTTTCTGTTAATTTTTTATTTTTATTAAGCAGTTATTGTTATCAACAATATCTCTCCCAAAGTGATCCCTATTAGGCAGCACCTATTGTATCTGATATTTATAATTTTGTATTTTGGATCGACTTTTTATAGATAAGCCTCGCACGTTAATTAACTTTTTAGCCGGCACTTTAACTGGAACCGGGGAGAATATCTATTATAAAGCTGCACTTTAGAGTATAGTGTTTACGTGTGATACAAATTAAACATCTTATCACGAATATTTTTTTTTTTAATAAAGGGCATCCTATGGTGTTTAAAATGCTGTTTGTTACTTATGCGGGCGAGCTATATCATATTCAAAGTTGTTTAAATTTCGTATTTAAAAAAATCTGTACAACACGCGACTTCCTTGTACGCCTTTTGTATCATACATTTCTTTTTATTTTGTATGGTTCGACATCAAAATCATCATTCGCACATTGTTTTTAGCATGCAAAACAGATTTCCCTTCTCAAGGTAACCGTGCTGTGAGTAGATCTCAAGCAATTGACTCAGACGTCAAGAGAAAACTAGCCTGAACTAGTTCAGGAATGGTCGAAATGATATTTAAAGTTTCAGAATTAATGTTCCCGTATACGTAAATACAGATGTAACATGTAAAATATTCAAAGTTGAGTTAGGCATAGTCACAATAAAATTTTTCGAAATTTGAGCTTTGAAATTCATTGTGATTACAATTTTTACTTTGTACAAAAAGAAATACTCTCAGGGGTCCATAACTTACATGGTTTCCGCGCACCTGAAAAGTTGGGGAAAGTCATGGAAAATCATGGATTTAGACAGTGGATTAATTTTGCCATGGAAAATCTTGATTTTTCAATTAAAATGATTAAAAATCAGGGGAAGTCATGGATCCGCTAAACTAACAAAAAAAAAAAAATGCATTGAATTGTTTAATTCTATTTTTACTTGTCATTTGGCTGAAGTTACTGAGTTCGGTATTTATGTATTATCCTATTGACCATATTGCCAAGTAAAATTTGTTCACCAAGGAAACTCAAAGCAAGAAAGCTTAATGGGTGGGTAAATGTATATTATTCTGGTTTTTTCTTAAATTGTAGATTAAAATTTTATTAATATAATAATTATTTTTTAATAAAAATTAGTTAAGATTTTTGCACAAAATATAAGTTTATCTCTAGGGATATTGTATATAAACATTATAGGGTTATATTTGGCTATTATTCATGGTCACCTAGATAATACCAAAGTACCCTGAATTCAAATTGGAAACATTTTGATTGAAAAATTGCTATATGATTAAACTTAGGTATGTAGATACAACAATTTATTTTTATGTATGTGAGTTTATTAACACTTATAAAGTAAGTTTATAGTTTTTTTTATGATAAAATTCCTGTAATTTCTCAAAGCATATTTTATTTGTATGTACATCAGAAGTTTTATTCATATATACTTTAACGGAAGCTTTTTAAAGTCACAAAAAATGATCTGCTAAATCGGGGAAAGTCATGAAAAGTCATGAGTTTGAAAAATTTTAATTTGGCAGATACCCTGAACTTAGATTTAACTTACTCATCAATATATATTCGGCAGAAATTGGGTTGAATGGCTTAAAAAAATTCATTCGGACTTAGCCGGACCTAAAACATTTATCAAAATATCGTTTATTTTTCGCCTAGCGTCAATTTTTGTACTTGCATCTTTGTTTACGAGAAAGTGAAAATAACAAATTTAATATTCCTTATTGCTCTGGGAAGGTATCCTTTTCGTTTGTGAAATGAAGTTCTTGTAAGTTTGGGATCTCATTTTTTACGGATAGGAAAAATCGATCGGGTAAAAGATTTTTTTAGTATGTAACAACCGTTCTAGCATCGAACATTTGTCGAAGAGCACCATTTTTTGTTCAACTAGTCACGTAACGAGTTATATAAGGAATTCACTTCGTTGGATGATTTTTTTAGTGTATTTTTAACGTACTTTCTTCCGTGAGTGTTATCGTATGCTAACAAAAGGTATTTAAAAAGTTTGAAGGAAGAATTTAATACGCGGTTGCGTATACATAGCTAAAAATTTGTGGTTTTTGAAGGCGCTATACAATCGAATATAGCGAACTCGAGGTATTGTTGGTTTTCAACAACACTGACAAGTGTTGCCAAAATACAAAAGGAAAAGTTTTAGAAACACAAAATAATAATTTACAAAAATATTTACAGTTAAGGATTAGTTCTAAATTAAATATACCGTTACAGTATAGCGAAAGAAAATTTTGGTTCCGCCATTTCTTTGTTTTTCATGCTAATTTATCTTTATAGTAAATCTCGGACATTTTAGATATGGAATATAAAACTTTTTCAGTCGTCCACTCATTTTCTTTTTCATTTTTTTTAAACTCTTTCGTAGATGTGCAAATATTTAAAATTTAATTTCATAACGAAACTGGTGAAATTAACAAGTTTTTGTCTTGGCCAATAGTGGAAGAGAAGGTGTTGATATCTTTTATATAATTTTCTTGGAATCGCATCACGACTTATTACTGTATTAAAACAGGAACAGTTAAAGGTAAAAACTTTTTCGGTTTTAGTTTGTCAATTTAATAGGTAAATACTCAAAATCGCCTATTTTATTGACTAAAGAACGAGAACCGAGTGGCTCGGGCCCTGATCTTCAGTTCCGGAGTTCGTAGGTTTATGTAGCATGGATGTTCATAGTTGTTAGGAATCAGTTTACAGCAGTAGTTACCGGTCTCATTTATCTTCGCGTTGCAGAAAATAGACCTAGCACTCCAAACCAATTTGTTTAAGATCTTGATCTGTTATTAAAATTAAATCTAAAAATATTTAATAAAATTTGAATAGAATTTAATTTTAGTCAATTTAATTCATTAAATAGATTTTTAATAGATTTTTAATCAATTTTCATATTACATTACCGTTGAATGCACTTAGCAATTAATCAATTATTGTTATTGTTGGATCTAACATTTTTCTTAATGGTTCAGATATAGCAAACATAATCTTTGGTCTCTTCAAATTCGTAATAACAAAGTCGAAGTATTTAATATTGATTTCACGTTTGACTATTAATTGCGTAGAAAGTTGATCGCTGTATAGTCGTGATCAATGCACACTCAATATAAGTTTCTAAATGTTTTGAACAGTGAAGAAAGTGAACAGCTAATTTTTCACGTATTTGTATCACGTGATTATTCAACCTGTGTAGCTCAGATTTTGGCAAATAATTCTAGTCATTTGGTATTGCATCGTCAGTATAAACATTTCTATGTTCCATTTTCCATGTTTATAACTTTCAATTATATCAGCTGACAAACAATGGCGGATGGCCGAATGGTTACTCTTTAGGATCGGAGTTCAAGGTTTCGAACTCCTTTGATGGCATGGATATTCGTAACAGTTCGTTATTGGCTTTAAACAGTAGGTCCTAATCTCGTTAGTCGTCGTGGAGCAAAAAAGTAGACCGTGACATTCCAGATCAAACCAATCTATATATCAGCGATTTAAGCTTGTTTCTCCTTTTTTGTTCTATCAAATAGGTATCATGGCCCCTCCCCTATAAGTTTTACCTTTTAATTCGACAATGCGTTCGACTTCGAAATATTTTCGGAATTTATTTTTTTAATCTACGAGTACGCCGTACATTTTTCTGCTTTTTTTTTCCCCGAGAAGGGATTGCATAATGCTGTTATAATAAGATGTTAAAGTAAGACTCTTCATAATTTTTGAGTAGGTAAAAATTCAGAAAATAGCAGTACAGGGATAAAAAAAATATCCTCTACAATGGGAGTCGCAGGATTTTGAAAAAAAAGGGAAAAAATACACCTGTATGTTCCTGGGTTAATTACGTAATGAGGTCTATCTCCCTATTTTTTCAAAGTGAATTACTAAGCAAAGACCCGTTATACTTAAATTATTTTGATTTATTTCATGGAACTTTGCTCAAAAGTTTCATGAAATATTGATTGGCTATATTATATAAAAGCAAATGATAGTTTTTATTTTTATTGGAAATTATAAAAATCAAATGTTTAATCTATAATTTATTTGGTATTTATAAACTTCCTC
>CM063508.1:79882517-79990017 GCA_032207245.1 Pardosa pseudoannulata | reverse complement strand
CCTATTGAGTTATGTTTCGTTCATTGAATTCCAGTATTTTCTGCAATTCATTCAAGTTAAAAAAAATACTGCATTTATGAAATTTATTGCTTTTTCAGGTATTTAAGATAATTTCATAATAATTATTGAAATTTCTTCGGAGAAAATTCATAGCCCTAAAAAGTCATTTGCACCACCTGGTTTCGAAATGTTTTTTTTTCTGCTCTTTCAAGCCGTTGAGTATGGGAATTTACAACTGATCTTTTAATTTTCTCCGTTGACTTCGGAATGTTAAAGGAATTTTTTCAAGAAATGATTAGCTGAGCTGGAGAGTTAAAAGTCAATAGAAATTTAATGATTAATCAAAATAGTGTTCGTTTGGGATTTACTAGTTACTTTAATAGCGAGATTTGCTCCTATATACTTAAAATTGTATCAACTAAGTACTTCCGATTTTCTTGCTAAATAAGGGCCCGATATAAGCGAATTGTACTGTATAAGTCATAATTTTAGCAAATGTTAAATGTTCACAATTAATGTTGTATATAATTTATTCATAGTCACACATTTTATCAAATTTTTGCATAAATTTCCAGCTTTCATAGCTTTTCATATCTGTCCGCTTGAACTATCGATTGAGGGTACACTATGTTCTAATTAACGGGTGCATAGGGATATACCGTTATCCTTAGAAATTCTAATGAAAGATAACATTTGAGTAATCAGACTTTTTTTTTTTCTTAAACCACAAGCACAGTTCATCAGTTGTGTTTATTTCTGCTCATCTTATCCCGATTTTCCCAACGAGCCTCGCTTATTTTCATGCGCGCGTGTGAATAATAAATTAGAAAAATATCAGTAATCCGATACAAGATAAACGTTAATTATTAGATACCGCATAAAAATAAGCTCGTGGGACGAGATTCTTTCCATAGTTCACTCTTATCTGTCCTATAGTACAAAGTTTTATTAACTGTATGTAACTCAGCAACTCTGATTTGAAAAATGTTTTCTCAGATATTACAATATATTCTTTTAAGGAGACATAGTACTTTTAAAGATATAAGATCTTCATAAGTCTTATTTTTTTATTTTTTCCCAATTCCTTATAAAATAAAATCTTGCTACTTTTAGAACTATTTCTTTATAAGTTCTTTTATATAACATTTAAAAAATGTTTTTTAGGTTTGTTATTTCAATTAGTATATTTTTAAAGATAACATAAAAATATATGGAAAAAAGGAAATTCACTTTTCCGCAAGACAGATTTTGAAATAGTTACATTTGTAACTAGATCTTTATATCAAATTGAAGTAGTATCTGTTATATCCTGTAAATTGAACTTTAAAGGTATCTGATGTTTAATAATTTATAAAAAGTTAAAAACTATTAAATTGAAAATTTAAGGATCAATTATGCTTGTTAAGCTCTAAAATAAAATATACTGTAGAGCTTGTAATAATATAATGGGGGATCACGGAATAAAATAAATTAGGTTCTAAATTACAATTACAAAAGTTATCTTGCGGATAAGTAATTTCTTTTTTCTTCTCGTGTGGTACATATTGTATGTATTTTTAAATGTGCATTGCTTTGATATAGTAAAACTAAATAAATCTTTTATAATTAGAACCGTATTAATGATCATGGAAACAATTTATTCTAAACAGCAGTTTTTTTTAAAATTTTATACTGAACTAAAAACATGCTTTTATAATGAAATTTTAGCTTGAAACGTACTGTTCCTTTAAAACATAAAATATTATAAAAAAATTGGATTAAAAGAAAACTGACAAAATGTAACTAACAAAAAAATTAAGTTTTCTTATAAATTTTATAAGTTGTATTTTACTAAGATTTTTCTATTACGCAGTTAGAATCTACCTCACTGTGGAAATGGCCTTGATTTTTGTGAATGTTGCCTCTATATACATGGTTTCCGCGCACCTGGAAAATCATGGATTTAGACAATGGATAAATTTTGTCATGGAAAGTCTTGATTTTTCAAGTAAAATGAGTAAAAGTCATGGATCCGCTAAACTACCGATTAAAAAAAATGCATTGAATTGTTTAATTCTATTTTTACTTGTCCTTTAGCTGAAGTTACTGAGTTTGGTATTTATGTATTATCCCATTGACTATATTGCGAAGTAAAATTTGTTCACCAAGGAAACTCAAAGAAAGAAAGCTTAATGGGTGGGTAAATGTATATTATTCTGGTTTTTTCTTACATTGTAGATTAAAATTTTATTAATATAATAATTTTTAATAAACATTAGTTAAACTTATATTTTGTGCAAAAATCTTATATCTTGGGATATTGTATATAAACATTATAGGGTTATATTTGGCTATTATTCATGGTCATCTGGATAATACCAAAGTACCCTGAATTCAAATTGGAAACATTTTGATTGAAAAATTGCTATAGGATTAAACTTAGGTATGTAGATACAATTTATTTTTATGTATATGAGTTTATTAACACTTATGAAGTAAGTTTATAGTTTTTTTATGATAAAATTCCTGTAATTTCTCAAAAAGCATATATTTTATTTGTATGTACATCAGAAGTTTTATTCATATATACTTTAACGAAAGCTTTTTAAAGTATAGAAAATGATCTGCTAAATCAGAGAAAGTCATGAAAAGTCATGGATTTGAAAAATTTTATTTTGGAAGATACCCTGTGTATAAAACGTTGATACAAAGTGTTTAAACTGTAATCTGAATATATGTACCAATTATATTGGAACTTTCATGCATTGTGTTTTTTTTCTCTCTTCCGTGTTTTTCCAGAATATTCCTGAATATCTTATTTGTGAATAGTAATCCCGAGTAAATGAAATCTTATCAGAAACGCACCTTATTTTAGAAGTATTAGATAAAGGGAAAACTTAATTATCTAAATTAGTGATCGGCAACCTGTGATATGTGTCACAGGTTGAAATCATTGTGCAAGAGGATGAATCGCTCCCTGTGACGCATTTCCCATTAACAATTCATCCTGTTACTAATCCATAATCTAGGTGGTAATTTGGATTTTGCTTCTATCCAATACATCCAAAATAAGATATGTTTTAAATACTAAGATTCTGAAATGGGAATAGTACGCAACAACTGGGAGAGCCCATCCATTTTCTTTGCAATTAGTCTTTGCTAATCCATCTTACCTAAAGGGAATTTTCCTTAATTTGTTTTCCATATTTGTGTAATTTCTAAAAATGTTTTTAATTAAGCACCTTTTTTTAATTTTATGTATGTGTATGTGTGTATATATATATATATATATATATATATATATATATATATATATATATAAATTATTTAACTTTAATATTTCCTTAAAAACCTCCTCTATCCCATTCTAATTCCTTAAAATCTTTTTCCCAGCCTCTAAATGTCTTAATCAAAGGAGTGTCTTCGACTTAAAATTCTTCTCAAAGCTTTCTATCCTAAAGATGTAAATTTTCTGTCTGTTCAACACGTTTCCAAGCTGTTGCCGGAAAATGACTCCGCGTTTTTCCTGATCTTGCACTTAAATTCGCTGAGTGGGAAAATTCTTTGTCTTCACTCTTGGGTGCTTCTCTGTTCTAGCAGAATGATTTTTATGTCTTTCCTTTGTCTGTTGTTGAGTAGTAAAGATATTCGATTTAGCAGCTATGAAATAAAGTTTTAATTCGACTTGTGCCGTTCTCTTCAATGTCGGCCGACTGCATTTTTATTACTGCTAGCTCTTTAGCTTTCTCGTTGTCCAGAAGTTTTATAATTTACTGGATTTTATATACATATATATATGTGTATATGTATATATGTATATATATATGTATATATAATGTGTGTATGTATGTATATGTATTCCAGTAAATATTGTAATGTTTTGTATTTTAAAATTAAAATTAAAACATATCCAGGAAAGTAAAATTTGTGTATATAGTTCATTAAATTTATGTTCATAAATTTTTTTTAAACTTAAGTTTTTAAATTTTAACTTTTTTAAATATTATTTTTCTATAATATTATTTTGATCTATTAAAGCTCCCTACGCAGGACTGTCCATAAAATTTAATATATCTCTAATATTATCTTTAAAATTTTTTACTGACATGGTGAAAAGCAATGAAGTTTGATAGTGTCTTTTATATGTGCACTTAAAATGTAAGCAACGTCTTTAACTAAATACCTAGTTTTATTCAATACATTATGGAAAACCTGTATAAAAGTGTAACTCTTTTATTAACACATTGTGTGCGTGTACATTTCGCAGCGGAATTGTACCGAAACCGGGCTTTCTGCGCGTAAATTTAGTTATTCAGTTAAATCTCAATAGATCGAAAATTATATAATTTTTTAACCAACTTTTCGTATTTTATATTGAAATATATAAAGAAATAGAAATATATAAATAACCTTAAGGTTTTTGTAAATAAAAAATATATTTTTAGGAGATAAATTTATAATAGTATCGTAAATATGAAAAATCAAATAGAAATAGTAGTATATAGTTTTAGTTTTTCCCGTTCTGCGGTTTCGCATCGACTGATGTAAAAACTAGTTTTTGTCTAAATTTTTCCAGATTCTATGTAGTAGATAAGAACATTCGGCTTCGTTTTTCTGTATATACCGTTTTTTTGTACCAACAAACCATGTTGTTACGCTAACCCGTACTAGTACGTGACCCTTGCCCAAGTATCAATCGTCAGAAAACGTACACTAGTACAAGACCCGCGCTCATGTATCAATCGTCAGAAAACGTGCTAGTACGTGACCCGCTCTCAAGTATCAATCGTCAGAAAACGTACTAGTACATGTCCAGCGTACAACGTGTTAAGGATAATAAAGTCTTAGCATTTTGTAATGGATTGGAAAAAATGGATTAAAAGCTACTTAGAATTTATTTGTTAAGATCAAGTCCTTATCAAATATCTAAATAACTTTTGAAATATTAAAGATACAGATTTCAAATTTTGCATGCATGTGTACAAGTGTTAAAACGATGATATTTTTGGTTAGAAAAAAAAAATGTATATTTTGATGATTTTTGAGTTACCGTGCCCCATTGAAAAGCAGATAATGAATTTATGACAGCCAGATAAAATATTCATGAGTTTGAGGATACGCGCACTAAAAATGTAGTGCACATTAAACAATTTTTATAGTGCTTTTTGTCCAGTTTTCCATTTACGCTTCAACTTTTATTATTACAGCTGATTGGGTCCGTGAACTCTAAGTATAGAAAACTATTTAATAGACAGTTTTGAATCATAAACTTTCAAAATTTCCCATAATCCTTTATTTCAAATTTATAAAAATCCGTATGTCGTACTGTCTTAGGATTTTTACACTAAACATACCATATAACGGGTCAAATGACCCATAAGGTTTATGTAAAAAATGGGATGGGAAATGAATTAAAAATTCTTATTCTTTGTGTTTGCAATACATAAAAATTGACAATATACAATTTTGTTTAATTATAATAAAGTTTATTTGTCTATTTCCTTCCAATTTTCATATTTCATACATTTATAATCAGAAAAAATAAAGTCCGGTCATTTGACCGGCTGTGGTAGAAATAGTTATGTATTAAGTGTTGGTATTTTTAGTGTTAAGAAAATCTTTATCTAACTTCCTGCATGCATTTTTTGAAACACTGCTTTAAATTCTTACCTTTTTTATGCGATAGTTGTGTAACGTGATCAACCCCCTCAAGATCACGCCACTGTGTGAACAACAAAAGATCTGTAGGAGAAGCATAATGATTTTTGCTGTTCCTTTTGTATTTTCCGGAATGATTCTTTACGGTGGGTAAGTACCTGCCATATTGGATTCCTCTCGCTTAAGGTGAGGCTGTATCTACTGTCTTGGTTTCCTTTTGGTCAAAGTTAACTTATAGGGGAAATAAAATTCCTTTTGAAAATTCCAGCTCACATTTGAAGAATACTCAAAATAGTTATGCTACGTGATAGAGCAGTAAATTCTCTCAGGGTACAATCTTTCCCGTTTTCAAAAAAAAAAAAAAATGTTAAAACGATGATATTTTTGGTTAGAAAAAAAAAATGTATATTTTGATGATTTTTGAGTTACTGTGCCCCATTGAAAAGCAGATAATGAATTTATGACAGCCAGATAAAATATTCATGAGTTTGAGGATACGCGCACTAAAAATGTAGTGCACATTAAACAATTTTTATAGTGCTTTTTGTTCAGTTTTCCATTTACGCTTCAACTTTTATTATTACAGCTGATTGGATCCGTAAACTCTAAGTATAGAAAACTATTTAATAGACAGTTTTGAATCATAAACTTTCAAAATTTCCCATAATCCTTTATTTCAAATTTATAAAAATCCGTATGTCGTACTGTCTTAGGATTTTTACACTAAACATACCATATAACGGGTCAAATGTCCTATAAGGTTTATATAAAATATTGTGTTGAGAAATGAATTAAAAATTCTTATTCTTTGTTTTTGCAATACATAAAAATGAACAATATACAATTTTGTTTAATTATAATAAAGTTTTTCTATTTCCTTCCAATTTTCACATTTCATACATTTATAGTCAGAAAAAATAAAGTCCGGTCATTTGACTGGCTATGGTAGAAATAGATATGTATTAAGTGTTGGTATTTTTAGTGTTAAGAAAATCTTTATCTAACTTCCTGCATGCATTTTTTGAAACACTGCTTTAAATTCTTACCTTTTTTATGCGATAGTTGTGTAACGTGATCAACCCCCTCAAGATCACGCCACTGTGTGAACAACAAAAGATCTGTAGGAGAAGCATAATGATTTTTGCTGCTCCTTTTGTATTTTCCGGAATGATTCTTTACGGTGGGTAAGTACCTGCCATATTGGATTCCTCTCGCTTAAGGTGAGGCTGTATCTACTGTCGTGGTTTCCTTTTGGTCAAAGTTAACTTATAGGGAAAATAAAATTCCTTTTGACCAGGTCACATTTGAAGAATACTCAAAATAGTTATGCTACGTGATAGAGCAGTAAATTCTCTCAGGGTACAATCTTTCCCGTTTTCAAAAAAAAATTGAGAAAAATATATGTAATTTTAAATTATTTGCAATAAATTTTGGTATACCCTTTTCCAAACGCAAATAAAATCATTTAACACATTCGCTGCCACTAAAAATGATATTACCATCCCCAGAAACCGCAATACAAAACATGGTTTTAATGGTTTAAATGTTCGTTATATTTTACTACGAAAATCAGAAAAACGAGAAACTTATTTTCTGTTTAGGAGAGCGTTTTTTTTTTTTTCCCGACGCTCTGGAGCGTCAGTGGCACACAGACTCAACCTCTCTTCGTGAGTGCCACTGACGCTCCAGCGCGTCTGATGAATATTACCAGAAATTACTGGTATATTGCATAAAATAGCAGTTTAAAAGGAATAAAACGGAATACCGTTCATATATACGTTCATATATATTCATTTATTCCATTTATGAAACAATATTGAAAACATTTACAAATAAGCACAATATACAGATATTGGCATTGTTGAATTATTACTTCTATTTCTAGATGTTGAAGCAAAATAATAATTAAACATAATAATGCAAAATTACTATCAACTCTCAATATTAAATTATTGTAGCAAAGTATATATAACACATAAACGATATAGTAAAAAAAAAAAATAAAAAAAAAAAAAAAAAAAAAAAAAAAATAATGCTTCACTAACGTGCCGAAACAACCTCGCCGTTCAATTTCCAAAGCCACACTAAACACAGAGCATAACTTATCAAAGTCGCGTTAGTGCGTCGTCGGCATACCAGGAGGTGCCGCTCTGACGCGCCAGTGCGTCGGTGGCAGCGAACGTGTTAACAAACATAAATTAAAAAAAAAGCATCCTGAAGAATCCGTTTTTTTTTCTCTTGGTTTTTTTTAGAATGCTTTAAATACAAACCAAAGATAATTTTTCCTCATAGGTTAACTCTGAGCGTGAGAAATGCAATATAGCCGGTACAGACTCACCTAAACGTTAATCTAAGGGGAAAATAAAAGATCCTCAAATCGGCTTGCATTTAAAGATACTGTGTAAAAAAATTATACTGCATGATATAACAGCAGACATGTCAACTACTCCGAATTCTCCGGAGCTGCTCCGGAGAAATGAGAAAATTTGATAACTTCGGAAACTCCTGAGATTGCTCCGGAAAATAACAAACTTTTGAACAGCTAAAAGATTACGATTTAGCCAAACTGAATTTAGGTCAAGTTTGAGTGGACAAACTCTATATTCCCTTATGATAGAAAATTGGAAATATTTTAATCAGGTTGCTATAAGAAACATTGTTTCGAAAAATAAATTATTAAAGCTAAAAAAGCTACTCATAAATTTTTAAATGCGTAAATTTCAATTTACCTTTTACAAGGTTCGTACGGTGCTTAAAAACTGCTTAACGTGTTTTTAAGGCCTTAAAAAGTGCTTAAAGAGTGCTTAATTTTCCCCTAAGTCCTTATTTTTTTTTTCTTGTCGACAGTTTTTATTTGAATATTTCTAAATCTTCTATGAAAATCGTAAAAGGTCGCTCGGGATTAATCGTTCAGTGTGAATGAAATTAGACACTGCAGCGCTCCTTTTTTTCCTCATTTTTTTTTTTAGAAATCTGTCCTTTATTCCTTATTTTAAGGCATAATTTTTCGGCTATTCCCGCCTTTTATTCCTTTTTTTCTGGGCCATTCACTCCTTTATTCGTTTTTTCCTTCTCAACATTTACGGAGACAACTCAACATTTACAACATTATGTAATGGTGGAACGGATTACAAATCGTCTTTCCCATGTATAACATCTTTATTTTTCTAACATTTTCTTTCTGTGGGATATTTACCTCCCCCCCTCGAAAAAAAGTTTTAGGCTATTGATTGGCAGTACAGGTGTTTGAAAGTTAGCAAATAATGATCAAAGTGTCAAAACCAAAGAGGGACCCGAATTTTTCGATTGTAGTATCGAGAAATCTGTTTAACCCGTTTCTGTACCCAAGAGGGGAAAAAAACGATACTTCTAGCCTGTGCGCTTAAAAAAGGAGAGATTTCTCACTTATACACACTCTCTTTTGTTCATGTTTTTGTTGAACCTAATGTAATAACCATTATTTTATCTGATATGTTTCTGATAAAAGGTGCTTAAAAAGTTTGAATGGTGCTTAATTTTTTCCATTAAAAAGTGTACGAACCATGTTTTACAATTCACTAATGTGTAAATATTTTAAATTTGATTTTAATTCAGAAACCAATAAGATATGTACTTATGTGTAATCTGTAATTAGCATGTTAAAATTTGAAACTTCGTCTTTTTTCCGTACACAAGTGCCTGAATGCTGGATTGTCTGTAACAGCATATTCTCAAGAATGCTACACCCCCTCCTTTTTTAAAATTTGTCTGTTAAATGTTCGTATTTGCATTTGAAAAAGAGTATATCAAAATTTCTAGTAAATAATTTAAATATATTTTTATAAGTGTTTACTTAAAAATGGAAAAATACCGTCATAGAGAATTTTCTATCACGTGGTACAATTCTTCAAATGCGAGCCAGAATATAATTTTTCTTATAGGTTGATACTGAGCGAGAGAAGTCCAATTTGGCAGGTGCAGACCCACCTTAAGGGGGCAAAGTACCTTTTGAGCTGAAAAATCTTCGTTATAATAGACTATCTTTGATTCCAAATAAAATTAGTTATATCTATTTATAGAATAATTTTTTCTATAAATCACGTTGTAGCTTTATGACATTTAGATTTTTTTTAATACCAAGTAATGCATTAAAAAAAATCTATGAAATCGGTAGACAAAATTGTAAATAACTACTACATCCCTTAGAGTGCAACTACTTCTACTAAACTAAAATATTCTACTACACTCGTTGAATGTGTTGTATTTGATGAGTGTTGTTCGAAAGTTATTGCTCCACTAGATGATGGGCCTATGTGAATTTATTAAGTTGTGCTTCATTAATGTGTTCTAAAATTTAGTTTGTCGCGTTATATTTGACTTATGCTAGATAACATCTAACATAAATGTGGAGAAAACAGTGAAAAAAGTAGAAATCTTAACTGCAAAATTTTGAAATTTGTAAATTAGGAACCTGAATTATTTAATACCAGCAATATATTTTGTTTTGCAGCAGGATAAAGTATTTTTTTAATTTTCAATTTCTTAACAATTTGTAGGGTTTTTTTTTAATTTTAAAAGGATTGTTACTTATAAAGTTTCTAGTGTAACGAATAAAATATATTTTGCTTAAATTTGGTATAAAAATTTAGTTTCCAATGTACATATTTTAAATAGTTTAAATAGTAAGCATTTTCATTAGTTAGTTATATAATAAGTATTTTCATTTATTTTCATTTGTTGCGCATTTCTTTGCTATAGAAAATTACTACGTGAAAGGGCAAAACTATTTTTTTTTTCTTAGTGTTGAAGAACATGTTATTAAAGAACATGTAAAAAAATTATTCTTAAAGGTACAGAACATACTGTTTTATTATTTAAAAAAAAACACCCTCCTTTAATGAAGATTCTAAATCTCGAAAGGTACTATTTTCTTGCAACAATGGCAACACACAATATTTGGAGGCCTCATACGGCCCTTAAATTAAAATTTCTTAAGCACTAGTGGTATGCTGTATTCCCGTGCATCGCTACTGTGATTTGTTATTCATAAATTTTAATTTTCAGAAATTAACTATCATATTCTAAAACCGTGTATACTCATAAATTTAATGATATTAGCCTATACCCACTAATAACGAAAATGCTATCTCAAAAGTTTATATTTATTATTTATATATATTTAATACATCATACAAAGTTTGCAGTGGCTAAATAGTTTTAGATTATCATTTCCATTATTAATATTGTGTGCCGAACGATGGCCGATTGGTTAGGGTGCTGGCCTTCTGTACCGGAGTTCGTGGGTTCAAATCCCGCTGTGGCATGAATGTTTGTAGCCGTTCGGAATCGGCTTTAAGATGTAGGTCCCGGTCTCATTAGCCCTCGTGTTGCAAAAAGTAGACCGTAGCACTCGAAACCAAACCTTAATATTGTGTTACAAACATCTCTTTAGATTTTCAAAATAGTAGACCGTAGCACTCCAAACTAACCAAGTGCAAACGCAATTCAAATATACTGAGCTTTTAGTTCCTTTAATTTTTTGCTGTTAATCAGATTTAAAATAATAAAACGCAACGGGCTGTTACACTGAAATTTACTAAATTCTGTAGCGACAGTAACAAACATTTCAGTACAGAGATTTTGTTACAATTGTTAATTGCATTATTTTATTACATTTTTTAATAATTTTATTTCCACGTTTTTCCTTTGCAAAAACTAAGTTATTAATAAATGACTTTTATAACTACTATCTCTTTAAACCTCGAAAGGATTGAAGTTAAAGTGACTCACTTACTAAAAAAGTTGAACCTCGTTGATCTAAGGTTAGCCCATCAGATGCGGAGAGGAGTATTTTGGTTTGTTTGATTTCGTTTTGTTTTGATATTCTACTGTCTGCAACATGAGAGCTAATGAGACGGAATCTACTGCTTGATGCCGATTTCGAATGGCTACGAACATCCGTGCCAGCAGCGGATTTCGAACCCTCGAACTATAGTACCAAAAAGTAGCACCCTCTCATTCTGCAATCATTCGGTTCGGAGTGTACTTAGCGAAAATGAGAGTGGGTGGTAACCTATGCAAAATGGAGTCAAGTCAGTTGTGCTGCGATATTTTAAACAATTTTCTACTAGGTGTTGACCAGGCAACAGGTGGGGGAGGTATTGAATAAGCTGTCAAAACAGTACCGCGGCCGAGACACAGCGGAGTGAAGTTGAGCCTTGCGACGCCGTGTCAGTAGTCAATTCAACTCCGTAACTGGTGACAATTCCTCAAATGAAAACTGTTGTTTGCAACTCAGAAGTGCAGTCCACTCCGCTTGTGTGAGCGTTCCTTATTCAGATGCTGCCCGCCTTAAGGTTATTTTCTAAAGAATATTTTTTCCGCTCAAAACGCGACGCAGTTAGTGATATATATTTCATGAAAACGCACGAATTTTGATCGTATTAACATTGAAATTTCAAAACTACCGCGCCGAACGATGGCCGAATGGTTAGGATGCTGGCCATCGGAACCGGAGTTCGTGGGTTCGAATTCCACTGTGGCATGAATGTTCGTAGCCGTTCGGAATCGTCTTTAAGCAGTAGGTTACGGTCTCAATAGCCCTCGTGTTGCAAAAAAGTAGACCGTAGAGCTCTAAACCAAACCAAATCAAAACTACCGCTAAATTTTGATAACCTTATTCTAGAAATGCTATGACATATGAAGCGGCACAACTCTTTCCTGCATTGTACTTTTTGTTTTATGACAAGCATCATGCAAATTGAATGGGATACAAAAACCGGGTAATTTTATAATAAATATAAATTGCCAATTATGGTTATTTTTATGAGTCGTAGAAAGACGACGTTTCTAGTCATGTATACGAAGCCGAAAGCTGTGCGCGAAACAGCTAATGCCTTGATAAATAGTTAAGATATTTCGTAACGAGCTGTTTAGCGTTACTCAAATACTATAAATTACCGTTGGATATTTTTTTTTATTTGTGTATATGTGAACAAGTGGATTTTCTCTTTCGATTTCCTCCTTTGTGGTCAACACCTTATCTGTGTTTTGCAATATTTGAATTGTGGCTGTTGCTAAGCGCTTTATTAGACAAATCGTCAACAGGAATACAGTTTCCTCTGTCAGGGTGTAATATACACAGAAATCTCTCCAGCTTTTAAAAAAAGTAATATTTCAACACTGATATGAAAGCTTTGTACTGGACTGAGAAAGGACAAAAACTTCAGATAATAATAGAGCATTAATTCTACGATTGCATGCTTAAAAGTCAGTTTAGTCAGGCGTAATTTTTTGTATTCTACATTAGGCAGGAGCATTATCAGCTAAAAGCCACCTGGCTGCCCTAATAAAATTTTGTTAAAGGTGTCAAGAGTAAAAGTCATAAATGAAAGTGCATTGCAATTTTTCAAACGTAAAATATTCAAAATATATTTCCTTTAATTCGAAAGGCATAAAACACATTTGGGAGAATAAACCATACCAATACAGTTCAAGTGTCCATGTAAGTCGAACCCAAGAGATTAGGATCTGCAGTAGAGAGCGCTGGAACACTTATGTTGAGTCTTAAACGGCTTCTGACAACAGCATTTGGAGGGCAGCCTCTCGTCTACGTAGGACACGAACATACATTCCGTCCCTTAAAGGACCCGATTCGGTGGCTCATTTAAACTCTATTAAGGCTGAGCTATTAGCTGACAGTCTTGGAAGTCAGTTCAAACTCAGACATTTATGATAACGATACTTTGCTTAACGTTAACTCAGTTGTTGAAGAGTTCTTAAACTCTTCTACAGATAACACTCTCACTCCTATGTACCCTTCTCAGATTCTCAACTACCTGAGGAAACTCAAAAAGCATAAGGCTCCTGGTGTTGATTTTATCTCCACTAATATGCTTATACATCTTTCAGCTAACTTTTTAATCTCCCTCGCCTTTATTATCAATAGTCTTAATTTAAATTATTTTCCTAGCATCTGGAAGAAAGCGGTGGTGGTACCCCTGTCGAAGCCGGAACTCGACCACACCGTCCCCTCTAATTTTCGTCCAATCAGTCTTTTGTCGGGTATTTCAAAAGTATGAATATATCTTAGCTCAGCGCATGAATGAGTTCTGCAATATTCATAACATCATTCGCCCGGAACAATTTGGTTTCCGTTGTGAAGAGTAAAAGTCATAAATGAAAGTGCATTGCAATTTTTCAGACATAAACTATTCAAAATATATTTCCTTTAATGCAAAGGGCATAAAACACATTTGGGAGAATCAACCATACCAATACGGTGCAAGTATCCAAATAAGTCAAACCTGATGATACGCTTGCTGTAAAAACCGAATGATTCATCCATTGGAGTGGGCGACGAAAGCTGAGAAATCTGCGTTTGTCCAATTAGGTTTTGTTCCAAGTTGTATTTTAGAAAACTCTCCATTGTCGTCTTTGTCATACGATCGCCAAGTAGGAAGGGTGCTGTTCTTCGGTATCAAAGTTCATGGGCTCGGAATTCTGCTATCATGGCTATTTAATGATGGCTCGGAATTCTGCTATCATGGCAAGTATTTTCAGTAGAATCATCTTAACTTCACCAGATCTTAATGTGTAATACTAATTATGTATACATTATCAAACGTAAGTACATATAGTGAACCTTCGGTCAATGTATTTGCAGAATGAGTAGGGTATTGCTCTTTGTTACCAACGTTCATGGGTTCGAATCTCACGTCTGACATAAATGTTCGTAAACGTTCGGAATCGACTTCTGATGCTCATTAGAATTCCACAAATCAGTTTGTTTGGTCTACGAGTTCTTTCGTGAGCTCAGTCAGTAAAATAACTTGCATTATTTTCTTTTTTTTCCTAATATATAACCCAGTAGCATACTTACTCTACTTCTAGTCTACCATGGAGGCAATTCTCTCACCCACCAGATCCAATTTTGAAGTGGATCTATCCGGAGCCACGCGAGAGTACACTTGTACCGATAGTCATATCTTGCGCAGCACTGATCTACTTCTTCCGCCAGTTGTAATGAGAAACTCCCAGTGTAGCATACAGATTTTTGTTTCTGACCTCTTTGGGATAGATTAACATTCAGTACCCCAAAGACGTTGTGGTAAAGTTTGCTGTTAACCCTTTATATGTAGAGCATTAACTAGCTAAGCATTGTTTACTAGTAACTTTCTAGAAGTAACGAATCGACAATCTTTTAGAAATTACATGCTTTAGAGAACTGATGTCCCAAAGTATTGCTTTCTGCATATTCAAGATCATATCGTAACGAATCTGCACTCGGTTACCATCGAATTCTGAGGCATAAACATTGGGTTAATCAACGTGTAAGGGTTCTATTTCCTTTCTTTAGATATTATTAAAATTCAAAGTCTGTCGAGAGTAATCTCTAAAGAATACGAATTGCTGTTTTTATATTTTTCAATATAGCATAGCACGCAACTGTTTTCAAAATGATTTGCTCAAGTGAATTAACTCGCGAAGCACAACGATATTGAATAAATATAATAAATCAGTTATTTATAACTCCTTTATTTTTCAATGGTTGTTCCGAAAACTAATTTTATTGCTGTGAGCATCGGATATTTTCTCTAATTCATTGAACTCGTCAAGGAGTAAATGTAGGAGCTATTTGCTTTGAAGTCCCATGAAAACACCTTTAATGATTGAGTGATAAACATATGTATTTGTTCTATTATCTAACAAGAGACTGGTGAAAAGCACTTGTCGGGTTTAAGATTTAATCTTATCTGTGCTCTCCATCTTCACAGTTTGGCGAATTTTATAGAAATTTTAGATAAGTTCATTTTATATAGCTTTAATTTGCACTGGATAAATTTAATGGATATGGTTTTGATAGTTATGGTTTAGAAAGAGTTGAAACAGGGAAGGTGCATTTATAAACCTAAGTGTCTGCAAACCCAGGTGGTTGTATCAGTCAATTGTTAAGTGAAATTGTCTATCACACAATCACTCCTACCACAGAATAAAATTTTAAGAATTGTAGACCTAGATATAAATCAAAGTAATAAGATGAAATTTCATTGTGTGTCGAAGACATCTTGTCTTGATTTTTTACAGATTGAGTTCATTTAAAAAAATTCTAACTACGTTGAAGTCAATATTGCATTAAGTTTGTGAATAATGTTAATCTGCAAATGTTTTATATTTTGAGAAAGATAGATAAAATATGTTGTGCTTCCTATTAATATGAAGTTAGTACATTAAATTTCTCTCTAAATAGGCGGAAGGATAGATAGTACAGTAGATTCCGTCATAACCGGCCTCATTTTAATTGAATACTCATTTTAAATTCTAAAATGCACTCAAGTCTAATAAAAACTTTATTTTAGAGCTGCTAAAACGGACATCTTTACTAGTCAACGACAGACAAGAGGAAGGACACAAAACTCTCTGCTCGAACAGAGGTGCAAACCAGAGCGAAGACCCACTTATTTTCAGCACTTAAGTTGAGGATTTGAAATACGTTAGACGCAATATAAAAAATTTTCAGGGACAAAAATGTGTTAATTTTACAAAAAGAAAAGTTTAACAAATATATAAATGGTTATAGAAATCACAATGTTGTAAAAATACAGAAAATTTAATTTTAATCATAAAACATTTATGAATGTATCTAAAGAAATTTTCACTTTCTAAAATTTAGACGAAAAATCTTAAAATACTAATAAAATTAATACAAAAATGTTAGCATAAGATGCGTTAAATTCTTGAAAATCATAAAATAATTAATAAGACAATTTTGGAATGATAATTTATGATGCATCAAAAATAATTTAAAACTTAAATAACATAAACTTAAATTTTAAAGGTATCAGAATACATTCTCTTAAATAAATTAATTATGAGAGAAATAACATTATTTATTATAACAAATTAATGTAGAATTAAACTAATTTTTAAATTGGAAATATTCAATCTTAATGATATTATTGTAAATAATGCTGGTGTGAAAATATTACTTTTTTAGTAGATTTTTTAAATTTACGGTTAGTAATATAACATACAATATAAGTATTTTATGAAATATTTACTCGATTTTCCGGTATGATTCAGGAAACAGGTTGGTTTTACTTTTTTGTGTAGTATTAACTTCGACAGTGCGTCAAATAAACATTTTCCTCCAGAATCACGAATGCTAGTTTAACACAGTAAAAAAGAGAAACTTCCTGTCTTAACTAGTTACAGTTGGTCTGAAAAATAATGTAACTGAAAGTGCCTTTTTCCCTAATTCAACGACAGCGGGAAGACACAAAAATCACTCTGCTCGAACAGAGGTGCATCCAAGAGCGAAGACAGAATTTTACCACTTACTCAGCGAATTTAAGTATAAGATCAGGAAAAACGCGAAGCCATTTACCGGCGACAACTGGGAAACGTGTTGAATAGACAGAAAATTTACATCTATAGAATAGAAAGGACAGAAATAATTTCCCAAGGGACAATAAACTTAGCGAATTTAAGTGTTACGATCAGAAAACCTGGAACCATTTAGTAGCGACAGTTGGAAAACGCGTTGAATAGGCAGAAAATGCACATCTATAGGATAAAACTCTTTGGGAAATGTATCGAAAGAAATTTAAGTCGAGGACGTTTCTTTGATTAAGACATTTAGAGGCTGAGAAAAAGATTTTAAGGAACTAGAATGGGAGAGAGGAGGTCTTTAAGGAAATATTAAAGTTAAATAATAACTCTGGGAAACATATGGTTGCACTTGAGATCTGCATAAATATACCGTTGACTTGAAATTCGAGGCTAACTTTAAACCTTAGATAGAATGCGCAAATGATAATTCTGATGATGCATCAAACAAAATTTAAGAATATTTTAAAATTAATAAGCTTACATAGAAATCGCATGGTGTTCGTATCAGACTTTGTCGCTGATTCTATGAGAGAGGAGATAACATTCCATTTATTATACAATAATTAAAGTAAAATTTTTTTTGTGAAAGAGTTGCTCTTAAATTTTTGGGAGTCACGGGAGGTATGTGTATATGTTTGTAAATGCTGCTTACGATTAAGCGGTTTTCGTGAAACGGAGTGTGCTATTGCAATATTTTCAAGTGTACTCAACATATAAGTTACAATTATACGGTGAAATATATTTACTCGATTTTCCGGTATGATTCAGGTACACCAACCAGATACGTTTTACGTTGTGTTGGTGAGTTGGTAATTAACTTCGACAGTGCCGTCAGGTGTTTAAACATTTTCCTCCAGAATTCACGAATGCTAGCGGATTTTAAACCTCTTATTTGTATAGAACTTTCCTGGCTACAAGGTAGTGGTGGAGTTGACTCTGAAAAATAATGTAACGTATTGAATGTCCCGCACTTTTCTCATCGGTAATTCTTAACTAGCGGATTACCTGCGCTTTGCTACGGTGATTCACTATTAAACTAACTAAAAATGTTTTCTTTTTCAGTTTTCTCTCTCTCTACCCCACTCTCATTTCCTCCATTCGGTGTTGAATTAAAAAAAAGAGCCTTTCTTGGTACATGACGAATGATTGTTGAATAATTAGGCGTTTCTCTTTAAGTCCGGATTTCGCGAATTCGAATCTCGACTGCATGTGAACATAACCTTTCAAAATCAACTTTAATTTTTATATCGTGCAGTAAAAGCAAGTAAAGTAGCATCAAACCAAAGGAAATGATTTTTTGTCGGTACCATTTTCGTTTAAAAAGTGGCATATTTTCGTATTAATCTTTAAGCTGTATCCGGTCTCATTAGCCCTGGAAATTGAAAAAGTAGATTCACTCCAAATCTAAACCAAAACCAAACCATATTTTATATATTGTTTAACATATTGAATTCTTTAGCTTAATTTTTTACTGACAATTGAAACTGTAATGTCTCAAAAATTCTAACAAAAAAAGTAAAAGAAATGCAAATCTCCTTTATAAACACGTAAAAAGTAATTCAACAAAGTATTCAAAAGTAATCATTCAATAAGAACAATCATATTCTTAATTAGTCAAGTCATTTTTGCCGAACGATAATGTTGCTGGTCAAAACCAGTTCGTGGTTCGAATTCTCTGTGGCCTGGATCACGTAGCCAATCGGCTTTAAGCAGTATGTCTCATAGTGTAATTGTAAAAATAGATGTAACTTCCAACCAAAAAAGTTTTTAATAGCCAGAAATATACAATAAAAACTGATAATGTTAAATTCCTTATAATATAATTATAATATGTCCAACTGCAAAGAGCCCACGAATTGACTATACGCAGTTTGGAAAAGTTAAAATAATTTAATCTTATACAATAACAATTAAAAGTTGAATTATTAATTATAAAACAATGGAACAGAAGGATTATAAAACAATTTGCGATCAAGAGGAAACTTCGGGGACTTTGGCTTGACCAAGAATGGTAGTCTCGGATGCTTCTTGATACCATAAAATTTTGAAAAAAGAAATATGCTGAATAAGAAGTTGACAGCCCTGATCTATAGAATGACATTGAAGAACGATGGAGCATGATTCATTGAGTCCGCATAGCATTTTATTTTCTATGTGGAACGTCACTTGTGGGTCAATTTTTTTTTTTTTTTTCTGGTAAAAGTTTGCCTTCTATACACGAGTAAATACACTAATTATATTCTAGTATTTCCCGACAAGAAAAGTAAAAGGGAAAATAAATGGAAGCCGCAAATTAATTGCATACATTTACATCCGGTGCAATAAACTTCATATGATAGTCATTTTTATTTTTCTTTGAAGCGGTTTCTCAACTGTCAGATAAACTGCTCACACGAACAAAAAGTTATCAGCGCCTCCTAATAATGTGAAGAAGCTCGTGTTTTTTTCTTCTGTTTTACATAGATAATTTTTATGCGATATGACGAGAATTTTAACAGATCAGACTGACCCATTTAAGGAATATTTTTAGGGTACTGACCTTTTAAATTGCTGTGTTTTAAGTTATTCAGGTCTCAGTTGTTGAGAGAAATATTTTAATTCTAGAAAGTTATTTGTAAATGGGTAAAATTTGCCTTGCTCTCGAAACATTTTTGAATTAAGATTTCTTTTTGTGTATTTTCATGGTCTGCACAAGATTTATCTTTGGGGAAAAGTTTTATATCTCATAGCTTTGTCGCGCAGACGAAAACCACTAAAGGTTATAAATGTTTGGATTACGTGTTTCCTTTTTTCCTCTTACGTAATGCACATAAATAATTTTGCGCCAAAATTAGATAGGTTCAATTATGAGTAACTGTAGTTCTTAATTGTAACCGAATGTGGGGATAGTGAAAGTATACGCTTCATTTATATAACGGAAACCGGACATCTGACGGTGTATTATCTTTCTCAGAGCGTTAGAGATTAAACAAACATTCAGTTTAATTAATGTACTAAATCGTTATTGCAAACTAACTTGAAAGGGCAGATGCCATCTTGATGGCGGAGGGTTTGGGTTTTCTGGTGTAAGTTGGTATCGAAATTGACTTCAGTCGTTACAGGGACAAACATTTATTTACAACATACACTAAAGAAGCACACAAAGAATAAAAAAAAAACAAGGATTCTCAGTGAAATTTCTAAAGAGTCTCGGGCAAGTACGTCAGGCGTCGATCTCTAGCGTACTTACTCCCTTCTCTCTTGGCGGTTCAATCTCTCCCTGAAATGTAAACAAAATGTAGAGGGCGTCTGTCGTTCTGGAACTAGGGATCATTCTTGACAGCAGACGTTATTATAAAGAGTCTGCTGCTGATAATTAGTGTATCAGCTTCCTAGTGTTGATAGGTTGGTTGGGGCGCTACGAACTACTATTTTGCTGCAGGAAAGCTCATGAGACCGAGACCTACTGACGATTCCGAACGATCAGGATCATCCATGCCAGTAGTGAATTCGAATCCACGAACTTTGATACCGAAGAGCAGCGCCCTATTTATTCGGTTGTAGTTCGGCAATAGTGTTTGTTGGACAACTACCAAGTTGTTCAATTAGTTCCGAACGAGTTTCATTTCTAAACTATCTTGAATGTATTCTCAACTTCTAACTGCAGATTATGCACATTTTATGTCTGTATAAATTGTGTTGTTGCATTTTTTTTACTAGTGAATAATGTATTAGTAATGTTGTAGATTTAGAATTACTTGTAGAAGCTGGAATGTAAGCATTTATATTATTTTATCATTCAAGTAGAATGAATAGATACTCGTTTTGTTTTAAAAGAAATCGTTGTGCTCTTAGTTTTTAACTTGAACCACACCATAGACTTTTACAACTGTACAGTATTTTAGTACTGTACAACTAATATCTTGAGTGTTAATAGATGACAAGCCTAAATTTTATAGCACTTTTTCTAAAATTTTTCTGTGATGCATCAATTTCTTGCTTTGGTTACATATTTCAAATCGACGAAATTAACCCCGGACACGGTAAAATGCTTTATTGGTAACGAGTCTAAATATCGACCCTTGCTGGTTGTATGAAAATTGACACAGGTCGGTATGTCAGTCAATATTTTGTAATTTTTTATTTCCTAAAAATTAAAGTTAACCTGAACGACTCTTCATAAATATGAACCCCAAATATGAGCTCGAAATGGCTTTTTGGACAGTGCCTCTGGATTAGAATTCAAACCTGCCAGGTTCGAGCCTCACACTGTGAAGACTCCCCTTTGTCCGAGCACGCGCCAAAACAGCTGATCCGAGTTCACCTGTTTACCAGGACAATAGCATGGTGTCGCAGAGTCTGGGATCTTGACAATCGGACTGAATAGACGAATACAACCCTGATAGATCTCGTTAATGAATGGTCGGAAATTCCGTGAAGGTACAGCCAGCGAATGAGAATTCAGCTAAAAAGTATAACTAACTTTATCTGGAGTTCTCAAATAACTGGGATCTTAACAGACCAAAAAAACAATTGGCGGAACCGTAACTGACCCCCCCCCCAAGTATAAAAAGCCTACAATTTTTCGACTCAGGGCTTTTCGTCATTTTTTACGTACGTGTGTTGACCTCTTGGAGGCTTTCGCGTTTTGTTACCGGAGTCTGCTTTCTAGTTCGGGAGATTCGCAAAGTTCGCTCATATAGGGAGCGGCAGAGTCTCGGATACCGAACGGGGGATAAATTGGGTTTCATTACACCCTGAAAAGCCTCCCCACTTGTAAGAGATTATTAAATCTCTTCTTTTTCTTTCGACTGTGATCGTCGTGAGGAAGTTATACCGGCAACCATCCTTTGCAGTTCTAAATGATTTGGGAATTAACATTCCTTTGTAAATAGCCGTAGTTCATCAAGAATAAAAGTAAATTTTCAATTTTATCTTTGACTGTGATCCATTCTTCACGTAACCTCTCACTCGAAAATATTGAAAGCGTCACAACGCACAGAACATTTTTCTGTATCTATAGTAAATCAAATAAGTCGTCATCAATTGTAATTGCATATTTTCATGTTTGCGGTGAACATCATATTTTTCCCCTCAACTTCAAATTCAATTTTATAATTTCGTTCAGTTCCCACAGAGATTATTTAAATATTTTGCGATAGCTCTTTGTGGGGAGGTGATTATCTTTTAAAACTTGAAAGGAGAGTTTAGATTTAATAATAGGTATATAGTAGAACCTCGATTATCCGAGCTAATTGGGACCGCTAGTACCTCGGATATCGGAAATCTCGATTAATAGAAACCCTGTATAAAAACCTTCCGTGCTTGCTAAATTTAACTAACTTTTAAAGTAAAAAACAATAGAACGTTCTTTAAATGATAAAAATAAACATATATGAACTTGTTTTTAATAGCTAAAAAGATTTAAAAAGGAAATAAACTCTAGTAGTAAATTTTAAAAAGTAAAATGGAATTTGCTTTAACAATACTTAGTTAAATATCGAAAGACACGTTTTCAAAAATAACACAAATCTCCAGAAAATATATTTTTAAAATTTAATATACATTAATTTGTTAAATTTGCATTCTTTTTTTAAAAAAAAGTGTTACCTTTCGTTGCAAAAGTCCAGAATTTCTATTATGGGCAGCCCTATCGCGCCAATTTTTGAGCAACAAGAGATCCATCGGTGTAGCATGGTTTTTTTGCTCCAAATAATTTAGGGCCGTTGTCTGTGCTTGAACACCTTCACTATGACATATAGTCGTAGAATCCTTTAAGTCCATCTTTATTTTCAGCGTCATTAATGTCCGCTGAAGGATTAACAGCTTGTATGATTTCTTCGTCAATGAGAATTTCAAAATTTGGATGTTGATTTTTAACGTCCAGCCACTCTCAAATGCCCTCTTCCAAATCTTCCTCTCATCCTTCAATTCCATTGATGATCTCAAGAAGTTCCCTGAGGTGTGTTTTCCGTCTGCTGGGATTCACCCTGTTTCCTATTTTCAACAATTATTCTGTTGAATGATTTACGAATTGAAGCTGGATTCACCAATTGCCATGCCTGGGCAGTCACGTTGTGGGGAAGAAGTGCCTGTAACACGGACAACGAACTAAAATGTGTATAATTTTTTCCAAGCTCATTTTGGATAGGAGAAAAAAAATTAAGACTTCGTTATTGACTCGGGTTCTACTGTATATTCGTTTCTTGGTTATGCACTCTTTGCCCTTTTCCCAGCCAAAAACATAAACATTGACATTTTTTCCTCTTTTATTAATTATGCCACGTGTATTTTACGTGCAGAAATATTAAAATCATGCTTTTCATACTTTTTTTAAAACAAAGTATTTTTCTTCTGAAAATACAAAATATAGCCTTCAATCCATTGTTTCTTTTCCAGCGACTTTTTGAGGCACAGAATATTTTTAGACGATATTCAAACGCTAAATTCCCGGAGAAGTCAAAATCGCCATGAAATGCGTAACCACCTTCTCTGATAGCTAATACTTGAAAATTTGGAGGGTTAAACATATGATTGCTATCTGGTTTCAATAAAAAGAACAGTCGTTTCAATAGAACATAAAAATTCTACATTCTATTTATTGATTGACCTCAAGTAATGACGCTGGGCGTTAATGAGTTAATTTTAAGGTAAGAGCTAAAGTCAGATTCTCCGTCCCAACAAAAAATTCGTGTACCTGGATACATAGGTATAGTCTTTTTTAGTTAGTATTTAATTACATACTTTTTTTTGTAGTATTTTCTTTAGAATTATGGACTTTAATAATTTTCAGTTTTTCGACATAAGCAGTATAAATATAAACAGTAAATTTTTAGCAAAAGAAAAAAAAATCTATATGAAATTCTATTAGTTGAGTATTTGATATATCAACATTTTTCTCACGCAAAATGTCTTCCCCGAATTTTAGCGTCCTTCTACGGCGTTAGGTCCTGTTAGAAATAAAATTTAAAAGTGCTAAGTAGAATTCACTAGAGTAGGTTAAGGGCAGAATCTAATTGTCAAAGAAATGTTCTGATAGTTTTAATTAACCAATACCAGGAGAGTGTTATGCTCATCGATACCCTAAGTACCCGAAAATAGAATGTTATTTATAGACGACTCCTAGACGATAAATATCCGCATATGGGGGCTCTGAACTCTGCATTTATCTTCCGCCATTTGTTTATAGTTATGCTCTTTCTACGGACTTCTTTTTTACTCCACTGAGTCGGTTTTTAAAATCTCTTTTCAAGGGCTCCGTTCCGTTTTGTTTCTACGCGCTGTCGTTCGCGTTCAAGGTCGACCAGTTTTCTGTTTATCAGTTTTCTGTAATGCATTCCCGCTCTGGTGAAAGAAAGAATATTTATTCCGTCTTTCCTTACCTTGTTTTGTATAAACTAGTTTTATTCTGTAAATTAGAAACAACGTTACTTTATTAGATATGAAAATGTATTTAGAGAAGGCTAGAAACATACAAGTTACTTTATTACACCTGTATCGAATTAACTTATATACACGAGTCTTCCAAATTAACAACTGTTTTTGTTAGTAAGTTTATTTTATTACTTGTCCAAAACTTCTTTAAAAGAAAAAACAAAAGTCTTGAAGACACCCATTTAAGCAAGCGTTAATGGAAAAATATATCAGGAAGGTAAAATTACGCTTTAATATTATAACATGGCTAATAACATACTAAATTACTGCATGACAATACAAAGATAGTATTTCTTTTATGACAAGCCTAAGGATTTTCTTGTTCCTAATAGAATCACTTCCTAATTTATTCTAATTCTATGTAAATATTTTTGTCCTGTTTTTCGTAATCCTTTTCACTGATATTTATCTCATTTTCTTTCATTTTACACACCGACTGGTTATTTGAATTGTTTACTTTTTATGGTTCATCTCACCATGCTTTTTGATTTTTATTATCTTCAAGAAACCATGGCTGAATGGTTAGGGTGCTGGCCTTCGGAACCGGAGTTCGTGGGTTCGAATCCCATTGTGGCATGGATGTTCGTAGCCGTTCGGAATCGGCTTTAAGCAGTAGGTCCCGGTCTCATTAGCCCTCGTGTTGCAAAAAGTAGACCGTAGCGCTCCAAACCAATCAAGAAACCATGCTTTAATTACCATCGCGTTGTTTCTCCACGGCTTTGATGTGGGAAATAGATTTTTTTTTCTTGGTACATCCGAAACCAGTCTGGACAAGTTACTGTTTCCAAAAATTCTAAAAATTTGTTTCTAAAAATTCGTCTGGCAATCCTTTTTTATATAGCGGCCCAAATTAGGATTTGTTAACCGCTTCCCTTGCATTTTTTTTTTTATTAAATGTGACGAAACAAAACAAAATGTAGGGTTTATATCGAATTTTTAATTTTTTACAGGTGTAAAAGCATTTCGTTTTAAAATTAGTTTACTATCTCAAATTATCACGGCAAATGGAAAAAAAAAAGTTAAATATTAGTCTTTGTATATTTTTTAAACAAGAGAACACAAAGCGATACCTGGCTTTCTGTGTACTAGTATTGGTCTCTTTTTTTCTTTTACCTCTGGAATCTGTTTTGGGGTAACACAGAGTACACTGTCTTGTTGGATGTGATTTTTGCAGGTTGTGCAGGGATAACATCTGGAAAATGTCATGAGGTTAACTTGGGTGGTGCAGGACTAATGCTGGGTCTTCCTGATAAGGCAGAAAACTCGTCACGATGATTTTTCGCATCTATCCTTTATACTCATCCACAAGCCGACGTATACTATACAGTAGTGAAAACCCGTGACCATTTCCGCCTAAAGAACCGAGAAACCAAAAAACTGCCAATCGAAGTTGAATATTACCTTTTATCTCCTCGAGGCCGAGCAACACCGTATTAAAACAAATTAACAAATTCTGCTTTGCCCGAGTTTTCAAGGGATAATTAACTTCAATGCAATATATACGATCCCGAGATAACTCGGGATAATCAAGCAAGCGGTCAAACTTATGTTAGGAAGTTTTGGTGGTGCAGTTATAAGAACATATTATCGCTGGTATAACAATTCTTTAAATAAAAGTATAGGGAGCTGTAGGAGGTCTCCAATTTTAGTCACCATGGTCTTATACAAGTCGGAACTCATCTACAATGACCTGTTGGGACAGATAACAAGTGGGAAGTGCTTCGTTAGAATTCAGTCATCAATTAAATGGCATCGAAAGAAGGTTAAAGATGGGTTCGTTGCGTTCGTGTAGCAATTGGTGTACAGTCTGGAGAGTCAGGAGCACGTTATTCATGACTTATTTTTCGCCACTTTTTTTCTTGTGAAAAAGAGGTTCTGTGTTATTCAAAAGTAAATACGGCAGTGCATTTCGAGGTCAAAAATTAATATTTAAAATACCGTTAGGGAAGCAGATCAAAATTTTTCCAGACTATGGTTTGAAAGTATCCCCCCCCCACAATCTATTAAGAAAACTGATTTTTAAGATGTTTAAATTTTACACTGCATCACTAATAAAGAATTGAAAAGGTCACCTTGCACAATTTGTCTCTTAACCAGATAGGAAGATAATACGCACCTGTATCAAAGTTACTTGCATATTTCCAGTATCATAAACAAGTCCAAACGAGGAAGCAAATATACGAATATCGAGTGGGAAGTGATATGGCAGTCCAGTAGTACCGGCGCCGCATTTTTAAGAAGTCCTTCACTGAGATACAAGAAATGAAAAGCCTAAAAAAAATTGAATTAGGTGCCAGGACAGTTGCGAATACAAAAATTTTCAAAATATACATGAGACTTGCTATTGGAGTAAATTTACACTCTTACTCGCACATTTATGTCTTGGAACAAACACTACGATCAACTGATTTTGCTATACGAGGGTTAATGAGACCGGACACATGAAAATCAAAGAATAAAATCTGATGCGGACACTATACGACTTCCTTGTGCGCCTGTTAAACTACTTTCTTTTTGTCATATGTCCTCAGAATTATTTGCACAGTCACTTAGATACTCCATTTTTGATTGCAATCTACGTTATATAACGAAAAATCTATCATAGCTCGTGTACAGAAGAGAAAATGAAGGATGCATTCAAATCAAATTGAAGCAATGCTTGTTTAATCCATTAATTACAGTTGGAATGTGTAATAATTTAAAGTTTACTATAATACATATAAAATTAAGATAGTTTTGAGGACATACTATACAATCAAAACAATGTATGTATAATTTAATAGGCGGACATCTGATTTTTTTTATTATCAAAAGTAGGAACTTAACCCCTTCCGGTATGATTTAATAATGAAAAACTGTACATGAAATAACCATTTAATTTTTATTTAAAAAACTTGTTTCATTTTACAATTCTTACGTATTCTTAATTAAAATCCACTTTTTACATAGTGTTAAATAATATCAGAAACAGTAAAATTAAGAAAATATCAAAGCAAAACATTAATAAGGTATACAGATAATAGTCTTCAAGCTAGTGGTACTTTTCAAAACAAAGTGCAAAGGAATTCTTAATTGTTTACACCGCCAAGTAGTCTCACTTTTAATTTGATTCTTGTAACACACACGGCATTTCTTAGTAGGTTTTCTTTTATTCTGACTCATTAATTTGGCAATGACTTGTACCAAGAAATTCTAAGTAAACAATATGCAATAGTGACTTGTGATTTTCACAAGTGATAAAAGTGTTGCCAAATTCAGTACACTAGAAATTTTAAACTAAATTATCATATTTAACAGTAACTTTAATCGCATGACGAGTGTAGCTCGTCATTGTGCGGTATGGAATGAAAAACTAATGACGAGCTAGACTCGTCATTTTACCGGAAGGGGTTAATGAGATTCAGGTGAATGAGATGGTGAAGCTTGCTGAAACCTCTAATTGTCCAACGATATACTATTTCACTTTAAGCTCAACTATTAACTCAATCTCAAATAGTTTTATAATTTTTTTTTGCTTATTTCCGCCTATCAAAGTTTGAATTTTTATTTTGTCTTTCAGTGGCTAAACACTCCTTTAATTTTATCGTAAATTTTCGTTTTAAGCATTATCTCCTACTCGTATCACTAATGTACCGTATCTTTTAGAACTGCTTTTTCTCGATGCATCTTAAAACCATCGTCTTTAAACGGAAAAACATGATAAGCTTTCGCCCACCACTAGAAGTACAAACTTTGAAGTTTTTATTGCCATTATAAATCTCTATTTCCCCGTATCACGTTTTAAGTGTTTTCTTTCGGTAGGGCTTTGCGATATAAAATTTTACAACGCCGCTGTAAAACTAGCTATTTTTCTATGTAGGATTAAAAGCAATTCAAACATACTCGTGAATTATGTTTCCTGGCAAGCTGTGAATTCCATGCATGGAGTAGATTTCACAATTACCGTCCTGGTTGTATAGTTGGTTTTAGGAGCTTCTGCCCAGTGGGGTTTGGGCTAGAAGCTTAAGTAAAACTTGTTTGTTTTGAATACTCCTAACATTGATTTTCAACATTGTATTCCTCTAATAAAATGTCTAACATACTTGGTGATGTCGAATGGGCGGATACTAAGTAAAGGCAATTGCCTGATGCATTATTCCGAATTTTTATTATGTTTGCACTTTGAAAACGGTTTTTCACGTTTACTGATGAATGTTTGGATTGAACCAATTCTAAAAATAATTCAAAACTTTGTTTAAAATATTAAATATTTAATTTTTAATTTAGGGGGTGAATCAGTAGATCTTTCCCGATTCTTATGAGTTTTCATGTAGGAGAAATATTTTATATTTGTTGTCAGGATTTGGAGCGATATTGCTTGCAAATATTTTTAAAAAGTGTATCTTTTATTATTGAAAATATATTTTGTTAGAAAAGTATTTTCAATTTTTTTTTTACTCAAAATAATTGACAGTGGAATGAATATCAGTATTTTAGTCAGATTTTTTTTACCTACGTATCCTTTGACAATTTTACTTCCTTAAATATTTCTGAATATGTACTTAATATACCAATTATTTTCTTGATTCTCGTGAATATGTATACATAAATATCATCTTTATCTGCTTCTGTGATGTCTCGTACATTTTCTTTTTAAGCACTTTCATCCTCTAAATAACCTTTCCTAGGCCATCGCCCCCTTTTACAATAAAAAAAATTAACTCCTTTTTCCATTCTTGTTAATTACACAAAATATTTAAAATATTTTCTATATGTATATATTATGTTTTTCTATTAAGAATCTATAAGTAGAAATTAAAACGACCGCCAATGTAGAAAAAATTGTTTATTCAAAATTTTAAATTAAGCACAAAATTAATAAGGATTAATAATAAAAAAGATTTTTGAAGCAGGTGGAGTTTTAATAATTTGTTAATGTCTGATTCCAATTTTGTATAACTCCATGTACCCCCCTCCCCTCTTCGTTACTCCACTACTACATTTTTTTTACGAAATATTAACCGTAATATGACCGGCAATACACATAGTAGGTCTTTTAAATATAATGAAACTTGTTTGGAAGACCATCTATCATGAAGCAGTTCATTTTTGGTGTAGCATTATACGTACTGGAGTATTTTATTCTAATGTTTTTATTCTTATTGTGTTAAGTTTAAATCGTATTTTTATGCCAACATTGAAGCGTCTGCCCTCATTGAAATCAGTTGCAAGGAGAGGGGAAGTGTTATGTAATCACTCCCTGAGAGGCTCGGGACCGAACGATGGTCAAATAGTAGGGTTCTGCTCTTCGGTACCGGAATTCATGGGCTCGAAATTCCACAGCTGGCATGGACGTTCATAGCAGTTCAAAATCGGCAGTAGATCCCGGTTTCATTAACCCTTGTGTAGCAAAATATTAGACCGTAGCTCTCCAAACCTTACGAGATTCGGGTGCGGAACGCAGATCTTATTTTTTATGGCTTATATATAAACATATGATGGTCGTGGTTTTTAGGAGGAAGGGAGGGGGAGTCTAGCTGTTGATCTTTTATACTTGGAAATGCGTATCTCGCTTCCCTCTACGTTTTAATGTTCTCTCCGGAGAATTCAGAAGGGAGAGACAAGCAGTGGTTGCGATGACTTCTAGGTGGGCAAAGGCTTTTTGTGAAGAGACGGTTTTAGGCTATCGTGAAGCGAGGATGTGCTCGCTAGCCACGGTTGGCTTCATTTGCCCAACTCGAAAACCCGGGCGGGTTTTTTCAAAAAAACCGAAGTGGGTTTTTTTCAAAATTGGGTTCTCAAAATCTTTATTTAAAATTCCACATATTTAACTAATAATAAATATATTGAATTAAATCCATAATATATATCACATATTTCATCTTTGACAATGATCCTAGATTTTGTTTAATTTGAGGGGGTCTGAACTGCTAGAAAAAACAAACTTTTCAGGGGAAAATAGTTATCTGTATAACAAATACAATAAAATCTGAATTAAACAAAGTTAATGAGAATGTATGATGAAAAAATAAGAATATTGAAGTATTACATGTGATAAAATTGAAAAATGGACGAGAAAAATTGGGAAAAAAATATGTATAACAGCTGCAAATAAACATGGGGATATTATATATATAATAAATTCTGCTACTTATCATATATAACTTACAAATTAACTAAAAAAATATCTTCTGAATGCTTTAATAACACAATACTGCTAACAAATATAGAGCAATAATTTAATACATTTTATAGAAAAGAAAAAACTTCAAATGCAACTATTTCAAAGCCAACTTTTAGTATAAAATAATCGCCATTCAAAACTAGTTTTTTGATGTTAGAAAAATTTTATAATATGAAAAAAACTTATTTTAAGCTTTCAAAATTTCCTTTAATTTAGACAAAAATTTCTTCTGCATAATTTAAAATTGATTTTTAAATTTTTCAATTTTAAAAAGTGATTAACATTTTAAATTTATTTTAATCATACAATTATTTATATATCCTGTCCACTTACATAACAAAAAACCTGAATAGTTTTCAAATCCCCAAAAAAGCATCTGAAACCCATTAAAGTATAGTAAAAACCCTGATAAAACCCGAAAAAAGCCCAAAAACCCTGAAAAAACCCACTGGGCTGAGTTTTTTCTGAAAAACCCGGGTTTTTGCCAACCCTGTCGCTAGCTGTACAAATATGTAAATAGTTAGTGTAAATAGAAATAAAGTTCCTTTATTTTTAAAAGTAGTTTTCTATGAGGCCGTAGTCATCTAGGAGTCTTAACACCACTCGAGCGCTACCAAAATATTTAATACTCTAGAGCTGTGACGTTATACTGGTTTATAATTTTTTGTATGTAGGCTCAGTGTTAATTTTACCTCCATTGGCAAAAGAAGAAACAATTCTCTTCTCACTCTCTCGTCACTTTTCAATAGTTCAATTGAAAGGATAATCCGGAAATTTTTATATCTAAAATTTGGAATTTGTAAAATATCCAAAATGCTACATTTAGGCGATCAAACAATCGCAGTAATTAATTTAAAAAATTAACGAATGGATGAAACAACATTTTGATAGTATTAAAATGAAATGTTAATATCCTGAAAATGATCATAAACAAGTAAATGAATTATATTAAAAAAAAAATTTTGAAATTTATCAAACCAATATAAAAATTCTGCTTTTTAGTCTTATATTATCAATTTTATGTTATCAGAGCAGACCATACTGCTTACGACATTGTGATAACAGTTTTGTTCTGCTTCGCCTCCTAAATGTATTTTATTTTCATTGAAAAGTTTTTTAATGAAACAAACTTAAATTTCTTTTGTAAAGCTGTTTGATGCATAAAACAATGTATAATGTGTTTGATGTATAATTGTTTATTTCATGCAGTTGTCCAACAAAAAGTACTTATATTATTTATTCAGAGCACTATTGAAAACTGATTTTGTTTTATCAATATTGCGTGGTCTCCTTTTACATTTCGAAGCAGAATTGTACAGGGAGCGGGCTTTTTGCGCGTACATTTAGTTATTCAGTTAAATCTCAATGATCGAAAATTATTTAATTTTTTAACCAACTTTTCGTATTTTATATCTGAATATATAAACAAATATATAAATCGAAATATTTAAATAACGATAAGATTTAAAAAAAAAAATATTTTTTTTAGTGGATAAATTTATAATAGTATCGTAAAAGACCACAAGAGAATACAGCACAATTAAATCAACAGGTAAAGCAAAGAGGCCTTACCTCCAAAATTCTGATGTGCTGCTTCTCGTCCATTTGTCCCGGGCCGGGCTGTATTGTTCTCGCATAAATACCTTGATTCCGTGTTTTGCATTAATGGCTCGAATACATTGGGGAAAAAAGAATAAAATTTATATACATTTAAAAAGAATTACAGAAAACCATGTACATTTAAAAAGAAAAGCTAGCGAGAGTTCATCTCGACTGTTTACACATTCGCGGTTGACACCGACACTGAGTTCGTTCGTAACGGTTACAGTTAGTTCGCCGAGGGATTTCCCACAAGTATCGTAAATATGAAAAATCAAATAGAAATAGTAGTATATAGGTTTAGTTTTTTTCGAATTATGTTATATATAATTCGAAAAAATTATCTCCATATATAAACATTTTTACATTATTAAAAAAAATGAGACAAGAACATTCGGCTTTGTTTTCCTGTATATACCGTTATTTTTGTACCTACAAACAAACCATGTTGTTACACTAACCCGTACTAGTACGTGACCCGCGCTCAAGTATCAATCGTCAGAAAACGTACTAGTACGTGTCCCGCATACAATGCGTTAATAGCACGAATACAAATTCATAGTAGATACTAAAGCCAAGACAAAACTTCTGTTTTATTACAAACTTGTATTTTTTCTTCAATTTGACTATTTTCTCCGGTGCTTAGTATTTTCCTTCTCCGAAATTATAATCACTTTTAGTCGAGGTTATCTAACGTCAGGCACAATGGCTGTAATTCTGTAGCTCTGATATTTCAAGAGAAAAAAAAAAAAAAATTCGGATCTAGAGAAGGAAAGACAGGGGGGGGGGGACTGTTCGATTCGGTTTCATGTGGGATTAGTTGACTTTGTTTCTGGCCCAAGTTTTGTGATTTTTCTCCTCAGTGCCCTTGAGAGAAAAATATGGGTTAAATGCAAGAAATCATAATGCCGTGTGGCTTATTTCTCTCCTTTCTGAAACGTACATTTGTAAAATACGAGTTGGGATGGGCATGCACTCTGCCAAATAATAGGCCAGAGAGGAGGGGGGGGGGGCTTATCAATTAAATTCATCACACCTAATGAAGTTTCCAACTTTCTTTGCATCGTCCTTACTCTACTTTACTCAAAGTTCAGTTATAATTTTTTCAAGTAATTTTTGTTGAAATATGTAATCGCACTCATACTTGGTGACTTGGTCTTTTGACTGCTTATTATTATGTAAGTAATAGTTTTCTCGGATGTTCGAGGTTTTCTTGTTGATCTTTTTGTGTTTTCATTGGTTGTTTGATTAGTTTTGTCTTGTGCCTGTAATTTGATTGGCTGGGCTCAGGATCTTTATAAAACTATAAAAGTCCAATGTACCTCGTATTATCATCATCATCATTTCCCTTGTTAAATATCTTACCTTGCTTACTGGAGATACGCCCAACCGGGCGAGGTGCTCCGAAGATTACCCTTTATGCGGAAAGATAATTTTTGTCATTACTCACATTTTATAATATTTAAACACTTTTGATATTTTTACTTAACTACTTTCTTTAACTTCTTTTTTAATTTATATTTACTTTATATGTGTATATATATATATATATATTTTTTTTTCTTCCTTTTTTCTATTGTATTATATCTTTTCTGTAACTGGCATCTTGATATACAAAATATTCCTTATGAACCGCTCCCTTGTTAAATATTTTACCTTGCTTACTGGAGATATGCCCAACCGGGCGAGGTGCTCCGAAGATTACCCTTTATACGGAAAGATTATTTTTGTCATTACTCACATTTTATAATATTTAAACACTTTTGATATTTTTACTTAACTACTTTCTTTAACTTCTTTTTTAATTTATATTTACTTTATATGTGTGTATATATATATATATATATATATATTTTTTCTTCCTTTTTTCTATTGTATTATATCTTTTCTGTAACTGGCATTTTGATATACAAAATATTCCTTATGAACCGCTCCCTTGTTAAATATTTTACCTTGCTTACTGGAGATATGCCCAACCGGGCGAGGTGCTCCGAAGATTACCCTTTATGCGGAAAGATTATTTTTGTCATTACTCACATTTTATAATATTTAAACACTTTTGATATTTTTACTTAAAAAAAAAAAAAACCGTCTTATTGAGCTTTTAAGAGATTCTCAAATTCCACAATTCATACCGATTAACTGCATAATTCACAGAACATCACGTTACAAAATATTTAAAATATCCTGATGTTTTGAAAGCAGTGTAACACATTGTGAATTAGATTCGCAAAAAATCATCGACAATTCAAAAATTTCCTTGAAAAATTAAAGGACGAAAAACTTCCAAATGACATTCAATAAATACAATTTCTGTAACAAAAAAATTTTAATACCTTTTTTGCATACCTTTTATAAATACGTATGTAATTGCGGCTCGCAAAAAATTTCAAATTTGGAAAAATGGCTGGTACTATTAAGGAGCTTGGCCACCCCTGATATAGATCTATATTCAGAATAGACTACGAACGGATGTGTATATGCGTAAGTCATCAATTGAATATGCAAGTAATGTGTAGATCATGTAATTAACCCTTAATTTGATAAGATGTTTTTTCAAATATTTTTTAATTTATTTTCCCATGTCTGTATAGACATTAGGATCTCTGTAAAATAAACAAAATATATATATATCATTTTCCATTTTTGAGATAATTTGTGCTGTGGCGAACACTGACAATTGTTATATCAAGGCCGTAGGCAGGGGGAGGGATTTGGAGATCGCCCCCCCCCCCGAAATTTTGAAAGACCATTTTGTAGATAGACAATGTCGAACGTATGTCTCTGTGTATGCTATCTGCCTAGCTGTTCATAAACAGTTATTCTCTTAAAAAAAAAATAAATAATAAAACCCGCTCGGATCATAAGTTTTCCTGGTCCGCTGGCCTGAAATACAGTACTGTATTTCCAGCTCTGTATTCCGGAGATACAGTGCTTTCCCTTTCACTAATTGAAGTATCATTTACAAATAAAGATGTCTTTCTCCCTTGGTCCCCATCGGAAAATAATTTCTGGCCACGGCCCTGTGTTATATAGTAGTTATAAATATACATGTCCGGTGTAGCGGCCAGACTGAGCCAAATTAAGGGTTAAGGTGCCGGATTAAAAATTGTGACTTAGTACATATCTTAAAAAGGAATTTGAACTTCCTTTAATTCCATACAGCAACTAACTCATTAGCTATAATGTTCAGAACCATGACCGTAACCAGAAATTATATTCGGAGTTAGACAGTTTTTTGTGAATTATACTTCAATAAAAATACAGGCTTCTTTTCTATGTATACGCCTAATGAATATCATCTATACAATGTGGTTTTAGAATCTCAAAATAATTAAAAAAATCATATAATGAACAAATTTATCAATGAGCAATGTAGTAACTGCATAATGGATTTAATAATAAAATTAACATAGAAAAGATATAAATTATACATTGTATTAAATTCTAATTTTTAAAGCAGAAGTATGACAAAAAAAAAAAAAGAATAATTTTAAAAGAATGTTCAAATTTTTTATATGTATATTATCAAATATGCTCTCATTGAAATTTTCTCCAAAATATTTTCCGTTTGTGCGTCAGTATTGGGATGAGTTGCCAAAAGTACTAGCTAATCAGCTCTTACTTGTCGAATACAATTTGCACCTACTGTGTAACTCAACTTTACTGTTCTAAGCTCGCGTCTATGCACAGCTAGGCAGATGACACCCACACATGGTCGATTTTCTTTAAACGAAACGGACTTTAAGAATTTCGGAGGAGACTGGTCCCTAAATCTCCTCCCGCCCTTGTCTACGGTCTTGTTCAGAATCATGCTCAGTCGGTGGAAAATTGTTAATAATAAACATATGGATTAGGTCATTAATACTTGACAAATGGTTGATTTTAGTGTAAAATGGAACTAATCCTTGATCGCTATTACTGGATACATTGTCCTACATACATATTAGTTATACGCTTTATACGTGTCGTATGTTGCTTGTAAAGGATGTATAGTAAATTAGTAATAATTCTTAAATTATGTGATAGTTATTTGATTTATATAATTTTAATCCACTCAGTGTTACTTTTCTTTTCGTGTTATTCTCTTTCTACATCGCCCTTAATATAAATACTGAGAAAAGTATATTAGGGGTATGGTATATAACATTAATACATGAGGACATTAACATGAGGACTAAGAATTTTTTCCAATCTAGCGATTCCGCAATCCTGTATGAAATATAATTTTTGTTGTACCAATGTAGTGAAACAAAAATTCTACTTTTTACGTCATGTAGTAAACACATAATTTTTATGGAAAAAAAATCATTCCTTGTTGTAAAGTTTGATGTTAAAGTCCGCAGCATGTTCGTTATCTGTGATTAGTATTGACGTCATTTGTAGTCATTTTTACACCGTGTTTCTGTTTTGCTCTTTATACCTATCTAATCTTTTGTTGATTTCGGCTCAGTGTCACGTACAACTTTCAGTAAGCCTATTTGCCATAAATATTTAAAAATGGGAACCCCAGTATTTAACCCATTAACGACTTAATCATTTCTTAAGAATATATATTGATGAATATTAAAAATTTACCTTAATGTACTTTCGATAGTATAAAAAAGTGTATAAATTATAATGCCAAGAATATATATAACATGTCACTATATAATTACACAGTACCAAAATTTCATTTGTTTATAGAAAGCTCACAATCACAAGCGAACTAAATTTATTTTTTTTCTAATGCGAATTACGGAACAGATATAGAAAGCTCTAGTTCGATTTTGTTTTCGATTTTTATCATGTTATCACTTGATGTTCTTTTTCTTTTATCAGATACGTAAGAACTGTGTATAAAACATTGTATGACTGCAGGGGCCGATTTACAGAAAAAGGGGGCCCTATGCGCAAATGAGAATTGGGGGCTCCACATTTCCTTTGTTCAGAGGTTTTATGATATTGCAGTAATACTTTTCACACATAACGTAAATTTATAACACTGTGATGTGTAATACTTTTTGTTCGGATTTTAAAATATTTGACTGGAAGGTATCCCAGAATCAAGGAATCATTCACAAAAAGTTAGAGGAAAATAGCAAAATTGATTTGCTAAGTATCGTATGCATGTAATTTATCGATAACATAGTTTGATCTGCTGAAATACATTTTTTAAGTTTTTTTTTTTAGATTAGGATACTTGGTGAATACTTCGGAAATCGGGGCACGTGCGCTAAATTTACCACCGTAAATTAGGTCCAATGTATAAGCTAAGCATTTCTTCATTTAGGTTTTTCTCTAATCGAAGGTTCGAATCTTACTGCTGAATTTTCGTAGCTGTTCGAAATTAGCTGTAAGAACTATGACCCGGTCTCATTAACCCTCGTGTAGCCCCCCCCCCAAAAAAAAAAATAAATAAATATATAAAAAATTAAATAAATCGTAAGGTTCCAAGCCTAACCCCTAACGAAAGAGTCATTTTAGTATTTTTTTTTTAAATTACTTCAAAAGTTGTTCACATTTTCAGAAATCTGTTACTTAAAACAATTTGTCTAAGAAAAAATGTTTACTGAATTTTAAGATCTTTCTTTTTGGATTATGGGATAATAAAAATTGCTTTTTTAAAATTACAATGATGAAAAGATATCAACAGTACAATGATATTCAATTATCTGTCTGCATACAACTATGTGTTTTTTGCAGGTATAAATCTGCATCTTTAAAATAAACTATGAACAGATTTTTTTTTTATCCAAGGGAAAAATAAAAAAATGCTTTCTAGAAATTTTAAAAAATTAAGCTCAAAATTTTATTTCACAAATAGCATAGTTCACTATTTTAAAGAAATCTTGTTTTAATTTAATCTAAAAATTAAACTTTGACCCAGAGCTCCCCAATCTTTAAACTAAACTCTGTAATATTCTTTGCTAATTTTAGTAAAACAGTTTTTGAATTTAAAAATAAGATTTTAATTTTATTACTTTTTTTCTTGCTTTTACTTTTAGATTCGAGTTATTTTAGAAACACTTTTAACCAAAAAACTTTATTCTAAACCATATTATAATATATTAAGTCGGATGTTATACGAATTGCTACTGTATCACTTAATAAAATATTTACATAAAAAGAAAGAATATTTCATTATCATTCATTTCATTATTCAGTTCATTATCATGAACAAAAAAGAAGTTATCTGCCAATCAACCTAACAGAATAAGTCATTTAGTTGTATATTGTTGTATTATTCTATAATCAGAAAATATAATTTAAAATATTTTTTTATAAATCCAAAGATATAAATAAATTTTTTAATATATATATACATAGATAGCATGTGTAGTTCTAAATAGGAGGGGTAGAATCTAAACTTTTTTCTCTCTCTCCCTTACCTTACATTTAAGTAGATTTACGGAACCTAAAAAATGATCTTTGCCCAGGGCTCCAGATTATCATGAAATTTGTAAGGAGTAGTCAAAATATACAGGTCATATTAAAATATATATATATATATTAAAAAATACAGGAAAAAAAAGCTACTTTGTCAGCTCTTTCAAAATTTTTGTTATTGTTAGTATAAAATACTAATCTTCATAGTTGTAGAACATCATAGAACAAGTACACAGAATGACTTAATCTGTTATAAACATGGTTTCCGCGCACCTGGAAAGTCAGGGAAAGTCATGGAAAATCATGGATTTAGATAATGTATTAATTTTGTCATGGAAAGTCTTGATTTTTCAAGTAAAATTAGTAAAAGTCATGGAAAGTCATGGATACGATAAACTACCGATTAAAAAAAATTGCATTGAATTGTTTAATTCTATTTTTACTTGTCATTTGGTTGAAGTTACTGAGTTTGGTATTTATGTATTATTTTATTGACCATATTGCCAAGTAAAATTTGTTCACCAAGGAAACTCAAAGCAAGAAAGCTTAATGGGTGGGTAAATGTATATTATTATGGTTTTTTCTTAAATTGCAGATTAAAATTTTATTAATATAACTATTTTTAATAAATATTAGTTAAGATTTTTGCACAAAATATAAGTTTATCTCTAGGGATGTTGTATATAAACAGTATAGGGTTATATTTGGCTATTATTCATGGCCACCTAGATAATACCAAAGTACCCTGATTTCAAATTGGAAACATTTTGATTGAAAAATTGTTATATGATTAAACTTAGGTATGTAGATACAATTTATTTTTACGTATGTGAGTTTATTAATACTTTTATAAAGTAAATTGATAGTTTTTTTATGATAAAATTCCTGTAATTTCTCTAAAAGCATATATTTTATATGTACATCAGAAGTTTTATTCATATACTTTAACAAAAGCTTTTTAAAGTCATGGAAAATGATCTGCTAAATCAGGGAAAGTCATGAAAAGTCATGGATTTGAAAAATTTTATTTTGGCAGATACCCTGTATAAAAAATGTTTAAGTTTAGGGTTGATATTTTCTGAAAAAAAATTTAGAACACAGTGAAAATTGTTTAAAAATATATTTATATTCACTTTTCTTTGTTATTTAATTTTAATGCTTTTGTTCAACAGGGATTTGAAAGTTGTAATGGTAGGAGATGCTTCCATTGGCAAAACCTGTTTAGTTCTTAGGTATATTGACAGACAATTCCAAGAAACTATAAGTGTAAGGATTTATTCTTTTATTCTTCCTTTATATGTTGATTTTTTGCTGTTTTTCTCACTCCATGTTTATTTTCTAGACAATAGGAGCATCTTTTATCTTGAAGCCATGGGGACATTACAACATAGCAATTTGGGTATGTATTACAACTGAAATCATTCTAGCCATTATTTAAATATTAATTTCTTGAACTTTTTTGCTCTTAGATGAGTAAATGCCGTAGTTAAAGCCAATAGAAACTGAATAAACAGCATTTTAGAGATCTCAGTGCAAAAGTGTCAATATAAATAAAAAAAATTAACTATTTGTTCAGATATTAATTTTTATTTAAAATACTGATGATGGAAGCCACGTTAAATAGTCGCATCCAACTGTAGTTCTCAATTCTGTTAGCTGCAGGGGAGGAGGACATTCGAAATGAGGTTTTAAATTTATGATCCTAGCCTTAATATGATGGACTTGATAATGGGTTCATAATGGGGTCGGTACCATCTTACATTGGGTGCTGAAGCGTTCCATGGAGGCGGCGAACAAAGGCCAAATTGGTAGTGCACTGCTCTTCGGTATCAGAATTTGTGAGTGTGAATCCTACTGCATTTAGCCGAACGATGGCTATTGGTTAGGGTGCTGGCCTTCGGTACTGGAGTTTGTGGGTTCGAATCCCACAGTGGCATGGATGTTTGTAGCCATTCGGAATCGGCTTTAAGCTGTAGGTCCTCGTCTTATTAGCCCTCGTGTTGCACAAAGTAGACCATAGCACTCCAAACCAAACCCACTGCATGGATATTCGTAGCCATCTGAAATCAGCACTAAGCAGTATGTCCCAGTCTCGTTTGCCCTCGTGTTGCAAAAAGGTAGACTATAGTACTCCTAACCAAACCAAACCTATGAAGGAAGGCACTCACATTTGCGGTGATCTACAAAAAGTTGGGAACCTCAAGACTAGATCCAATGAGTGAACCAAATCAAATGTTTATGTACTGGTTTGCGAGACCAGTTTTCCAAACAAATTGCCTTTGTGTTAACCTTACAACTCCAGGAATATAGGCCATGTGGCCTTACTTTTTGATCATTTCAGTATAAGTTAGATGTTAGTAGTAAAAGAAGTTAATAAAAAGTGATGCAGATTATTTTAAAACTTGAATGATGTTATTTATCAAAATACTAGCATAACTCGTACTGATGCTGCTAACTCTTGCTTTATAATGTGCAGAGAAGAGATATGCTTGGTTTTTTATTTTTTTTTATGCAAACACTCGAAATCTGCCTATATAAATGTTATCTGTAAGTTGTATTTTGTTGTCTGTATACTACATATATACATATTCTAAAATTTCAGAACACTTAGAGTTCCGATATTTCGTTCTTGTTACCATGTATGTTCAAAAGGTTTTCTTTCATAAGTTCTAAACTTCAACAAAATAGTAATGGCTATGCTAGCAGCTGAAAATACCTGCACAGCCACAGTCAGGATATTACAGCACAACCAGTAGGGAATGTTTGCTGCCAATACAACCTTGTTTCATAAAGGCCAAGGCCAAACAATGTTGAATGGGTAGGGTGCTGCTTTTCGGTTCAGAGTCCAATGATTTGAATCCCACTAATGGCATAGATGTTCTTAGCTGTTCAGAATTTGTTTTGAGCATCAGGTTCTTGTTTTATTAACATCCATATAGCGAAACAGTAGACAGAAGCGCTCCTAACCAAACAATAGAGGCTAAGATAATTCCATATAGCTTATGGATTTATAAAATAACTGCAGACCATGGTGTATTTGTTTTCATTTTTTGAAATAACTTGCTACATCCAGTTTGAAGACTGTTGTTCTATAGGAGTATTGCCTTAACGTACATTAAAACCTTTGTTGCCGTAGATTGATTTAAATGCATGTCTGTTGATCTGGATATTGCACTAAAATCGTTTCTTCGCTCCTGGTACTGGAGTTCTCATGGATCTTCATAGCCGTTTGGAATCAGTTTTAAGTATTAGCCCCTTATAGCAAAAAATTAAGACCATAGCCTGCAAATCCAAGCCATGGGGTATTATAATATCTCTAAAGAGCATATGCCCGATTTCTTCTAATACATCATTTGTTGTATTGTGCGGCAATAAAATAGCTCTAATGTGGTTCATAAAATGGAATTATTTTTCATTCATATTTATTACAGTAGAAATGTTGCCAAATAATTTTTTTTTCTTTCAGGACACTGCTGGTAGCGAGCGTTATACTGGCATGAATACTTTTTATTATCGAAATGCAGCAGCAGCTATTTTAGCTTTTGATCTGACTGATCGCCAATCATTTGAAAACATTAGGTAAGCATTTTAAAGTTATAATGTATATATAATGCTTTCTAATAAGATAAAGATTTTCATAATAGTTTTATGCTGTTATTGCAAATTACATATTTTGCTTTTTCAGTCAGAAATATGTTCCCATATTGAATTCATTGAATTCCACAAAACTAAGAGTGATTGTGGGTACAAAGAGTGATCTTCTTTACAGCCGTGGAAGACAGGTTAGTATCTTCCTTTTTGAATTTAACCAATTAAATTTATTTTTCAAATTCTTTATGTTGTGTCAGTTCATCTTTCTGTGAAGTATTCTGGTGAAACAGTATTGGGATTATGCAAAAATTGCATAGTAGAAAGGATAACTCTTAAAACTTCATGTAAAAATTTCTGTAGCTGATCAGTTTGTGATTGTGCTTTTGTAAAGGATTTGTTCAAGCAAAATCATGTTCGAAAATCTCTAAATTTTCTTTAAATATTGGTGACTATTTATGATTGCATACCTAAAGATTCACATTTTTTTTAATTATTTAAATATTTTGGTTTATATTAAGTACTCTAAATCAGAGGTCTGCATCCTGGGTTCCTCAAAACCCTAGTGCTCCTTGGAACTTTGACAGGGATTCTGCAAGTGATCATTATTTGCTTCTTCATTGGGCTAAACTTTATTTTTATAAAGGACTGATAAATACAGAAACAGATTTGATGCTGAAGAGGACATAAGGTTGCAGATTTCAACAATTATTTTAGACAAAAAACTACTTAGTAATAAGAAAAATCAATAAGAGTTTTCCTTTCAATAATTTGTTGTAATTCAAAATATTGTAATAATTCAAAATAATTTAGAAAACCAACAAAACCCCAATTAGCTACTTTACCCTTCAATATCCTATTAAGATGCTTATATTGTGATAGTGATGCATTAATAATTTTGTATATTTAAGCAGGATAAAAGCTTTGATATCCAATTTATTTTCTGCTCTTTTGATGAAGAGTTTCCTCCAAGAAAGTAAACTTAAAGGGTGCCCCTAAGTGTTTAAAGTTGAATACCCCTTCTCTAAATAAAAAGTTTTAACTTTGTCACTTTGAAATTTTTTTTTTGAGGGGGGGGGGCAGGTATATGAAAGAGTGCAATGGTGTTATTGCTTATGTTTCCCGCAATTCGAATCTAGATTATAAATTTAGTGAAATAATAATTTAAATTTCTTTTGTTTATTTACTAAGAATAAATATGTTATATATAAATTGACCATAGTTTAAATTATCACTTCTTCTTTCATGCAAGTAGGTACTGTTAAATTTTTGCTCTTGAATTTGGTTTTACAGGGGTTTTGCAGCTTCAAAAAATTTATAAAGTGAAGTACTTTTATTTTTTTTTCAATCAAATAGTAAAATAAAATTATTGAAATAAAAGTAAAATTATTACTATAAATAAAAAGTTGATTAATATATATATGTGTATTAACTTTTATAAATATAGTGATTTTTCACTATGTTCTACACACTAAAAACTATTTACAACACAACAACTGTCTTCAGGCCTATTAATATTCAACATTTGCTTAAGACTGCTAGCTTCTCATTGACTCTTAAAACTTTCAATTGTTTATGTAATATCTCTTTTCAAATTAAAAGCAAACGTTTAATTGTTATTTTACTATTAATATATTTTTTCAATGCTTTAATTCTGTAAATTTACTTAGGAAATATTGTTATACTAATTGTAATCAAAATTTTAAATTATGCCTGCAGGAACATTAACTAGCCTGCATAGTTCACAAAATAGATTAATTTTTCAATAATACATTGCCATGTAATAGAAATATTACAATCTAAATTATAACCAAATATTCAGTGAAACTTTCTTCTGAATAGTCAATATTCAGCAAAGTTTACTATTTCGTAATTACTATTTTTAAATTTTTTTTTAGGTGACAGCGGCTGAAGCTAGTGAACTTGCCAAGAATCTGAACTCTCGCATTGTTGAAACTACTGGTTTTGTGCCTTATTTTGAAACATCCAGTAAAAATGGTGCTAACGTTGATAAGATGTTTGAATTTATTTTTGACCATTTTTATCCAAACGGTGGTTCTGAACCAAGGCCTATTCCTACTGAAAATAACAATATTTCACTTGCTACAGAAACCGTTAAAGAAAGAAATACATGCTGTAGCTAATTTTTTTAAAATGACTTTTCTTATGTTGTGACTTTGTATTGCAACTGAAGTGTAAAGCGCATTTTGTGATAGTTGTAATGCAGCTTATGTTAAGCGTAATTTTTATATAAAGTGTCAAATGGTCTACAAGTGTTAAAATATTTTTAAAATGAAGCTTTCCCATCTTTTGCACAATTTTGACCTCATCATTTGAAATAGAGAAAAGTGTTTGTAAAATAGAATTCATAAGTGTGGTTTTAGATGCATGAAAATGATGTGCCATGTGTTGATATTACTTATCTAAATTTAATTAGTCAGCATATCAATTTTTGCATTGAGTACATTTTATCATGAAATCTGTTAAGTGTATCACTAGTCATCATAAATAATGTACATAAATGTAATTTGAGCAATCTTTTATTCTTTCACATTAGATAGCTCTTTATAATGTCTAACAATTAAATAAAAATACTTTTATTATCATGTCCATGTTATAATGCCAAAGTTTATAATGTATTAAATTATATTTTTAAACATTTTAACAAATTAAAATATTGTTGAATTTTAATTGTGATTTTTATATAAACTATAAGTGAAGTCTGATGTAAATTTGTGTATCAAGATAAATTCATTCTCATTTTCTTATCTCATTTTGTTTTCTCATGTTTGCATTAATATGTGACTGCTGTGATATAAAAGAAAAAACATAAACTGCATTGTCATTAAAGAGTGTATATTTTCTTATTTATACACATAAACTTTTTTGAACTTATGCTTGTTAGTATTTTGTTTACAAAAGCCTCACAAAAATAATTTAGCATTTTATTTGTTTTTAAATTATTAGATTTCTTATGTACATTTGTCTTAGCTTTAAATGTTATAAGGATCTGATATACACACAACACATACAAAAATAGAAGAAGCGTGATTTTTTTTAGACTGTTAGTAGTTGGAAATTTACTTTTTATTGAAATGAATAGTAAGGGGAAATCTTTTTAGTAATACAAGTCTACTTGAAATGTGTTAAATTAATTCTTTGAATGTTTTTTTTTTACAAATGATTAGTTGATTAGTGTCTTATTGTGTCCATTTAGAATTCATGACTTCTCATGGAAAGATGGTTGGACTTCTAAGAGTGGGTTCTCTTCATTTAGAAACAGGGACCTAGAAAAAGACCCTTTAGCTTGGCCATTCACCACCAGGGCTATCGTTTAAAAACTTGGTGGACATTAAGACCATGAACCAGTTTTATATGCCCTAGATACCATTAATGAATATGGTGGATCTTTAACTCAAGCCTCATTCGTGCTACTGATTGCTTATATACTGCTTAAAGTGAGGATATATATATATAAATAGTGGGGTGAGGATATATATAGTGGGATATGTATAAATAGTGAGGTATATAAGTGAGGATATGTATATATATGAAACATGTAAATGTAGTTTCTTCAGTTAAGCATTATGTAGGTTAAAAGTGGTATCTCCCTATTTTATCCAAACCATACTTTTTCAGTGATAAGCTTTATAGAATCATATTATTATATTTATAACTAGTTTACTTAATATCACTATTCTATTAATTTTTATTTTGTACATAGTAAAGAAATTATTGCAATCTTGGAAATTTTCAGTCTTTAAATTTCAATGCCAATGTTCATTTTTAAAAATTTCAGTGTTCTGTTTCTACTTAAGTACAAGGAAACAACTTTAATTTTTAAACTTGAAATATTGATTTTAACCATTGCTGAACTGGTTTTGACTAGTTTTGTCTTGATGACTGTACATATGTATATTGTTTAACTCCAAAACAATTTCTCAAAGTAGATTAATGTTTTGTATTTAGGGCTGTTTAGCATCTAGTTATGTCTCTATTATTGATTGCAATTCACACTTCATTTAATGAAAATTTGTATAATGGCTGTTAATGCTACTTAAACATATCTGCCATGTCATATGCAGTTACAACAGTGTTTTTGAGCCAAGGTGGTTCAGTTAATAAAGCCAGTGATATACCTGGAGGGTAGTAGGATTGAGGCTTGAGCTGGCCAAATATTTGCGGTGTTCATAAATGGCAACTGGAGCATGTAAAACAAGTTCATGGTGGAAATTTCCTTTGAAATCCCAAATATGGCAGATCAAGCCTGGGGGACCTCTGTTTGATCCCTGCTTCTAAATTACAAGGACTCACTCTTACAAGTCCAATCTTTAGAGGTAACAGCAAACATCTATCCATAGAAATTATGACTTCTAAAAATGGAAACAACACTAGCCAACTACTAGAGTTGTGAGCAGTGGAAAAAACCCGGGGAAAAAAACTATTATTTGGGAAGGGAATTTTGGAAATTTCCAAAACATGGGAATTTTGAGGTCGCCAATTCCTATGACGCAATGAGAACCACCCTTTTTTTCTGTCTTTGTTGTTGATCTCAAAAGTTAATATTTTCACAAAATTTAAGTATTATATACTATGAAAAAAATTGAATATTTGAGATTAGTTCACTATATTTGGTAAGGTATCAAGTGTAGCATGAAAGTATGAGTATTTTTCCTTTGAGAAATATTCAATATTTTTATTACATAAATATTATGCAATAATCTGTAGTGTCACAAAACCCATAAATCATTATTTTTCTTCGATAACATGTCTCTCTCTCTCTCTCTCTCTCTTCTAATATATATATATATATATATATATATATATATATATATATATATATATATATATATATAGTGTGTATGTAGGAATTGGACACAAAATGCACCAGTGTCATTTGATTACACCTTTAAATGATATATGCATTACAAAAAATAATGAACTTCTTATTTTAAATTTAAAGATATTTATCTTTATATTATAAAAGGAGGGGAAAAGTTTAGCATAAATTTATATAATAATAAAAAATAATGTATATAATTATATTAGTGATTAAAATTGAAGCAACCAGTTATGTGTTTGATAAGACTAACAGGGTAATTAATTACATAAGTACTACTATAAAATCATTTAAATGCTCATTGCTGTTATTTCTTAAATATATATATATATATTGCCAAAAGTAAAAAAAAAAAAAAAATCTGAGAAATAACATGCTATTTTTTAAACAGCCACTGTTGAAAAAATAAATGTAAACATTGTTAAAATGATTTCTTCCCAAAATTCCCAGGTTCATTCCCACCTCTTCAAAATTCCGGGTTTTGTTACATCTCTACCAACCACCAATGCTTAGTATTTTTATGAAGCAAAAATAATCTGTTTGCAGAGAATAATTGGAATTTTTACTTTTCATTACTTCCTGGTTCAAAGAGAGACATTGTAATCATGAAAAAAAAAATTTTTTTTAGTACCAAATATTATATGACAAACATTGTGGGCCTATGCGAGAGGGCATGGCTTGATCTCTCCCTAAACAGATACTTCATGAAACCAAATTTACTATGAATCTTGAAGGGAATATGCAAATGATAATTCTGATTGCAATATATAATTGTTATATAGTATACACATCCATTTTCTTTTTCTTAGTGAACTACAAATAATGCATTTGAATGTTTCAGGGTGTTTCAATAAAAATATTCAAACAATAAATAAATATTGCATGTTTCAATTTTTAACCCATCCACCGGCCACCCTCCCCACCTTTTTCCGTTTCAAAACAGTCACCCTTTTCGTAAATTCCAGACGGAACTTACCGTACCATACTAGAGTTGCCGGTTTAAAAGTTGTCAGGCTACTTTTAAATTATTTTCCCTGCAAGGTAAAGGAGTTCCGTTACTCAAAATTAGTTTCTTTCATTTATTATCGTTTTGCAATATTTTTTTTTCCTCAAAAGTGTGCGATACGAGTTATACGAGTGCGAACGAGAAGGGGTCGACAGGTCCGTTTTCGAACAGGAATTCGCTGTCGAACCCCCGTCGACGCGTCCGTTCAGTGGGTTAATCAATGTAATATTTTTAATAGAAAGAAAATGTGTGTTTGTAAAAGCTGTCCAATTAACAACATCTCATTGACTAGGTGAATAAGTAATATTTATTAACAAGCAACTCAAAAAGGAATGGGACTTTTTTTCCATTGATATAGTTGAAAATTATCATTCCACAAAAAAACTCAAACTCAAAATGGCACATAAACATCACTAATTATCACTCGTATGTACTAGCAACACAAAACAATTTGAAAACAAAGTCTAGAGTCCATTTCAAAATATATATTACAACCTATTAAAGTATTGCAAAAAAATCAAATATATCTTAAATATGAAGACATTTGATAATTTATTTCACACATTTTGATACTGTTTGCTTAAAAATTAGGAAACAAAATTATTTTAAATGCAAGCAGTGACCTGTACATAAAATTATGAAAAACAAAAATGACTGCATGAGAAATATGTCTGGCACATGGACATACAACAAAAGTCGCTTTATGACAAATGAAATTGCTAGACTTGCTTGAATTCCAGATTATTTGCTATGCTAATTAAAGTATTAGAACAAGTATTGCATTTTAAATTGAATGTATTAAATATGTTTAGAATTAGATAAATTTATATTTTATTTCTGCAATTAATCTGTAAGCAAGTATAGCTAGTCGCTCACAGCTGATTTTCTAATTTCTCATTTAAGAAAAGATGAAATTGGCATACCTCATTTCTTAAAAGCTGATGAAACATAAACACCCAAACTGTTATAGAGTTAGCAAAAAATTAGGTGATTTTTAAAGAGTTTAATGACACATGAAATTAAGAGTATGCCAACTGATTTACCTAGATGAAGTTATAAAATTGACAATTTAATACAGAACTCTTGGTGTAGGTATTTATGAATTTAACATAATTTATATACACCAGATTTAAGTTACTGTAAAATAGAAATTGATGAAATTTTAAATATACATCAAAATAATCATCAGAAAATACACCTCTAGTGTCCAATTTCAAAATCAGTAGAAAAGAAAGTAACACACTTTTAATTAGTTTAAAAATCCTAAAAGAAAATAAACTGATTTTCAAAGTTCACTCTGACACATATCAAATGTATAAAACATATTAGGGACAATAGGAGAAGATGACTGGTCAAATTGTAGTTCATTGACTCTTGAAAGATTTTTTTTTCTTTTATACAAGACTGTACATGGGCTGCCATGTGAAAAAGCTGTTAATCTGTTTGCAGGTTTATAGTAATACCTTTTCTTTTCTAAGGCACATTCAGCATCACAGATGATTCATACACTTGGACGGCATTGAACATGTGCTTATAACACATTGTTGTAAATGTAGGACTAGTTTTACTGCACTGTTACTAGTCTTGAATAGAATGTTTAAATATTTTCAGAGTTCAGATACTTTGTCAGGATGACAAAATTTGCCTCCTTTTATAAAGAGGGATACTGAGAAGTAATCACAGTTTTCAAGATAAATTCTGCTTGAAATTGTCATGTAAAGAAAGCTTCAGAACTTCTGGCAGATATTGAGATGTAAAATATCACATTTTTAAACTATTAATCTTGATAAAGCTACTTCATTGTAACAATTTATCATCATTAGCAATGATATCAAGAATCCACTCTCTAATGCTTGCAATACTGTTGAATAAAGATGGCTGAGTTGTATCACAAGGGCTTTGGAAGTTCAAAATTCCTTGAATTTCCCATTGCTTCTTGTTGTTAAGGCAAAACAGTGGTGATCCAAAATCCAACTAGAAAGAAATATTAGAATACATAAATTATTTTAAATGTTTTTCAGCATTTTAAAGCATATATAGCATATATATATTTAAAATTTAGTATTATCAAGTATATTCTAAGAATGGGGAAGCAAGATCAGTAATTTGTTATAATTCTTAAGAGAAACTGTTCTGCTTAGCATGTTTTTAAAATACTTTTTGTACAGTTGAAAAAGAATTAAAACTGCTACTTACTATTTTATTTCAAATAAAATTCATTTTTTATGTAAATATCTCAATCTGCTGATTCCATTAACCTTATTTTTAGTTTAATAACATAATTATTTAAAATTAAACTCAGTTATTAACAGAAAATTTTTTTGTAATTCACTTTAAAACATTTTAATTAACCCTATTTTATAACAGTTTGTTAATATATTTCTCTGTCATTCATGTTAAATTACAGCAAAATAACTGAGAAATTTGAAGACTGGCTAATCAGGTGGCTTTCATAACAATTACCATCAAAACATTTTCTGTTAAAGTTCAATATATCTATAATTCTGTAATGTACAAATATGTGAATACTAACTCAGGTAGCCATAAAATAGTTTTTATATCTCAAGAATACAAAGCTTCCATGATCTTGTTAAGTTGGCAAAAGAGTGCACAATATTTTCTATTAAACATATTTTATATTAAATATGACTATAATATTTTTACTTTTCTAACATTCTCAACTTATTTCAAAGTACTTTTAGATTTTAGGCATTGGCATTCCACAAAATGCTGTAAAAATTACATCTTGTACTATCTTCCACAGGTTAATGTATAGTTCATATTTTATATTCTAGTAATTAACAGAAAAATTTCTTAAGTTTCACATCAATGAAATTAATAATTTTGATTAGTAAATGCTTTTTTTGAAAAAGTACAGAGATTAAATATGAATTTTTATACTCACTTCACATAGTGATATACTTTCATTGTTTCTGCCACATATTAAAGAATCGAGTAATATTTCACTATAATTCAGAGTATTGTTGCATTCTTCAAGAGAAATCATGGATAAAGGAATGGAATAAAACTGCTTTGGAGAGTCCCAATCTAAAAATGTACAAATATAACAAATATTTTTTTATAAAGTAAATCATACATTATTTTTTTTTTAGTTGTATGTTAGCCTACTTTCAAAAATGTATTTGAAGTGAAACTTCTTATACAGGTGGTTATGGCATTTCATTTTTTGCATTAAATATTTAATTATCGTGGAGAAAATTGATTTTAATTGCAGATCTTCTACAGAAATATGTAATATCAAATTATTTGATGGAAAACTTTATTAAACTGTCCATTATCAACTATAAATTCTCAATCTCTTTCAGAAGTTGTTCAAGAACCTATAATTTATTGTGAATAAACATATATTGCTGAAGTATGTTTTCATATAGTCTTTAGTTGTAGGTAGTTACAACATTATTTCACTTTCTCAAAACTCTTACTTTAATGCAATTAATGGTAGGTGTTTTTGTTCAATAAAAGAATGTACTACATTAGATGTTGTCTACACAAAGTAGCTTAGTGAAATAGAATTAAAACATTTTATATTTGAGTTCCACAGTCCTATAGTTAACATAGTAGATTTTAACACCTTATTAACAACAATTGAGGAGTAATATTACAATATATTTAGGAATTAAAATATTATAAGCATAAATAAATGTTTATTGTATATGTATTTAAAAATTTTTTTACTTTCCATTTTTTTTAAAATCATTGCCTTATTCACCAGATTAACACTTAAATTATGCTAATAAAATATTGTACAAAGAATTATTTTAAGTGATTGCGAGTTAACATAATTATTATACACTCACTATAAAAAGTTTCACTTCTTACTTGCATGGTTTCCGCGCACCTGGAAAGTCATGGAAAATCATGGATTTAGACAATGGATTAATTTTGTCATGGAAAGTCTTGATTTTTCAAGTAAAATGAGTAAAAGTCATGGAAAGTCATGGATCCGCTAAACTACCGATTAAAAAAAATGCATTGAATTATTTAATTCTATTTTTACTTGTCATTTGGCTGAAGTTACTGAGTTTGGTATTTATGTATTATCCTATTGACCAAGTAAAATTTGTTCACCAAGGAAACTCAAAGCAAGAAAGCTTAATGGGTGGGTAAATGTATATTATTCTGTTTTTTCTTAAATTGTAGATTAAAATTTTATTAATATAATAATAATTATTTTTTATTAAATAATAGTTAAGATTTTTGCACAAAATATAAGTTTATCTCTAGGGATATTGTATATAAACATTATAGGGTTATATTTGGCTATTATTTATGGTCATCTGGATAATACCAAAGTACCCTGAATTCAAATTGGAAACATTTTGATTGAAAAATTGCTATATGATTAAACTTAGGTATGTAGATACAACAATTTATTTTTATGTATGTGAGTTTATTAACACTTATAAAGTAAAAGTTAATAGTTTTTTTATGATAAAATTCCTGTAATTTCTCTAAAAGCATATATTTTATTTGTATGTACATCATAAGTTTTATTCATATATACTTTAACAAAAGCTTTTTAAAGTCATGGAAAATGATCTGCTAAATCAGGGAAAGTCATGAAAAGTCATGGATTTGAAAAATTTTATTTTGGCAGATACCCTGTACTTGTGATCCCTTCCCTTTCTTTTTAATGTTCAATTGTTTAAAATCCCAGTGGCAGTGAAATAGGACTGTTGTTCATAAGGCACAGGTAACGATTTGATCTTCAGGCTGAGCAAGGTTGACTCAGCCGTTCATCCCATCAGCGGCTAGATAAACTGAGGACCAGCTATGCTTAGGGACTAAAGGCTAAAGGTTCTGCATAAAGTTAACCACTTTACTGGGACATATACTTTGCATCCTAGGGTTTTGGTTATGAAAAGGACTATTACCCCTGCAGGTCATGGTACCAATTTATGCTGAGGAGTTTTTAACCCATTAAAATAAAAGTTACTTCTAGAAAAATATACATTTTAGTACTTTATGTCAAACAAGAAATTTAAAATTAATTAAAACCAAATTCCGTCTAAAAGGGAGTTAAATCTTACCTTCAGAATGTCTATTCCATCCAGTTGCAAAGCACTCATTTTGTAGTGAAGAATCTTTTGGTATGCAGGCACTTTGTGAATAGTCATCAATTATAATTCTATCAGTTACTTCTACCAAAGCAACTTTGTGTTCATTTAAAAGAAGTGGTGTACTTTGTGCTAAATATGGTATAATTTTGGAGACCAGATGGCTTTGAGTTTCATTGCTTGAAAGAGTTGGATTGTGTAAACCTCCTTTATAAACCCATTTATCTGGATTCAGTTCATTATCACTGAAAATAAACAAATTCAAATTTAGAGCTATGTAAAACAAGATATTGCAAATAAGTTTTCAAAAGTCAGTAAAATCACTACTTTTATTCAATATGAATAAATATTAAATACCATTCTTTTTTAGGATAGCATACTGGCTAGGATACTATATATTTTTTCTTTATAAAAATTGTGTTATTTAGAAGAAATATTTTTAAAAGCATATGGATGTTACTGCTTATGACTAATGCATTTTTTATTTAAAATCGGATCTCTAGAATTTTGTGTTGGTTAATTAGAATCCTTTGTAAACAATTTTTATTGCATTACTAATATTGTTGGAATTTTATTGAATTAAAATAGTTTAGACAATTTTATTTGAAAAACATAAGAATAACTGAAAACAAACCAAATTAACATAAAATACATATTTATTCTACTATTTTTTTAGATTCTTTAATTTTGAAGAGTTTGGTGATATTTCAATACAAGAATATAACAACCATATATTATTATCAATTTAAAAATACCGAGAAGACTCAGCATAGGCAAACGAGTTGAATAATAAATATATAGGTTTCAAAATTTTGTGGAAAAAAAAAAGTAAGGCTGTTTATTCCTATACAGGGAAAAAACTAAGTGTTTGTGAATAGAACAAAATATTTTTATTTTAATAATTGTTAAGTGCTTTCTTAAACATTAAAATTAATTTAAAATATTTTTTTATCAATCCAATGTTTGTGAGATTTTTTTTTTCTGTAGTGAAATATTTTAATTTTCAACTTTTTATTATCACATTATTTTCAAATATTTAATACAATTAAAAAATAATGACCCAAATATTAACTTCAATATACTTTTATACTACATCTGTACAAATTTTTCAGTTTAAAGTTAATAATTTTGTATATAAAATATTAAACAGACGAAGAAGCAGCATTTACTGTTAGTAAAAACTATTTAACATTCTGTAAAGTTATATGCTTCTTTTCCTTTGCTTCAAAAAATAGAATTAAAAAAAATTCTTACCTCATAGTCAAGCAGTTTAGTGAAGTGATCACAAATTTAGGAGATACAACAGCTGAAGCACATATTTTATGCTCTGAAATCATCTGTAAAAATCCTAAAGCTGGCCACTGGGTAAAGAAGTTATGACTATCAGAGGTATTGACTATTCCAGCATTTTCACTCCAAGCACCACAGTCAGCTACAAAAAATTTGGTCAAATATTAATTTGTTTAAATGATATGGTATTTAAATGACAAAAATATTTAAATACGTTTAGATTATATGAAATTTATTAAATCTTTAGATACATTTTACTTTATTTTCTTCGAGCAAAGACAAAGGAAGGCTTACAGAGATAATTTATTAGCAGGGTACTTTTATTTTTCTCTTCTTTAGTAACATTTATGTGTATCTTTTCTGCAGTAGCACTGACATTGCAGCTCATAATTGAAAATTTGAAGTAAATGTTATTTAATAGGGTGGAGACAAACAATTTTGCTTGTGGTTTTAGTTTGGGGATTTTTCTTATTTGATTTTGAATATTTTGAATAAATTCATTTTTAAAATAAAAAATGATATGGGATGACCAGATAATGGTCTTATCTTGACCATATTATGCTAGTTTTCTGAAAATTTAAACTAATCTTTTAATACCATAAAACAAAACTTATATACAACTGGGAAACCTGTAGCTTATGATCACCCATTTACTGTCTAATGACTGTAGAGCAGGATGGGCAAACCACAACTGCTTTGTAAAATTTTGTGGTCCACTGCAGACTTTATGAAATTTACAAATGAAACAAATATCATGACTACAGCTAAAACATTTTTTAACACATTGTTGTATTGATTATTATTGTTTTAATTTAAAATTATAAATATTTAACTGCTCTACTATTAATTTACAAATATTAATAGCTGTAATAATAATGTATTATTTAAAATTTTATCCTGCAAAAATAGATACACAATAAATGTAGCCTGGCAGAATAAAATGAAAATCTAATGCAGCCTAAGAAGTCTTTTGGATTGGACGGGTTTGCTGTAGATAGTGAATTTTTAAATACAACAATAATATTATGTAAATTATACTCTTTTTTCTGAAGAAAATTGTTATAAATAAAATTCCTTCATCTATGATCTTATATTTTAAAGATAATGTTAACTCAAATTTTTTTTATAATATCAATGATGAGAGGAATTTATAGTATTTTTTACAGATTTTTAAACTTATTATTAAAGTTTTAAAGAGACTGGAACAGTTGCACATTAAATTAAAAAACTGAATTTAAGTAAGTTTTAGAGAATACTAAGATCATAAGGAACTTTTTAACATTTAAGTGAAAGATGAACAACTCAAACATGTAAAATGTTAGGATAAAATAGAAACTTTCATTAGGAAAGAAGAGATGAACTTGTAGTTTATTTGAAGAAACACTTAAAAATTTTAATGCATTATTAACCCTTTTGTAATAATTATTACAAGTCATATTTGAACAACTGTATCAATATAAAGAAAATAGCAGATATTTCTGAAAAAATAAAGTAAAATAAATAAAAAAAAAAGTTTTCTAAAAATTGGAATTTTCAAATTATTTTAGTTACAGGTTATGTTTGTTCTATTGTGCAAATAGCAAATTAATATTTAAAAAAAAGTAAAGAAAGATAGACACTGATAAAGTAATAAATTCTAAATTTAATCAATATGATAGACAAGTTGTTTATTTTAATATATGGATTGAATTCCGGATTTTACTAACATTCTGATTGATTAAGCTATTTATGTAAAGTTTCGCTAAAGCTTACTTTTGTTTATAAAAGTATAAAAAGGGTTTAAGACTTTTATATTCTAATTCTCTGTCAAAATTTTGCTTGTGTTACGTCAGGGTGCTGAAAGTTTTACAGCTGACACTGACATACAATTTAAAATAATATCTCTAAGTATGCAAATTATGTACAAAATACAGTGTTTGAAAATTAGCAGCAATATAAAATTACTTACTGATGTTTATTAATGAAGTACCATTCTGAAAAACTGTCAATTCTTCAGAGATGAGGTGAGATATCCATGTAGAATTTTCCATCTCAGTTATACCAATTTCAATGTCTGGCATCACTGTCACATTTTGATACTCTTCAGTATTATGTGATGTTGTAAGCATTTCAGAATTTGTATAAACTTCGAAACTTACAGGACTGGTATTGGCCACAACTGTCTGTTCAGAATCAGTTGTTGAATTATCTGATATACTATATAAGGCAAAAAGTGGTGATTCAGTTGTATTAAAAACAGATTCTGATAATTTAGAGGAAATATTCAATGGCAAAGGTAAAGACTCAACTGTTTCATTTCCAGGGGTCAAATCAGTGGTTAAATTACCAACTGATAAATACTCAATAGTTTCATTTCTAGGTGCCAAATCATCAGTTAAATTAATTTCTGATAAAGACTCAGTAGTTTCGTTTCCAGGAGCCAAATCAGTGGTTAAATGGCTATCTGATATGGGCTCAGTAGTTCCATTTTCAAGCGGCAAATCAGTGGTTAAATTACTATCTGATAATGATTCAATAGTTTTATTTCCAGATGTCAAATCAGTGGTTAAATTACTATCTGGAATATTTGTTTCAGAAATATTTTTCTCTAGAGAATTATTTTTATCGTTAATTTCTGGCAAAGCATAAGGCTCAAATTTTAATTCACCAGAATTGTTGAACACATAAAATGCAAGATCATCTTCAGGTTCTGCTTCCATTTCAAATGCAAAGAATTCAGTTGTATCCACTGCTGGAGAAGTAGTTTCATATTCAGCTCTAGCTCTGGCATGTGTTAATTTTGTAACAGGAATTTCAGTTGTTCCTGCACTAAATGTACTGTAGTTCATTTCAGGTAAATTAGCCTCTGTCGTCATGGTTTCTTTATTGGTTCTGTCATCAAGAGGTTCCAAAGTTGTAGAGGTTATTGGGTTCTCAACTTTCATTTCAACTTCTTTTGAACTATTTATTGCAGATACTAATGGCTGGCTGATGGCCAATGTTTCATTAACCAATTCAACTGGCTCTAGAGTCTCAAAAGAATCATTGAAATTAGATGTTATAGATAAATCAGTGGTAGTCGTCTCATTTAGATTTGAAAGTGAAAGAGTGAGATTATTTGTGTCGTTATTCATAGTAGGAACTGATAATGTATAATCCACTGTCTCATTTTCATTTATTGTCTCAGGGCCAAAGGTAGTGATAGTGTCTTTGGTTTCATTTATTAATAAAGTTAATGAGTCAATAGTAGTTGAAATTGTTGAATTTGCATCATCAAGTTCATTTGTTAAAGTAGTTGACTCAACAGACATAGGGATAGTTGTAAAGTCCAGAGTATCTCTATGCAAGTCAAAAGATGTTACATTGCTGATGTCAGTACTGTTAATGGTGATTGGTGTAACTGTTGTGCTAATGTTATCAATACCTCCATCATCCCCATGAGTATCATTATGCAATGACATCAAGTAACTGTGGGTTCTATGTGACGTCAGGTCATCATTTGATTCTTCTGAAGTTGTATTATTTACACCTAAGTCAATTCCATCAACAGGAACTGTTTCATTTTCAAACATCATATGATATGTTAAATTCTCTAAATCAGTTGTAAACTCTAAAGGCACTGCAGTAGTATAATTTTCTTCCCTTGATAATTCTTCATAATCAGAAGTTGTGCTATTCATATCTTCAAAATTTTCAAGCAGAGTCTCAGTCACATTTTCTGATTCTACAGTTGTCATAAAGGTTGATTCTGCTAATGTTGATTCAGTAGTAATTATTGTTGTCATTGCTGTTGTAGTTGTTTCAGGCAAGGTTGGGCTTGGAGTAGTTGGAGGAATGATGACATATACGCTGCCATCATAAGGGATTTCATACTGTTTTTGACCTGTAACTTGGTCAAGATATTGCCTCATAGAAAATAAATTAGAGAAGACAGCTGGATGCTTACTGTATACATCACAGAAACGTTGATATGTCAACATTCCGGCCAAAAACCATTTATTTATACCAGACAGACACATAAGAGGGGTACCTTCATCATTCTGAAAAATAAATAAACAATAAAATTTGGAAATTATATATACACACAGATTAAAGAAATTCTAAAAAGAAAGATTGAAAGTAAAACAGATGTAACATTATCTTACATAGTAACATTTATGACCTTATTAAAAAATGGATTTAAATAATATAAGCTATTTTTTATATCTGTATAATGACAATATATAATTTGACACAGTATGTAATTACTATATTTTTCTTTTACCCCAAACATTGGTTAAATTGTTAGTCTGTTTCTAGCAGATCAGTAAATTTTAGATACATAAAAAGAAGAACTAAAAATGAGATCTGAAGATACACACACACAAAGGCTAAATAGAATAACAAACATATCATACGGACTAAAATAGGAATACAGATGAGCAAAAGTCATCTCATTATCATATCAGCAAAAGACAAAGAGGAGAGCTTGCTAATCCAATATAATAAAGATATTTTAGTAGGTAGTCATGTTCAGTAGGAATTTAAAAGCAGGCAATACGAAGTGCCTTAGGCAAATACTGTGGAAAGTGAGTATATAAGAAGGAATCCAACTCGTCATACTCAAAGTTTCCCTATAAAGGCTATATCTAAAAGCCTTTATTTTAGCTTTAATTATTCTCTTTACCGCATAATGTTCAAGAGGCAGGAACAGCTGAAAAGAAGCAGAACCACTCTTTGCAAAACATTCTACCATCTTATTCCCCAAATCATCACAATGAGGAAGATTCCATTGCAGACAAATATCTTTTCCATTTTCAATTAAATCATTAATTACAATTTAGCATTTTAAAAAGTTTAACCCTCTTGCTGTGCATCCCTTGATTTCCATGGGCAACATAGTTGTAGCAAAATTTGCGCAATCCACGATTTCTGTGGGCATGCATTTTAGCCGTCTATTTAACTGTGTAACCCGCTCTTTCCCTGTTTATTCTTTTATTTTGGCTCTTTACTGAGATTTTTAATTGTTTATTTAGCGGTAAACTAGCAGATAGCTTTAATTGTTCACATTTCTGCAAAATATAGAAGACTTTTTTGTAGCATTTTGAGAGCACTTTTCATAGCTGAAAGATGTCTGGCAGGAAGCGTTTTGTGAGTGATATAACTTATACTCCTGGCGATATTTCTGACACTGATAGCACTTCTGACTCTTATTTCAAGTATATTGAAGATAGTTATATCAAAACTGATGAGAATTTCTCTGATTCCTCTGCCGATAGTGATGAATCTGAAAATTAATTTTCTATTCAAAATGTTCGACAGTGGTGCAAAATTGATATGAAAATATTCTACCAGTTCCTGCTCCATTTCCTTTCCTTGGAAATCCTAGAATAAATTTCACTATGACAAATAATGCAACTTTTTTGGACTATTTTGTTACATGATTACTATTTTGTTACAGTTACATGAGAGTAACAGACCCATGAGACTAACTGCTCGACACTTTGAAAGCCATATACACCCAAATCCCATCAAGAAATAGCCTCGCAGACAGTGTGTTGTCTGTTATTAAAAAAACTGAAGTTAGAACAAAAACTTCGAAAAGAAACGCGAATTTGGTGCAAGGATTGCGAGGTAGGACTTTGCCTCAAGCCTTGTTTAGAAATTTATCATTCAAGACTTCATTTCTAATAAATGTTTTGTAAGTCTTTTGCATTTTTTAATTAGTATATACGTTTTGTTTTTGTATTTTATAAAATAAATGATAATTTAACCAAGATTAATTTCCAAAATTTAGCTTTTATATCATTATTTTTCAACTTCATTATTCTGAAAACCTTTTTTTAGGACCTAATTCTATATTAAAAAAAAACTCTTTTACAATTTTTTTTTGTATATTTTAACTCTAAAATGTATATAGATCTAAAATATATAATAAAATAAATTCGCAATTTTTGAACCCATTTTGATAAAATAAATACGCAGCGAGAGGGTTAATGGCCCACAGTGAGGTAATGGCACTTATCACAATTTGAGAGACTATTACTTTATCAAAACTTATTATTAGTGAATATAATGTAATTCTTATAGATGTATATGACATATGAAGCATTCATAAAAGTTGTAGGTAATCTATAAATAAACCAAATAATCCGAATCTAGCAAAAATAAATTGAGAAATGCTTTACAATATTGGGGAATATAAGTTATATTTTTGAAAACAAGTAGAAATTAGAATGTAAAATAAAAATTTATGTTTAAATTATAAAATTCTTGAAATTAGTGCTTAAATAAGTTTTATAAGTATGAATTGTAAAAGAAATGGGATAATTTCATTTAATTGCCTAATGTACAGATTTCCAAACTTTTAAACAATCTAATCCACTAATTATAAACTAAATCCACAGTGGATCCATTTCATCATTGGTACATTGAAATTTTTGAGAGACTCTTGACTAACAAAAAAGGGACAATTCAATAAAATTTAATAGAATCTTTTTATTTCATTTAAGCAGCCTATACATGAAGTGACCATTATATGCTCTCAGGAAATAGGTTGGAGATGCTTATGTGCTAGTAATAGTTTTTGTTGTTTTGTTACTATACATTTGATAAAGATTCTAAGTCAATATAACATTTATACAAATTGTGGAGAGGTACACATACATGTAAGGTTTTATTGTCACCCACCAAAATTTAACTAGGGATCCACTAATGAATTGCAACTTAATAGTTTTGGTTTGGTTTGGTGTGGAGTGCTACGGTCTACTTTTTTGCAACATGAGGGCTAATGAAATCGGAACCTACAACTTAAAGCCGATTCCGAACATCCATACCATAGTGGGATTCAAACCCACGAACTCTGGTACCGAAGGCCAGCACCCTAACCAATTGGCCATCATTCGGCGCTCAATAGTTTTGGAACTACTAGTTTAGTGGCATAGATGCCATAGGTTGTTGTTTACCATTATTGTATGTAACACATTAGTAAATCTTTTGAGAAACAAATTAAAATGCTCTCAGTTCAGTAACATTGAAAACTATAGAAAAAAAGGAGAAAAAAATAAAACATTACATCACAAATTGTATGTCCTTCACTGCTTTGTGTGCATAACATTCTTTGATTTACTGCATTGTTATAATGCTCTACTCCATTGCAGTTGCCCTTTTCTATTATCTGAAGAGCCAAGAAGTTTATAGCCAGTGATGATGGAGGCGGTGCTAAAATTAGAAAAATATATAAGTTACACCATTTTATTAAGTAATTAAAAAACTTATAGCCTTATGATAAACTAATATTTACATTATATATATAAGAAAAAGCTTTTTAAATGTTTATTTTTTGTAAATTTTGAACATTATTTTCCACAATACAACATATATCTGAAGAAGTCTTAATCATAATCTTATCTTCTTAACAAGATAATTATAAAAATTGTCTTGACGTTTAATAATAATGTATATTAATTAACAGAGTTACAAATAATATACTAATGGTATGGAACATGCAGCCTTGAGGCTGCATGAAGTCTCCATGAGTTTCTTGTGCAGCCTTCATAAAAGCCAGTTATTGTGTCATTAATATTTAATGACATAGATTACAAAAATTCAATTACTTTTATACAAGAAACAAATGCAAACATCCCACTATCCAAAATTTTCCAATTGATTTTATAATTATTTTATGTATTTCAAAATATATTTTATTATTTTTCTATTGTAATTTTTCATACTGTTATAAAATTTTTTAATAAGTTATATTAATATTATTACTTTTACTTAATTTTTAAGGTTCTATTATAATTCTTTATACTCTAATAAATTTACTTTAAAATACTTCTTTATTATTTTTTAAGTGATATTTAAATTTTCAATTGCTTATTAAACAATAAGTAACAATCTAAGTTATAACAAGTTATCACCCTTATGCGAATACAAAAAATTTTTATGCTGTAACTTTTAAGTTAAATAATAAATAAATTACTTTTTTTGCATCCCTTCTATATAATGCAATAAATTAATGACATCATACAAAACTAATAATTTCACAAGTTGCATTTACACCAGATTATGTGGCCTTCTTTATTACTGCCTAATTTAAATGGGGACTTCAATAGCAAAAAGGTTCCACACATCTGTCATATACTGATCATACAAAACTAATAATTTCACAAGTTACATTTATTGGTACAGTAGATTATATGGCCTTCTTTATTACTGCCTAATTTAAATGGAGACTCCAATAGTAAAAAGGTTCCACACCTCTGTCATAGACTGTTTTCAATAAAAATAAAAAAACAGATTTTAATTTCTCCAATTATTTATTTTATTCCATACTTTTTAGCTATTTCATTAATAATTCAACTAATTTTAAAGGTTTTTCAACTTGTATAACCATAAAATATTTAGATACATTACCTCTAGGTTTCTCAGTACCAAGAACACTAGAGAAGCATGTAATTCCAGGAGGCACTTGTTCATCAGGAGGGCAAATAGCACCAATCTTATCACTGACAAAGACTAAAGCATGTTTCAGCCTAATAAGGGCAACATCATAATCCCTTAATGTGAGTGAGCGAAATTTTGATGAGTGGGGATGATTTATAATTCTCAGGACCTCATGATTTTGAGCCAAATCTGTTTCCACATTTCTTCCAATTTTTGTTCGCACATACCAGTCAGATCCATTAAAAGGTTCCTTGCTGAAAATAGCAATAAAATCAAATAAGATACAGATCACTATGAGTAAAAAATAGAGATAAGATAATTTAATACTCTATTTTATGAAACATTTATCACCACAGTTTGTATTTTTTAATTTGATATAAGAAATATGTCAGCTATAGGACTTTTAAATCCTACCCTATAATGAAGTAGAAATGTAAAACATTTAAATATTTTATTTATTCCAAAATTAAAGATTTCATTTATTTTATAACTATTTAAAACATTTGTCATTTTCTTAGGCTATATATAACTGAAATATCTATTTCTTGTGATTAAATATGAAAATAATTTGTCTATGATGAAAACATAATAATTTTGTATATTACACAGTGCTGCCATCTATTAGCCAGCAAGTGTAATATCTGTTGTGGAGTTATATTTAACAGTCATGGACTTCAAATATTTCAATATTGACAGTAAGTTTTTTCTTTCTAATATCACAAAATTGCTGTGAAAAATTTAGCATGGCTAAGCTAAATATATTTATAAACCAATCATAATTATAAAAGAACAAATGCAATCATATACATACAAACATACATTTTCTTACATGTTTTCTAGTCAATTAAGGCTTGTTTCAGTTTAAAATCAAATACAAACTGATTTTAAGTTATATAAAATTTTACAAGTCATTCGAATAAACATTTATTATAGTTTTTCTACTGCACAGATAGTGTCAAGGAAATATGTATGAAACATGCCTTATTGAAAGTAAACATTCAGCAGATGTAATGAGCCAAATTGGTGTTAATATTTCTGACAGACACCCTTTGTTGGAGTGAAAAGTAGATGTATAGCCTATAAAAGGTAGCTGACTAGATGATGCACTAATCACATCTCTTCTTCTTCTTCGATGCAGAAGTCCAGTATATTCACCACATTCTGAAATATATTTAAAAAATTCTTAAACCATACTCATAAGTTAAACAATGCTGATGAGATAAAATAATACTATTAGATAATTTTGATGTACGAATTGACATTTCTAACAATATATTCTTAATATATAGTAAAAGCTCATCATACAAGTTTAATTTACTTTTTTTTAATTGAGCCTGTAAATTAATTTGCTAATTTAAAAAAAACAATAAAAAAAGGTTAATACAAATTTGATTAATGAATAACAACCTCAGTATTTTAAAGTAAGTAAAATATATTTTATAAAGGACATTGTTTTTAACATAATAAAATATATTAAAAGAAAATATAAAGAAATAAAGAGTTTTGATTAAACAAATAAACTGGCCAATCAGTGATGATGTTATTGAGGCTTGCTCACAGGGGCATACTCAAGGTGGGGGATTAGGGGTTTAACCCCCCTCCCTTGATCTCAGACAAAATGGCAAAAAATAAAAATTTTAGTAGAAGTTATGCAGGCTATTATTTTTTAGAATTATGAACCCCTCCTTGAAAATTATGACCCCCCCCCCTTGAAAAAATTCTGCGTATGCCACTGCTTGCTCATATCTTTAATTTTACAGTGTAACCGAGGCTGCCTAGTTGGTATAGTTGTTACTGCATTTGCTTGTCTCCTTTGGGTTCTGAGTTCAAGTCCCATGTAAAACTTGGTTAAACTTGGTAACTGAGAGGGAAAGGAATTCACCGAGAAAAAAATCTGCAACTTGAAAACCTTATATATTGATCCACTTATCTATTGTTTTGCATATGTTATGAAGTTATTATATAATAAATAAAAAGTATAGTCATTCACTTTGGAACAAAATCTAATGTATTCAATGACAAACCTAAAGCTATCAAGACTGCCCTTCCTTTTATTGGAATAATTGCCATACATAATGCCAACAGAAATTTATAATTAATAATTATTTAATTAAAACTAAATAGCTAAAATAATTAAGAAATCCAAAAACTTTAAAACTAAAAACCAACTTACATCTAACAGACATATATTTTAAAAAGCTTATTAAGATGCCTATAGTGAATAAATTTTTTTTTATCGGTGAAAAAAAAAATGAAACAAAAAAACATGCTATAGACCTTCTACATACAGGAATCTTCAGTTCTGAAATTACTTAGAAAATTGTTAATATAATAAAATTTGTCCTTTTGAAAGATGTTGAGATCTATCCATGAGCAATTTTTAATTTTTTATTCAGCGTCATTTCTACTTCCACAGTATTTTAATATGCTTAAAAAATTAAGATTCTTCAGGGGCCCCTTCTGATCAGAAGTCTAAGATAAATATGAGTTCCTTCCAGCACATACTGAGTATGCTTGTGGGCTTGGTTTGGGTTTGGAGAACTATGGTCTACTGTTTTGCTCACAAGATGCTTGTGGATGTTTTAGTACTGCAATAGTGAGGTGAAAAATTTTCTTGTGTACCACACATTTTGCAAAATAATTTAAATGACTCACGGAATTTTTGACATTCAACTGCTGCTGCAAGGCTGCTGGTACAACTTTCCACAAAGGAAACTCTTTCTGTCCAGAGGGATGCATCTGTCAAATTATCTCTTCTCATCGCCATCCATGTGCCATTAAAAGAAACATGAACCTTTTCAACATTCAAAACATGGCTAGAATACAAAGAAAATATTTAATTATTTGAAAGCTTAAGAACAGATAATAAGTACAACAAAAAATGTTTCAGTACTGATATGTTTTATAAATTTTAACTGACTATTGAAGCCACATTTGTAATGAATTCCTCAATGTTATGCCTCAGGACAAAAGCATAAGTGCACAATTTGTAACCTAAGATTCTGAATTAAAACAATTGTACATTTTTATATTAGGTTTTCATTCTGCCATTATTAATTTGTCAGAGGAAAAAGTCATTTGGTGTGATTAAAATGACAATTTTTGTCTCAGTCAAAAAGTTAATTTCAAATGAACTATACTATGAAAATATAAAAAAGAATCTAGAATAAAACTTTTAAAGAGAAAGTAAACACAATTTTATACCCAAAACCAAGTTCTTGACAAAGATACTGTCCATCATCAAGGGTCCAATCCTCTGCACATAACATTCCCCAGTTACCAGAATAGGGCTCATATGTTGATACAATATGCTGGGAATCTACAGTAACACAACCCATCTCATCATCAGCATCATGACAATCTTGGTGACCATCACATCGACTGGAACTCTTTAGACACTTTCCATCATTACATCGGAATTCATCATTCAGACAAGCTATTAAAAATATATTCATCATTCATAAACTATTTCTCATACAGCATACATGAATTATTTATCTTGGTATAAAAATTAAATGTTAGTCTTAATTAGAGTAATCAGAAAAAAGGTTCATAAAATACACTATATTTTAAAACATCACCCACTAATAATTCACAAAATTAAATATAGAAATGAAGCCGTTCTAACACTGTAGTTATGAACATCATCTGCAAACTGATGCATCTACTGTATTTATACTGTTGCTAGAATTACCACCAAAGAAAGTTATTCTAAAAAATAATTTCTGTTTCAAAATCAAATATTTAAATTCATAAATACAAATACAATTTTTGTTGAATAATTTGAATTTAAGGTTAAAAAAATAATGAAGTAAGCTATTTTACATCAGTGAATCTGGATTAAAATATTTTGACAAAATTCAAATTCAAAACAAAATCTATGAGAGAAGAATTTACAATAAAAAAATTACTTGAATATAATTAATATATGTTAATTATTTAATCTATATAGTTTTCTATTTTAAGAAATAAAAGGAGTAATGTATCTTTAAACTTTGTATGTGTATATTTTCTTCCAGAAGTAAAGTAGAATTGAGAAACTCTCATACATTAATGACATATAGATTCAAATAAAAACTCACTGCAATTGCCTTCATCTTCTCCATCTTTGCAATCAGGCTCTCCATCACATTTTAAGGACCAAGGAATACAAAGGCCATCATTGCAGAAGAAACGACCTCCAGATTCACATGTTGTCCTTTCAACTAAAATATTTTAAGTAAAAAAAAATTATTCTATATTCATACAAAAGTACAAATTATAAAATAACTAGGATTTATTAACTGGTGTTATAGAGCACTGCAATTATTCTTGAAGCTATAAATATTTTTACAAAAGTATATCAACCTGAAATTCTCTTTTTAGAAGTAATGAAATCTGATACAATATTTGTTTGGGATGCTAAAACTAGAGGACTTTCTTCTGTTTACATTGAAATTTAAGAGCAAAAAAAATCTAAAATAACATTGCAATATAAGAATTAATATTTTTTTTCTATCAACATCTGCATATATCATTTCTGTTCCCTACTGATAAATGCAAAACTTGTTTCACATAACATTATAATTTAAAAGTAATTTTTTCTTTCCCTGAAGGACATCAATGGTAAAAACTTAAAAGACAGAGATTAATTTCAGATTGATTTCTGAAGATATCTAAAGTGTATACTTAAGATGTAAGTGTTAAAACTTACTCTGATGTGTGGTTCATGTTTGGCAGCCAATGTGTTAATGAATGTGATAAAACACTGTCACAATATATTTAACCTGTTATCTAACAAAGTACAGAAAAGATGATACTATTCAAGCAGAAATAATACCACGTAAAGTAGGCAATTTCAAATGAACATGAGAGAGAACTAGGAATTTCAAAACTATATTGTTGGTTTTTTTTCTTTCCCCAAAGGACATCAATGGTAAAAACTTAAAAGACTGAGATTGATTTCAGATTGATTTCTGATGATATCTAAAGTGTATATTTAAGATGTAAGTGTTAAAACTTACTCTAATGTGTGGTTCATGGTTGGCAGCCAATGTGTTAATGAATGTGATAAAACACTGCCACAATATTGGCACGAAATGAAAGATTATATTCAAATATGTAGTCACACTCCTATTAGCAACTTGGCATTTTGACGGGATTCAAGAAATAGTTTTCTTAGATGCACAAGGATTATTTTCTGTTTTGTGCTTGTAATTTGATTGGTTGGGCTCAGGATCTGGATAAAACTATAAAAGCCCAATGTAACTTGTATTTTTGTCATTATTTCTTTGAGTGTCTTGAATAAAAGTCTTTAGTTGATCTTGAGAGCTTTCGTTTTCTCATCTATTCATGTATATGACAATATATTTAACCTGCTATCTAATAAAGTACAGAAAAGATGATACTATTCAAGCAGAAATAATACAACGTAAAGCAGGCAATTTCAAATGAACACGAGAGAGAACTAGGAATTTCAAAAATACATTATTGGTTAACAAAATTAAAATATAGAATGTCTTAATTACCTATATTTTGGATTAATTATAAGAGTGATAATGCATTTACTTACCACAACCAACCTCATCGCTTCTGTCTAAGCAATTATATTTCCAATCACAAATATGGCCAGGTTTTATACATTTGCTACCATCTAAGCACATAACTTCATGTTTAGCACACTCAGTTGGGGCTGTAAGAAAAAAAAAAATGCTCAGGAAAACAGTTCTTTCCTTAAAACTTAACCCAATCATCATGACAAACATTTTCTCAATTGTCGAAAGTACCTTTAATTTTTCATAAGAATCATAAAAATCTATGTTCCTGACATACTCTAGTCTTATTTTTTAAAGAATCATATTTGAATTGCTAATAGTAGTATCTTATCTGAATTTAAGCAAGCATAAAAGCTAAATTATATTACTCTCCTGTATTAAATCCATCTTTAAAAATAAAGTAGAGACTGACTGAGATATGTACTACTACTTTAACTTAACTTGTTCTTACATGTAGTGGTGGTACTCAGTTCAATGTAATGTAATGTAGTGTATGTTCATGTCAAGTTGTTAACTTAATTTTCTCTTTGCAACTATATTAATAAATGTTTAATCACAGAACTGCTCTGTTTTCAAGTAAAGTGTATAGAAATTTTTACTTACTGCAATTTTCTTCATCAGTGCCATTTTCACAATCCCAAATTCCATCACAGCGAACATCACTCATGATACATGTACTAGAATTTGTACACATAAAATTGGAATGACAACTTTCTTTACCTGTTACAAAATTAAAAAAATAATAATAAAGTGAAATTATACTTAAGATTATACAGTAATTTCCACATAATAAATAACACATGCATTCTAAACCTGCATCTCAAGAAGAAATCAGAAAACTAACAAACTTAAAAAATAATACACTTACATTCAAATTCATCACTGCTGTCAGGGCAATCAGCAATTCCATCGCAGAGGAAAGTGTCATTTATGCATTTATTCAAAGGCTCACAGAGAAACTGATCTGAAAGTTTATTTCAAATTGAAAAAGGATAATTATTAACAAGTTACAAGATATTTTAAAAGAAAGTAGAATTTTTGATTTTCAGGTATACATAAATATGAAAAAAAAAGAAGACTATCAATATCAAATGTATATGTAACCTGGATATTCAATAACAATTTTGGATTCTAGATTAAACAAGGTACATCTGACAATAAGTTAATTGAATACCCTAAGACTGAAAACTGCAAAAATTAACAAATTGAAAACTAGAAAAACTAAATTATAAAAGTGCAGTGAAATTATTAAAATTTAATAAAATGGAAAACATGTTTATTCTTTTATAAACATTAAATCATATATTTATAACAATAACAGAAAAATATTTATCCTCATATAAATTGAAACTATAACATAACACACCTTCAAAATTAAACTGCTTCGTTTAAAGAAAATAAATTTTAAAGGCCATACTGCATTTAGATTAGTTAAACCACATTTATATTATATTTACAAGTTATCAAATGCCTTTGATTTTTTTTCAACAGAATACTAATATTTAGCAAATTTTATCCAGAAAAAACTGATTTTTAACTTTATTTCAAGTAGTATTTTGTTATAGCAAATCTTAAATGAATGACAGAAATATAAAAAATAGGGCAAAATTTGACTATTTTGATCTTATTTGGAACATATATTTGTGTTTCAGAGATTATAAAATGTCATAATTTATTTATTTTTACTACATTATAAGCAGGGCGGCTCTAGAGCCTGGCAAACTGGACCTCTGTGGCATTTTGTCTTGTAAAATACTTTTATTATTAGCAAAAAAATTGTATAAAAATATTTTACAAAATTTACTTTTTTTATAGATGGAAGCCTGGAACATGATTATTTATTTTTATTAGATTTAATTTCAATACCAACCACTGAAAGTAAAAATAATAGATAGGAATATATATATTTAAAAAAAAAAAGATTGTGATGAATAGAGATTTGTTACAACAATTGTAAAACTAAACATAGGTAGATATGTTTGTTTTGACAGGATTTTTGCTAGCATATTATAAATGGAGAAGCATTGATTTTATTGTTTAATTTGTACTACATTAATGATGTCAAGTGCTTAAAAAATGATTATTTTGATTAGGCAATTCATGGTAATAAGAATAAGTAATGAGTGTTGTAAAATTTTTTGAAGAGAGTAAAATATCTTTCTATGTTTATACACTGTTATACAAAAAGGTGCAGAGGGTGTGACCTTTTATATTTTTGTCCAAAGCAGCAAAACTGCTAGAGCTGACCCTGCTATAATCTACAATGTTATTAAAATACAAGTAACAACAATAGTTTACCTTCTCGACATTCAATTCCTATGCTTGCATTAGTAGTAGTTTCATTTGTTACATCTTCGTACCCATCAGTTGTAAAATTTCCAAAATCATCAGTGAATGTACTATTTTCTAAAGATTCATTCATGGAACTAAAAGTAGTAAATGCTTCTAAATCTACATTTGACACATTTAGACTGTAAGTAAATGAATCATTCCCTAATTCAGAAAATAAAGTATCATTATCATAGCTTACTGTAGAAAACATTTCAGCATCAAGTATTGATTCAGTAGAATTGCTTTCTTCAGTACCATTTGTATATGTAGGTGGGGTTGGTATAGTAAAGTCTTGAGCAGTGGTTGATGTGAAAGTTTCTTCAGAATTATTAAAAGTAAAATTTGAAAGAGACGTAGAATTTTCTGATTCCATTACTTCTGTTATAATATCTGATTCATTGAAATAAGTTGCAGGTACTGTCGTAATATTAAAGAAATTTTCAAATGTATTATCCTCATTTACTACACTTGAATTTTCAGGAGAAGTGGTGGAGAAAAATAAATTATCTTCAGTATTTTCTAGTTCTCTGGATGAATTAGAAAAATCAGAATCAGAGGAATTTTTATTGATATTTATATCACTGTTAATCATTAAATTTGGAGTTGTTTCAAAGAGATTTGGAATGCTAGTTTCATTGTAAAAACTAGTGGTTGTATCAAAAAGATTTTCGGTTGTTTCAGTAAAAATATTACTGCTGTAATTATGTGAAGTATCTGAGGGTATTCCAGTCGTATTCATTTCTGTAAAATTTTGAATTGTAAAACTTTCATTTGCCATTGTTGTAGAAATTTCTGTTATTCCAAAGGCCTCATTAATAGAACCTGTTTCAGTATTCCCTGATGTGGTGATTTCAGTTTCATCAAAACTCACAGTTGTACTAATAGTTTCATTAATATCAATATGGCTGAACTCCTGAGAGTTTTCAGTTGTTGATTCTAAAGGTGAATCAGTGTTTAGTACTATTCCAGCTTCTGAGGATACATTGAAAGAGGAAAATGTTACTTCTGAAGAAATAATTTCTGGTTTTAGTGTACCATTGAATGTTTCACTGTTCTTGACAATACTGGACATACTTGTTGTTGTTTCAAGAGTACTTGATTCATCAGAGATATTCGCAGGTAATGTGATGTTAGAGATAGAGTTATGAGGAGGCATAGGAGTTGTGACAGAACTAGATGTAATAAGAGTATCATTATCTTTTGAAACATAAATAAAAGAATCATTAGAAAAAGTGTTTACTTCAGTAGATGCTTCAAAAATAGTTTCTTCAGTACTCAAATACTCAGATGTAAGAGTATTGTTTTCAAGATCTTCATCAAAAGATCTAACTTCTGGAGTTCTGTTAAAGTAAGAAATAGCAGAAGGTATACTGAAAATGGTTGTTACTGGGATAGTAGTTGTGGTATCAAGATTTGATTCATTAAAAATAAACTTTGGATCAATAAGAGTGGTCGCATTAACATCTACTATTTCACTGTCTAATGTAGTAAGACTATTTTCTTCTTTTAAACTGCTAATGTCAGTAGTATTTTCATCCACTGTATATTCTACTTTTGTGCGTTTTGTATCATCAGTATACATTGATGTTTCAGTTTGTGGGAATGTAGATATTTCTGTAAAATTAGTATGTTCAGGAACATCTGTGAAGGTATTATAGGAAGTCATTTCTGTTGTATTGTGGCTAATTATACTTGATGTATTTTTAAGGTTAACGTCCTCTGTAGTTACAGCTAGGTTAACAATTTCAGTTGTCAAAATTTCTTTTTCTTTTGTTGTAGCTGTACTATCATTGAAACTTTGAAGGCTTTCTTCAGTTATTGGTTCACTAGTTACATTATTAGAGTCTAGAAATGGAGTAAAAGTAGTCTCTGAATCAAAATCAGTATCTTCCTTCAAAGTATAAATTTCAGTAGTTTCATTTTCTATATGATATCCAATTGTTGTCATAGATTCTTTGTCCAAATAAGATTCTGTTGTAGGAAGGATAGTAGTAGTTTCACTGTGGTTTTCAATATATTCAGATACTACATTATACACTTCTTTATTATTTTGAGTAACAGTTGATGACAACTGTGTGGTTGTTTCAAAAGCTAAATTAGTAGTGGTTGTTGTATTTGATAATAATAAATCTGGAATTACAATTGATTCTTCTGTACTATTCAATTCTTTCAAAATATTTTGTTTCTCTGTAGATGGTATGTCTGTCACTATTGACATTTCAGTAGTAGTTTCATGTATTATTGCATGAGTATTGGTTTCATCTGTCATTTCAGGTTTGTCAGTTTTGTTTATTTGAGGATTACTTGTTCCAAGTATCACTGTAGGATTATCAGTTTCATGCATTATTTCAGGATTATCAGTTGTATATATTACAGAATTGTGAGTAGATAAACTATCTTTGAAAACAGTAGAAGGTTGTTCTGAGACTGGTTGATCTGTGACAACCTCTACTACAGAAGGAGAAGATGTATTTAGTACTGAAACATTTTGAAAACCTGGAGTTGATTCACTAATATTTGTAGGACTTTCAGTAGTAGTTAGATAGTTAAATAGCTCAGAAATGGTAGTTATTGCTTCAGTTATAACAGTTGGTACTTCAGTTGTAGTAAGAATACTTTCATTCGGCTGCTCTGTATTAGCTTCTTTTGGTTCTTCTGTCAGAAAAGATACTTTGGTAGTAGATGTAGAAGTAATGGAAGCCTCATTAACTGATTTATCAGTAGTTGTAGCATGATCTAAAAGTCAAAATAAATATGATAAAACAAAAGTCAGTTAAAAATAAAAATGTAGTCAAATAAAAATTCAGTTTAAATTTAGTTAAATCAACATTCAATGCTAAATATAAAATTTCTTTACAATATATTGTAGAACTAGATGTGAGTAGTAATATTATAAAAATTACAAATATCTTAATTTATATACATTTAAAAGTCATTTAAGCATAACTCATGAACTATTGTACACTTGGGTGAAGAGCTGGCAAGCTTGAGCCCTTCTCCCTTTAAATCAATAAGCAAAATGTTCAATGTTATAAAGAAAGTAAAACTATTTGAGAAACATAATAGAGGAAGAACATCTCTTTGTTAAATACTTATTGAAATATTGAAGTTAATATAAATGATGTAATTGATGAATTTGAAAAAAAAAAAAAAAGAATTAAATTTTAATTTGTAGTCACTTTACACATACACATATGTAGAGATATTACACACACACACACACACACACACACATATATATATATATATATATATATATATATATATGAATAGTAATTTTATAACTATATGTGCATGTATGTAATACATGCATATATATTTTTTCAGTACTTCTTAGTTTTAGTGTTCTTTTATGAATTTCAACCAAATAAATTCAATGCAAGAATTATTAATAAAATAATGAATTAAAATAAAATTTTGACTTCATGTACATTTTCAATTTTTTATAGTTTAGTATGACATACTGAGCTTTGTGAAAGGGTTACACTTTAGTTTGTTCAGCCCCTTGCTCATGAATAAATTTATATAGGTTTAAACATTTTTAATAAACTTGAAATGCCATTATAACAACTCTATAAATGTATGAATCTATCAGTGAGCAAATATAATTTATTATTTTTTAAGAAGGTAGAAACTAATACTTGAAGAATACTCTAACAAAAATATATCTCATTATTATTTAGGTAAACTTAAATAAATGAAATGCCTTGTTTATGTTATGACTACAGTTACTATCTCTGCTGAGGTCCTACAATGCCGAGAATTGATATGTTGTATTAGTCAAAAAGACAAATATATCAAGTTACAATGGATCCCCAGCCATTACGGCATTTATGGGAATGATCAGGCTGATCTTCTCGCACGTAAAGGTGCAACAAAGGCACAGCTAACAAATGCTTCTGGACTGTCTTTTCACTCAAAAAAGCTCTTTTGGAAACAAGCTTTGAACATGAAATTTGAATCCCAAATGCAAGATCATGTTAAACTGAAGACCTGGAGTGCCGAAGACCTGGCCAACATTCCCGATCATCCTCAACGTGAGGCAGTGGTGTTGTTCTGGTTAGTGACAGAACATGACTGCCTAAGTGAACATCTCCACAGAATTGGTATTTTTGACTCCCCTCTTTGTTCTTTATGTGACCTTGGAGAACCTTTAAATAGAGGTCATCTGTGTCGATGTGGGACACTTCATGGTTCTTCTGACTCCGAGACTACCCTGTATTGGAAAGCCAGAGAACACCTGAGACAATGACTTAGGTCAATGTTACTTTTGTTACTTGTACAGTTGTTCCACAATTGTTATTTTTATAATTGTAACCTGCCTTGCCACTAGAAATTAAAAAAAAAAAAAAAATGTTATGACTACCCATCTGATTGATGATTGGAGATAATTCAGGATTTAACATCTGTCAAGTTTTTGTACTAGTTATGAATGTTAAATAGTTTAAATAGTACACACACACATACATACAGTTTGAAATTTCTCATTAATGAATCAAATACTATAAACATACCAATTAAAAGTTTAGGGCCACAGGATTTTCCATCACTTAGAAGAATCATATTTTCTTCACAAGTACATATTTTTGCTAGCAAATTGTAATCCCAGATGCAATTAAATGTACATCCACCTTTCTGAACACGGCATTCATCAAAGACATCTGAAATGTAAAGGAAGTAATATAAAAATACATTGATATTATAATTAATTAAAGAAAAAATAATAAGGTTAACCAATAAAAATAAATATTTTATCGTTATAATTCATTATTTTATTTTTTGACCAATGAGTGCAATTCATTATATGATACAAAAGCATATTATTTTAAAACATTAAAAGCAAAATTATAAATCAATACATTAACAAATGCATACAAATACTTTACCTTTAAAATGAATACTGTTCAATTCAACTGGATAAGCTAGTAATGAATTATGATTTTTTCTTAAATAGGACTTCATAATTTCCATAGCTTTCTGTGATAAAATTACATTGTGTTCTGATGCCCATATTGTAACAAATTTGATTTTAATACTTCCTGGACTGCAAATAAAAATTTTATGAGAAAAATACATTTTAAATAGAATTTCTTTTAATCATGTATTATACAAACACATATATTTGATAATAAAGAGGACTAATAGAATCATAATATACATTTCATCAAATAATTCTAATTTTGTTTATTGATTTGTAAATTTTATACTTATATGAAAATCAGATTATCAGATTTCTGAAATTTCAATGGAAATTTTTACTTTCACTTAACTTTTTATATTCTGAGAATTTTGTCTTTTTATTTTTTGAATGATTTGATTGATAATATACATATAATATTTTCAAACCACATTAGATAAGTATTATATATTATTTAATTTCCAAGAGTAGTTTAATGGTTATATTAATCCCAAATTTTAATAATCAATCTAACATAACCTATCTACATAAATAACAGATTTGCTCAGTTAGGAATTCATTAAGAAACAACATTTGATATCTAATAACTCACAATTGGTTATGTCTACCTTAACACTAGAATTATGGAAGGGGTAATTTTGACACCTAGCAAACTTTTATCTCTGACAGCTAATTTTTTTTTTTTTTTTTTTTTTGCAAATATCTAAATCCTTTCTTGACTTTTCCTAAATCATTGTGATTTACAAAATAGTAAAGATTTCAAGAAAATCGTATTTTTATTTTAGCCCTAACAAATGATTATACCTAGAAATACAGCAGGCTATATACTGATGTTGAAGACGAGAGTAAACTTCATAATGACTTTCACTATTTTATTAGCAGAACTGGAAGCATTCATAGTGTTGTTGTACGTAAGGGGGCATTAGCCGCCAAGGGCTTACCAATTCTTAGTTTGTGATGCAAGACTTGGGGACCAAAGTTTTCTTATGAAACTATGAGTAGAGATAGGTTTGCGGAAATTATGAAATTTCTTTGTTTTGAAAATAAACTAACAAGGTCTACATGTTTGCAGTGTGATAAATTTACACTAATATCTGAGGTATGGAATACTTTTATAGAAAACTGTAAGCTTTGCTACAAACCAAATGAAAATATTACGTTTGATGAACAGTTATTCCCTACAAAAACAAGATGCCGTTTTTTGCAGTATATGCCTAACAAGCTCGATAAATTCGTAATAAAATTTTGGCTAGACGTAGATGTTAGGACAAAATACTTATTAAACTGATTTCAATATTTAGGAAAAGATGAAATGAGACCAAGTGATCAAAGTTTAGGAGAGAACTTGGTAAATCATTTAACTGATCCTACATACCTGCAAGGTCTGTATATTTTTAAAAACAAACTGTAACTGTCATAATTTGCGCTATTTTAATTTATTTTTCACAAATATATTATATCATATAGAGAAATATGCAGATATCTTATCAAGGGATCAAAATGACACCCGCCGTATTCTAGGTATACAAAGACCACCGTAATTCTAGTGTTAATGGGTGTAATGTGTTCATGATAACAAGCCAGAGAATATGCTTAATTTTAAACAGGAGGGACAATTTTTCTGCCAATTCTGCACCTCTTTCTCACTTGCTAGTTACCCACCGGGAGCCCGAATTGCCAGGAGTCCAAATCAGGAATAATGAATTACAACATAGGGTGGGGAAGAATCACCTCTTCTCTTTTAAGATTTGGAAATTAAATCAAGTTGGATATAGTGAGTGTTTTGAGTTTTGAGGGTTGTTGGACCAAATCAGAAATAATAAATTACAACATGGGGTGGGGAAGAATGGTTTCTTCTCTATTAAGATTTGGAAATTGAATCAAGTTGGGTAGAGGTCAGTGTTTTGAGTGCTGTTGGACCTCAGCTACTATGTGATACTGATATGGACAACCTTAAATGCTTTAACACAGTTAAAGACAATACTGAGTTTGCTGTAGATAATTATGTTTATGAAAAATAAAAAAGTCAAACACATGATAAGGGAACAGAAAATATCTATGCAGGAAGCATCAGTACATTTATTATTTTAGTTAGTCAAAAGTATTGAGCAGTTTATTTGTAATCATAACCTTAGTCTTAAATTTGTTTTATCCTCTTCAAAAACAAAGGTTTAGAGTACTATGGTCTACAGTTTTGCTCACGAGGGCTAATGAAGCCAGGATCTATTGCTTAAAGCTGATTCTGAATGGTCAGGAACATCCATACCAACACTGTAATTTGAACACCAAACTCCAGTACCGAAGAGCTGATTTACCAATTGGCCATTATTCAGCACACAAAAAAAGAAAAACAAAGGAATAGCAGAGTTAAATCTTGAAAATTTAGGTCTTAAACAGTAACTTTAAGTAAAAAACAGTACACAATCATGAGATTTGTGAAATACAATTGGTGCAACAAATATACCTGTAAGCCACACTCTTGAATATGAAACCAGTAAGTGATGATAGTAAAGCCAATAAACAAAAAGATACTATAATATTCCATTCTTAGTCTGTATTAGATTATCTTATCTTTATTTTCTTACATTGTCTCATTGTTTATCCTGAGTTGTTGGTTGATATACATGTTTGATCTGATTTAAAAAATCCTGAAAAGCATCTTGCAGATTTTCTTTCATTTTCCTCCACATAAATTCACAAAGGTACGAATCAAATTGATTTTCACACTTGGGAACTGTGCGGAGGGATCTCTTAATTGAGCTCCACAAGCCCTCAATCGTATTGGTGTGAGCTCCAGTATTAAATTTTATTTAAAAAATACCACAAGAGCTCAGGCAAAATTGACAAACCTCCAGACCATAGCCGAAATGGTCAAAGACTTGAAATGGATGCTAGAAAATCCAAATTCCGTGGTCTTGGAGTATTGTTAGCTACAGGAACCAATAAGGGTCAGACATTCAAATCACGTGTCATTTCCCCCAATACCTTAAATAAAGGTGCCGATTGACACCCCCCACCTTTTTTAGGGGGTGATGGAAGAGTCCAAAAAGAAGAGCAAGGTTTGCCAAAAAAAAAAGAGGTTCTAGAATTTGGCAATATCTCCCCCGCTTGGTGTCCCCACTGAACTGGGTTCCAGGAACCCTGTTAACTTGGAAATGGCCCTTATGTATAATTACTTTCTTAAGTTTCATCTTAATACTTTTAATGAAAACTTTTACATTTATAGCAGTATAACTAAAAGAAACTCATAAGTCGTAAAAAGTATGACATACAGATGCATCTACAAAAAAATAAAGTATACATACTGGAACATTAAAAAAATATCAGTACTAGTAACATTACATTTATTTAATGTTTAACATTCACCATTTCTCAATTAAAGAAGTATATAAATAATTAGTTGACATATTTATATGGAACATACAGTATAAAAACAAAAGAATGAAAATTTTTGTTGGTCAACATCTTTAGTTATACACCATATTTAAATATTTTCAGGCAATGTATGTTAATATTCTTAATTAAAAAAAAAATTACTAAAATGATAGTACTTACCTAAAACTTAAAATTTTTAATTCTTCATACACACCACCATTTCCCTTGAAAATTCCACGAAGCTGTGTTAAAAAAAAGAAGAAAAATTCAAGAAAATCCTCATTGATAAAAAAAAAAGATGAAAAAAACTAGGGAGTTAAATCATATTGAAAATTCTATCTTTTAATTACATGAAATACTCAAGCATAAAGATAATGTTTTTTATTTGTAAATTGATAAAAAAAATTGGGAGCTAATAAAGACCTGAATTTATGGTGGGCTGACTGGGTTGTGGTTCACAGGGTCCCACAAGTTTCTGAAACTATGTGCCAGTCTTTTGAAACATGAAGGAATTTTTAAAAAATTTTCCCCGTACATTAAATATCTGTCAAATTATTTTACTTATCATATGCTATAAATTATAAGAAATTAATCACAGACTTACAATTTTATTTTGTGTTAAATATTCCAAATAAATTACTGTTATTAGAATACTCTTAATGAAATAGACTATGAAGCAAATAAATATTGAATTTAGAGAATTTTTTTACTACTCTTCACATTTGACTAATAGCTTAAAGAAACATTTATTATTACCCAATTTGATGCAAAAATTATTTCATTAACTTAGATTGTCAGTAAAGCACACAAGATTTTTTTTTATTTTGTTTTGCAGAACAGAAACTCAATATAAAGATAAATTGAAATACAATAATTACTTCTTTTTCTATATAATTTGCTAATGATTGATAACCATCTGAAGTATTATCTTTCAAATCTTCTGTGAAGTTTTCATCTATTATGAATTCTCCAACTAAAGCATTTGGCACTGGAAACAGAAATTAAAGAGTAAATTTAGAAAACACTGAATACATAAACCTTATATCAATGAACAAAGGGTGACATAAAATGGCTCATAGGTTGTAAAAATTACAAGAATTGTATAATTTTGTATTTATTAACACAAGAGAGAATTAGTTTATTATATGCTAACATTATTATTATTATTTTAACAAAAAAAAAAAAAAAAAATCGGCTGTATAATGTTGTCTAACATAAGTGCAGAAATAATAATGGGAAAGATTTAAAAATAACCTTTTAAAAAATATTAAAAATGAAATTGGGAAATTGGGTTTTAGAATAAAATAAATAACAAATTTTATTTTGGGAAAGAGCAAAAGTTAAGCAATTTAAACATCATTGAGTAATTTTCTGATTGAATACCTACAATATATTGGGTAATAGGCATAAAAACGTTTTGATTATAAATGGGTAAAAGAGACTGAGCCAACACCTCCTAAAGAAGTATTTAGGAGGTGTTGCTTGAACCCCTTACTGCCTCATTTATGTGCCCATTTGGCTCTACATTTTTGGGCATTCTGATAATCACTATAAGGTGAAAGGTGTTTTTCACAGAGTAAACATTTGTTACTCTGTGTGCTACGGTGTTTAGTTTTGAATCTCACCACAAAGGAATATTTTAAAGTTTTAATGATACTATCTTCTAATAGATGGCGATATCAGCTATATATGTTGAAACACTTTTCATGTTCGACCTGTTTAGTCCTATTTCTTTATTAATATCAACGAGCAAGTTATGAAGAAAGACCTCGTTTTAAACCTATGACAACTATCTTTAATAATCAAAAGATCTGGTTTCTACAAAAAGCTTTTTTTATTTAAAAAAAATCCCATCTATAATTGTATTAAATTAATAATACGTGTTACTGTTAGTAATTACTAAGAAGATATTTATTTTCACTTCTTAAGAAGTGAAAATAAATATCTAGATTTCAACTTAAGGAAGAAAAACTGTATAAAATCTAGTTTTATTACTAACACTTGACAAATACTGTCAGTTAACTTTAAAAATATTTATTTAAAAAAAAATTAGTCTTTTTGTTGTATTGTAAATACTGTTTGTTTATTTTGCCTAACATCAATAGATAAATTTTTAGACACATATGCTTTATGTATTTTAAATTTTTATAAGGGAGAGAGAGCACACATACACATATCTGCATTTACACCCCCTCCCCCCACACAAATATGGATCTGGTCGTTCTTTAATATTTTGGTCCAAATAGTCGGAGGATGAGACGTTCTCTTCTCAGAAGAGCCTGGGATGGGGAATTCTCCCTTGGTTGTGCCCAGAAGGCATAAAATCCATAATTTCACCCGTTAAGGGGAAAAGTTTGTATCCTTGGATGAAAAGCCGGGTAAGCCCTGTGAAGCTTGCCCGATCGTATCCGAGAGAGAACGAAATATTTTTCAGTACTGAAAAACAAACAGTGTTTTAGCTTTTTGGTTGCAGTTGTCCCATAAGTTTAAGGTCGATGGGTCCCGATCATACTAAATAATAACCTAATATATATTTAGCTATCTACGGCTTGCCTTTAAATATTGCTTTAAACTGCATCGTGTGACAGGCCACAACATTCTGTAGGGTTGTGTCCGACTTCATTTTTAAAAAAGAGCGAGAAAAATATATTTAATTTTAAATTATTTCTCAAGAACTAGGGTATATCCATTCGCAAACACATATCTAAACATTCAACCAGTATACTTTAAAAAAAAGAAAGGGGGGAAAAACAATCCTAACCAATTTACCATTTTGTCCCACACACAAAAAGAAGTTTAAAAAAATTTTCTTTTAAAGAAATTTAATACAATTGTATTAAACTACCTATAGATAGCTTAAGCCATCTATAGGTAGAAATATTTCCCTCCATAGGTTAAAATTGACTCAAAGGAATTCAATATGGCTGGTAATATTTTCCGTTTATTCGACAAGTCCATTGGCAAATGGACTGAAAATTTGTAAGGAATCCTAGCTAACCAATGGCAGAACAGGCAAGGCACTACCTTCCGGTTCCAGAGTTTATAGATTCGAATTTCACTCTAGGGTGGATGTTCATAGCCAATAAGAATTGTCTTCAACCGTCTCGGTCAACTGAAAATCATATGAGTTTCCTACTTTAAGTAATAAAAATAGTTTAAAATAATTTTTCAACTAACTGCTATCTTCATTGTCACTCCTATTTCATCTCACACATGGGGCTTCAAATTTGATTCAGTTCCCTACAGTGATTGCTAGCACAAGACTGAAGAATGGATGTATCAGTTTTGTCAAAGAAGTGAATACAGAGACAAAACATTCTGTTTGGGTTGGATTTTTGTCTCCTTACTGCTAACAATTTTTTAAAATACCACTTATAGCAAATTAAAATGTTACCATAAGTATAAAGTGTAAATGCACAATCCGTCTTGTTTATGCACCCACGCCTCTCAGTCATTCGAACTATTTACGAGGTTTCATGGATTATACAAGGGTTGACCAGATGAAAGTGGTATCGCTAGTCTGACAAGTGATTTAATAGTGTTGCTTAAGTTAATGAACAAAATAAAAAGTAACAGATATAGAACATGTAGGCTAGGCATAGCTGCCTTAGAGGTTGAACGATGTGTCCAAGCGGTCCACATCTTTGGGCTTGGGGATAAAGCGTGTCATCCTTCCATCATGTATTTGGTGGAGAGATCAAAGTGAGGACAACATTAATCAAGAAAAAGAATTAATCGTGGTAACGCACAAGATATCTTGTTTCATGCAAACATTCATGTGATAATTCTATTGCTTCTGTGTCAGATGTTTCGGAACCCAACAAACCTTTCTGCATTGCAATCTTTTATGCAGAATCGGAGAAACACATCCTTTGCTCACAGACATTTCATCTGCAATTTAGTGAATGGAGGTTCGCCGATTATTTCTCTCCAGACAGTCCACAGCTATAATTGTTTCTTCAGCTATAACTCCATGCATTTGTCCTGATTCTGCCTGTACTACTTCGGTCTTGAAAATCGTTACATCGGCGGAATACTGATCTGCGTGACATACACTCTGATCTCTACACATTTAGCATAAATATCTACAGCACAAATTTTCCGCTGTTGCTCGAATACAGTTAACAAAGTTTGGACGCATACACGATACGAACGATAATGTTGAATTTGCTCCTGCGCACATGCATCTTTCACAATCTTTTGATATTTCGATCGAATGCAGTTCACAATACCGGCAGATACTTTTATGCCAAACACGGTTGTAAAGCTGTTACTCATTTAGCACCACCCGAGGAGCACGCTAATCGTAAGGAATGTTGTGGGAGTGAATAACATTACCCTGCTTGGTCCCCATAATTTAGAAGCAGGGACCAAGAAGAAGGTCCCATGCTTGGCTTGCCACCTCCAGAGGTATCGTTTGAGCTTAGAAAATATTGCGACCTCAAACCTATTTTATGTTCCTCAGCAGCCATTAATGGACATGACGGATCTTTGGTCGGCTGGAGTTTCGAACTCACAACAACTCCGGATACGTTCGAAACCTTTGTCGATTGTGCTACAGTGGATCCAATCAGTCTGATGATATTGTATACCCATAACTCCGAGACTTTTATAGAGGCACTGACAGTCTTCTGTATCTTAACACAAAGATGTAATCACGGCAGTGCTACTTTCATTTGGGTGATCCTTAATAAAATCATGCTGACCAAATTATTTTTGTTACACAATCTAAATCACCATTTGGAATATAACAATAACAATTCCCAATCTAACGTTTTTTTCCCGTTTTTAAAGCAATTAGAGAGAAAGTAAAGCTGTAGGTTCCAGTGTAATTAGCCTTCGAGTTGAAAAAAAAAATCTGATGCGGACACCACGTGACTTCTTTGTAAGCCTAATAGATTACATGCATTTTGTAAAATTTTTATTATCCCAGGCGTCATCAGAATTATTCTTTGAACATTCCTTTCAAGGTTAAAGAAAGTTTCGTTTTTTAAGGTTGTTGGAGTATAGCTGTCGTATTGTCGTATGGCGATGACCCGAAGTGTTAATATACGTTATACTTAAATTTCTCGCTACAGAGATATTTCATTATAAGCCAAAATTTTTTCAATTACAACACTACCTTAACTCCATACCACAAATGGAGTTTTAAATCCTTGTTACAACTGCATATGAATTCACCGACATCTTTCTGTTGTACTGCTGTAGTCAGCGAATGGCAGTGTTAATAACCGCTATACCGACATTTTCGATATATAGAGCGGCGACTATAATGAAAATAAAAGAGGTGCACAACTGGCTGTTGTAATAATCCTAAAAATAAAAGTTCACTATTCTACGTCTAATAGTTTTTGAGTTATGTGAGGTACATGTATAAATACATACATACGTACGTACACACGTCACGACGAAACTAGTCACAATGTATCTAGAAAAAGCCGAAAAGAATATTTTAAGTTACAAAGTTAAAGTTTTCTCGTACTTACGTAGAGTCGCAACGGTAAAACTAGTCAAAAAGGATTCTGGCATGGTAAAATAATGGATATTTCTGTTGAAATCTAAATATCACAAGTTTTTTTTATCAATTACAACATTCCTAACTTCATACAAAGAGTTAAAAGCAAACAAACAAATGCCAACTCTCTGCAAAAACAAGAAAATAAAATTCAAATTGATAGTTCCATTTACCTATAGTTTGCGAGTGTGAAGAATTGCTGAGAACAGGAACTTTAGAACTGACTGTAGGATGGGGTGGACTGACTGTGTCTCCCGTCCCGCTGACCGTTGAGTTGGGGGGAGGAACAAAAGTGTCCCCCGTCACTGGCGGCAAGGACTTTTGTGGCACTTTGGAGGAGGGGGGACGGGGCCTGAAAGAATGGCCCGCATGCGCAATGGAGTCGACGCTCGCCAGGGAATGACCAGATTCATACCTAGTGTTTTTGCTCTCGGATTCAGCAAGCAAAATACCAGCTGCGAAAAGAAAAAAATAAAAGCAATTCATTAACAATAATCATGTACATGTCCATGAAATGCATTAGCCGCATACAAAGGAATGTACGTGACAAAAGAAAATTCGTGTAAAATTAATACAAAATTCAGATCATACAGAAAATTGTAAAAATTTGTCATGCATATTTTTTATGTATAATAAAGTCCAAAATGTATGTGTTTGTTTAAATATTAAAGTTGTGTTTTTCATGTCATTTGTACTAGTTATCTTAAAATTTCCAATTTTTCCCCTTTGTCACATAATACCTCAAATGCCATAATTTTTTTTTTTCTGAATTGAAACAGAATTGGATACTTATAATCACCGATTCCAGATTCCTTATCGGATCTGCACATGTTGGAAAAAAAAAAAGAAAGAAAAAAAAGTAAGTTTTTGACAAATATAGTCAAGTTAATTTCGTGAGTTTGCTTACAAAGAATTTGAAGTCACAAGATTTTTAAACAATATATATAATTGAATGACACATTTCAGTGTGCTTATAATTCCTTTCTATTACTGCTAGGATATTAGAAAGTGCAAAAATATATATAAAAGAAAAAAAAGCGAAACAAATACTATCAAAAGATTTTATAGAATGCAGCGGAGGAGCGATTTAAATTTCCCTCCATTTTCGCCTAACTTTATCTCCTACAGTAGGAATGTAATAACCTTAGAACTCTGCCAATCGTAGGCTTAGCATCTGTGGTCGAACTATACCAGTAATTATGATAGGCATTTAAGAATACTCATTAGGAAGGAAAATGTTTAAGAGAATAACTATTAACTTTTCAACTACGGCATACATTTTAGAAAAATGCTTTAAATTAATTTTTTTCTGTTTAATTTTGTACATCAACCAAATTGACTAGAAAATGGTTATATTGAAAATTAAGTTTCATTTTATTATAATAATTATTTATTTCCACTATTTGAAAAAAAAGAACCCAACTCTTCAGAATGGTAAATAATAAATATAATATCTCAAATGATATTGCTTTAAAAAGTCAGAAATGTTTCGGAGGCTTGGAAAAGTTGAAGAATACTAGTGTACTTTATTAAAAGTATTTAAAGGAGTGAACGTTATGGTACTTATTAATATACACATACATCAGCCAGTAAATGAGAGTAAGATAAAGCAATTAGAATTAATACCCATTAAAAAACTTAGTGGTATGTTTGTAAAATTTTTCAAACATGGTTACAGAGAAGAAAATGGCTCATTGATGGTAAACAGGTTATTGTGGCAGGACAGTTCCGTAGATTTCCTCAGCATGAAGTATATCATCGCCCCTTAAAATAAGGCTGTTTATGCTGTGATCTTACAATGCCGTTTGATTAGGCCACCAGAAGAAGCCTTCGGAAGTCAGAAATGTTCGGAATGCTTGGAAAAGTTTTAGAACCTTAGTGTAGTTTATTAAAAGTATTTAAAAGAGTTCACGTTATGGTACTAGAAGAAAAGTAAAGGAAGGTAAAGAAAATGGTTCATTGATGACAAACAGCATATTGGGGCAGGATTGTCCCTTAGATTTTCTCTGCATGAAGCAAGTCATCGAAATACTGCCCCTTAAATACGGCTGTTTATGCTGTGATCTTACAATGCCGTTTGATACATCTGTCACTAAATGAGACTATCATGTCACTAAATGTATAAACATACATCTGTCACTAAATGAGACTAAGATAAAGCAATTAGAATTAATACGTATTGAAAAACTTGGTGGTATGTTTGTAAAAGTTTTCAAACATGGTTGCAGAAAAGAAAATGGTTCACTGATGACAAACAGCATACTGGGGCAGGACTGCGCCTTAAATTTTCTCTGCATGAAGCAAGTCATCGAAATGCCGTCCCTTAAATACGGCTGTTTATGCTGTGATCTTACAATGCCCTTTGATTAGGCCGCCTGTCTGCATCTTAACACGGCACGACACAGTATAAGGGAGTCAGATTTGGTACATCTGTGGGAATGTTATAATTCTTAGATATCTCAAATAAAGATCTAGACACAAAACTTCCAGAACTTCTGAGCAACTGTGCCATTTTGAAACTGAAATATACATAAGAAAAAAAATTTAAGTGTCGGCAGCCAATAAATTAGAAACGTAAAAACAGATTTCTTCCAGGTATGATAATTTTAATGATAAAAATGGCACTCTTTTTGACCATCAACAAGTTTTTGTTTTACTGTTCAGAAACTAGATAATGGCTGCCATTCGAATACAGTTAGTTGTCTTTTGTTCGTCAGTCAATTTGTGTATATACTTGTTTTGTATAAATTTCACACACGAAAAACATCTCGCATAGATATGTAGAACAGAACACAGTCAATCATAGAGTGACACTACGATCTATCGAAAATTTCCATGCCAGCTACTAGTAGCTCGAGATCGATGGTGTGGCGATCTTTGCTCTAGAAAATTCTGAGTCTGTTGTTCATGTCTTATAGTTAGAATACATATTTATAACCAAATTGTTTTAAGGAGCTGTTTTTTGTTTCAATTATTCGTGTAGATGTGTGCGAGATTCGTGACTCCTCTAGAGATGGGAAAGTATCATCTACTTCGTTGTATATGAAGTCATGACACTTTTAAGTGTGTATAGTATTCCGCTACATTTTGAATATAATTACTTACTACCTAATTTACAATATTTACTTGCAGTTAATACTTTCACTACCGACGGTTTGGCGATATTTACTCTAGAACACCCTGTTCTTGTCTTATAGTCAGCATATATATTTATAACCAAAATGTCTTAAGGAACTGATTTTTAAGTATTAGTGTAGATGTACGTGACTCAATTAAAGAAGTGGAAGTATCATCGACTTCATTATATATGAAGTCAAGAGACTTTAAGTATGTATAGTATTTCCATTACATTTAAATATAATTGCTTACCATTGTATTTTTAATACTTACTAGCAGCTAATACACCTAAAAGTAGAGCGACAGCTAATATAATTAGAATTAAACCACACACAAACACTCTCCGCCATCCAGGGCACAATTTTCTGTTTTCTTCTGTAAAATAGAGTTTTTCTCCCCTATGAAATAAACAGAAAAGCAAATAAGAAAGGAAAGGAAAAATTGTTTAATAATTAAGAAACAAATTAAAACTATTCTGAAAAAATGACTCTTGATCAACATAATATATTTTTAATATTTGGTCCCTCAACAGATTTTGGGGAAAAACTGAGTATCGCGCTTAACTCTTTTAAATCTTTAATGCGATCAATCCTTTGATCTGATAACCATGCTTTAACACTCTACTCTAGTTTGAGTACATGAATTCCCCTATTATCCCAATTTATGTATTTGTAAACCAATAACTTTATGAGTCTTTTTTATGGTTTCTGGCAGTTAAATGAATTAATGGCTCGATAGAAATTTTAACATGTTGGTATAGAGAATGTGCGCTTGACGTCAGGTGCAGCAAAAATTGCAGCTCAACTTCTTCGTTGGCAAAACATTTGGATTTCCTACGGATTGTGTTTGTTATTGGGATTTTAATTTTGTCAATTATCTGAAAACGGTAACAAGCTGTTGTACGTATGGCCAGGGCCGTAGCCAGAAATTAAATTCGGAGGGGGACATTATTTTTTGGGAAGGATACTTCAATAAAACTACAGAGTTTCTTATGTATATATACTCCTAATGAGTATCACAATACACTGTGATATTAAAATATTAAAATAATTAAAAAATGATATAATGAACAAATTTATAGCCTCGAATTAGTAATATAGTAACTACATAATGAATTAAATAGCAAAATTAACATTGAAGATATATATATACTATACATGTTATTAAATTCTAATTTTTAAAAGAGAAGTATAACTAGAGGACAAGAATAATTTTGAAAGAAAATGAAAATTTTCAAATTTCTACCTGTATATAATAACATATGCTTTTTTAAAAAACTTTCGCCAAAATATTTTCACAACTTCTTCCGATTGCACAACAATACTGGGATTAGTTGCCAAAAGTAATAGTCACTCTGTTCTTATATGTCGAATCTAATTTGCACCTACTCTTTAATTCAATGTAACTGTTAATTCCTCTGTTGTCTATGAACATCTAGTCAGATGACACACCCATACACATGGTCCATTTTCTTTCCACGAAACAGTCTTTTAGAATTTCGGAGGGGGACCGGTCCCCTAAATCCCTCCCCTTGCCTACAGCCTTGCCTATGGCTGTACTAAGCTTTTCAAAACAGGTGAAAATATTGGATTTTATTGTTTTCCCACAGATCCTACATTGCGAATGCTTTGGATAAAAGCTTTGAAAAGGCAAGACTGGACTCCAAGTTCTTAGAGAATTTGAGGCAAACATTTTCAGAATGGTAATAAAACGTTAACCTTATTGTAATATAATAGATTATATAAAAGTATTATGCTCTAAGAATTTTTTTATTATTACTAAGTTTTTTTTCATATTTCTAATGTATTTTCTATGCTTTTGTGAGAAGTACTGTACCTATAAAAGTAATTATTTTTTTTGTCCTTAAAATGATCAGGTTTTGCACATTTTTATTAGATTTTTATTTATGTAATAGTTTATTGTGCCTGTTAACACAATCAAAGTAGTTATACTTTGATCATGATACTTAATAGTACTGTGTAAAGTTTTTAATTAAAAAATATATATAACTTTGTAAATGCTAAAAAAATCTATATTGAATTACTTGGCCAGTTTCTGATGTTTCCTTCCCCTTCCCTTAAATGAAATTTAGTTTTATTGTATACGTGATCCATATCGAAGCTCATAAGATACAATAAAAACAAGCAATGTTTTGCCAAGAGTTGAGTTGTAGTCAGCACTCGTATTTGTTTACAAACATGCACTTTCTCTATTGGATTTCTCTATTGGTCCTAAGGATTCGAATGCGAACACATGGCTTCCCAGCTTGGCCAGTTATCTCCTATTTGCTAAAATAATTTTATATGCCAACAAAACTTCTCGGAGGCTGTAGAACCAGTATTTTCCAGACTATATAACACTTCCCGCAGAAACTATATAAGAGTTTCACTCTCTGTCGGAGTCAGTAGAAATCGAGCTTACAGAAGGATCTTAATGCGACTGACAACATGAGAGTTATTACTTTTTTAGAGAAGACGGATATTTGTGGGCTATAAATTGAATATTTTCCTGGTTATTTGGAGTTTGTAATCTACACTCCAAAGTTTATATTCAGAAAATACTATTCCTGTATTTTCTAAAAGGTTTTACAGTGTTAAGAAGAGTTTAATTTTTAAGTTAGTTTGCTATTAATTCCATTTGATTTCTCAAAATCAGAATCCGTATCACGTAATTATATTTTTCTTCATATTCTATATCGAAATATAGCATTATGGAGATCGGATAAAAAAGGGATTTTAGCTTGTTTCCTTTGAATTTATTTTAAATTTGGGTTAAAATTTGAAATGAACACTCACTCTATTTAGGTTAAAAAAGGAGCATATAATAATCACTAATGAAATTTGAAACTAAATAGTTTTAAATTTATTGATATGAAAGCTTATTTTATTTCAGAACATTAAGTCTCCTCAGCTATTTTTAGTTGAATCAGACCAGCAAAACCGGACCATTGGTATTCCCTGAGGTCAACAGCAATTTGTTAAACGTAATAAGACTCACTTCTTGTTTGTTCTCTGGAAAATAAGTTAATTTTATTTCTATTTGATTTATATATACACACGCATATAAAGGAAATAAAATCTAGGCATCCGAAGAAAATTTTCTGTACTGTTAATATAAACCATAAGTCAGTTAACTTACCGCTAAAAAAAATGGCGAAGCAAAATTTTCTGTACTTAACAAGGGGATAAGAGGTCAGTGACTGGTGTATGTTCTTTGAAACAGTCAATTATATGTAAGATGACCAGATTTTAGAAGGGGAAAAAGGAATACGCTGATCCTCCCTATACCATGGTCGAAAAATTATTATAATTATTTCCAAAACACTTTTAGTCTAAGTTTTTGTTTGCCTCTAAATTTAGGGATTTCTTAAAAAAGTGATAAAAAGAATTATGATTTATTTCGAAGAAATAAAACCTATTTTATCATGTATGAAAAAATTTGAATTAGCTGAAAAACGGTATTATTAAGGTATTTCGTTAGAGTTTGGGATATTAGAAGGATTTTGTTAAAATCCAGCACATTCAAAGAAAGTGTCGGGACATTTTGTCCAAAACTAAGACTGGGAACACTAGGGCATCTGGTTACTTTAATTATGAGTACTAGGAAAAATCAGGATTATGAGTACTAGGATATATTAAAAGGATGAGGTAATTTACTTGCTCCTCTTAATTAATTTTGGCAGAAGCAATTTTAACTACCTTCTTAATTTTTTTTACAGGAGAATTCTATGTGTTCTTACTATTTGATAACTGGTGAAGTAAATAATTATTATTAACGTATGATGGCTGTATAGTCTCATGTTTCTGAAATTTGCTTAACAACTTATCATGTATGAAAAAAGTTGAATTAGATGAAAAACGGTATCATTAAGGTATTTCGTTAAAATTTGGGATATTTGAAGAATTTTGTTAAAATCCATTACATTTAAAGAAAGCGTAGGGACATTTTGTCTAAAACTAAGACTGGGAACACTAGCGCGTCTGGTTACTTTAATTATGAGTATTAGGATAAATCAGGGTTATGAGTACTAGGATATATTAAAAGGATGAGGTAATCTACTTGCTTCTCTTAATTAATTTTGCCAGAAGCAATTTTAATTACCTTCTTAATTTTTTTACGGGAGAATTCTATGTATTCTTACTATTCGATAACTGGTGAAGTAAATGATTATTATTAACGTATGACGGCTGTATATAGTCTCATGTTTCTGAAATTTGCTTAACAATCTAGAAATGATTATGCAAGATGAATAATTCATTCTTGTATTTATACATCACAGACTTACTTTGGAGCCATGTATGATAGATAATCCACAGGCAACTGCCAGTAAATTTGGAAAGACAATAGAATATATACAATTACAAGAATATGATTAAAACTGAATGAAGATTCATGGTTCTAAAGGCTGTAATTCACATACACATATGTACATTCAAATATAAATGCTTATTCACAGATCTAATTTACAAGCAAAAATTACAGGAACATAAGTCTTATTAAAATGATTGAATTTCATTTATTAAAATCAGTAGCGCAACCAAAATTTGTCTCTTTTCTTTTCATTGAGAACTGGTTTTCGTTTTTAGTCAGGAAGGTGGATTACACTTGTTTTATTTTGGGATTTTAAAGCTCCTCAGAAAAGATATTCTCTTTTTGGTTGCGCTACTGTCAACACAAATGAATCTATGTAATTAAACTAAGATCAAAGGAACTTGGGAGATATTATGAAGGACTGGTTTTGGAAAAAAGTATTCAGTGTTTAGTAGTTCAATTACAGTTCATTCAGTATTACTATTAAACTACTTCTACTCACTACAGAGAAATCAACTAAATATTGTGCGTTATAAGGAATAATTAGGAGAAAAGAGTTTTCCAAAAGGATATTATTCCTTTTTTGGTTGCATTACTGTGAAAACAAATAAATCTATGTAATTAAACTAAGATGAGAGGAATTTGGGAGATATTATGAAGGACTAGATTTGGGGAAAAAAGTATTCAGTGTTTAGTAGTTCAGTTACAGTTCATTCAATAATACTGTTAAACTACTTCGACTCACTACAGAGGAATCAACTAAATATTGTGCGTTTTAAGGAATAATTAGGAGAAAAGAGTTTTCCAAAGGGAAAGGAGAAGTCACAGATCATGCATAATTTGAATGTGTTTGTTGAAACTTACGTGGTCTTTTGTTCAGAACTAGTATCTGATACGTCGCTGCTGAAATCAAAAACAAAAAAAGCAAATTAAGCATAATAGAACAGGAGAGAAATATGATGGTTCTTATGCCTCTGACTGCTCCAATGTTTATTTCTGCTTTCGATTCATCGTGTTGCCAACCAAGATTAAAATATAAATCGGTTAATTAAACTAAAAAGTTAACTTTGATGACTACACGTGTCTGTAAGTGAAGTAAGAAAATACATTTAATCAAGAATTATTATTTTCCATAAGTAAGTGTGTTTTACCCTGACACGGCCTAAGCCATACAGTGATAACTTTCCAAAAGTAAAACGCATCTTTTAGGTATTTGACACGAAACAGGCATCTCTTTAATATTATTCTATTTGCTTTTCCCTTGCAGTCATTTTAACGTTCGTAAGGGTGAAAAATCAGTGGCTCAGTCTACCATGTAATAAAGTCTGTTAAAATAAGAATTTATTCAGTATCAAAATTGTTCTAGATGCTGATTTTTGAACACTAATTTTTATGCAAATGTTAGTTAATGAGACAATGATTTAGAAAAGAAAGGGAGACGGAAATGCTTAGGCAACTGTAAACGATTAACACGTTGACTGTCAACTACGTTCTTTTCTAGGACGCCAATTACGAGTTATCTCATACTGTGATTACTTGCCATTTACCGTGCAGCTTCGAATAAACTCGTAGTATATCAGTGCTAATATCGATAGATGGATTCTGGGAAAAGAACAAAAAAATCAATGATCTTGGAACATATATAATTCAGGACTTTGTTGAATTTCTGCCCACAAATTAGAGTTTTAATAATATAATGTGTTTAAATCAAATTGCCAATTTAGGCCAGGTTTTCAAAAAAATTGCAGTGGCGTCCAACGTGTTAATATAATCTTTAAGAGAACACAGTTCTGTTGAGTATCTAGTAGAAGTCCAAAATGTCCAGTTGATGTCATCCGGACTTCGAGTGGATGTTGTGGACATTGAGTTGATGCTCAAAGAAACGTGAGCTTATAGGAATCTGAGGTATTCCAAAGCGAGTTCGAAGTATCTGTTTTGATCTTTTTAAAAATTTATTCTTTCTTATAGTTTACATTTCTTAAGAAGTTAAACCCTTTTATCCTAACTTCTTTATTTGAAGATTATTAACATAGTTTATAGATTTGTTTTGTTTTCTTGGCATGAGTTACTTATTTAATGAAAGGAGATGACTTAGTACTGTCGCTGATGACGAAAAAAATTATAGCCGGCTAAAGCTTATAATTACATGCTTACGGTCATACAACGTGACATAAAAGTAGTTTGAAAGTTTTGTTGTATAGAAAAAAAGTCTTAGGGAATCTAATTATTTACACTGTCTAAACACTGGTTGAGAAGAATAATGTTATTGTACACATTGTTTATTAAAAAAAAAAAAAAAAAAAAAACTGATGTAAAAATTCATGTATGTATATTTTGTTTGTTTTGGGGAAATTTTTATTATTATATTTAAAAATATACCAATTTGAACAACATAACAACTGAATTCCGTAATAGAATCAAATGCAACAGTATTCAAAATCAATCTTTATTAATAGAACAAAATTTCTTATATCCTCATAAAGCCTATCCTTACATGCCCAGCTGAGAAATGACCACTAACCGACAAGGACTTATGCTTTCAGTACTGGAGAGAAGAATCTTGGGAAATATTTTTGGTAGTGTAAAGATAGAAAATGCATAAAGAAGACTAACAAACTTGGAACTATACAAAAAATTTTAAAAACCCAGATATTATCATATTTATAACATTTCAGAAATTGGAATGTGCAGAAATGAAAATGGATAACAACGGTGTTACAAAGACCGTCGGTATACGGATAATAACGGCATTATTATAATTGCCAAAAATTTTTCTTGGCTAAATCTTTGGGGTCCTGTAGAAGAGAAAGACCCAAACGTAGAGGCAGTGACTGTCTTGAAAATGAACTAAATATCTCAAGAGTCCCTATTTGGAAAACTCTGGTCCAAAACAGAGCAACATGGATTGGAATTCAAGACCACATGGAAACGTCGTGCCAGTGCAGAAAAAGATATTTAAAAATGACTCCGATTACCGAGGACACCAGCAACTATACAGCCAACCCTGGGATAATTGATGTACGGAGATTCCACAAAGCATCGTCAAATGCCATTGATCATTCGTGTTTGGTTTGACATAGAAATGTGAATCTCGAAACGATAGTTTGTAATTCCTATTTTACTTAACAACCATCTATCAATTTAATTTGACACATTCCCAAACCGCAAAATGGTATGCTTTTTATTCCTTTCTTCCTTCATTTCTCTTTCTTTCTTTCTCTCAGAGAAATACATTGCCTTCAGCACTGACTTCCTTTTTTGATGCAAGAACCCATAATGCTTACTTTTGAAAGAAAATAGGGACTTATTAATTGAACAACGTTAATACTTGACTTAGAGTAGACTCTTGTGGTACAAATGATTATAGAGAAATATAGTGAAATTGACAATTTTATTTCTTCCTTTTTTCTGTCACCTTTTTAATCCTCTAGCTTTCTCATTTCACTAAAATCAAAGAAAAGGATGATTCTTTGTCACTTTGTATTTAAAATGGTATTCTAGGTAATGTAGAAAACAATTTATTCATGAAAAACCTTTTAAGCAAAATTCAAGGAACCCCTTAGAAGCTGGAGATATGAGTTGGAGATATGAGAACCCCTTAGAAGCTGGAGATATGAGTTGGAGATATGAGTTGGAGGGCTGTAAATTAAACAAAACAAACTGCATGTAGATGATAAGTTTATATTGTTATAAATAATACTTAATTATTATAAGTAAAAAGGCAAAAATAGGAAACGAACAATTTATTTATTTTTCTTATCCAGTCTTGGAATAATTCTGATACATTGATTTTTCAATTTCGTGTTACCAACTGTCACCAAGAACTTATGGACTTAATTAGATTTGAAGCTACATATGAGGTCTGCATGTATAAGCGATATCATTGAAGATGAAATGCTTGTGGAAAAACTGTTTTTAACTATTTTTTATTACTTAAATTAAGAGCCTAAAGTGAGGTTTAGATGAGCGACAAAGTTTACAAGTCTTTTCCGGAAGATATCCTCGAATTGTTATAAATATCATACATTATGTTTCTCAATAAAATACCTCTGCGTCTTTGGATATAGAATACTTTGAGTTTTTTTTATGAAATCAGATGGTTCTATAATGTTAATGTTCCATCGGCATTCATTTTAAGATTATTGTTCGAATGTTTACGAGTGGTTTATAGAAATTATATATATATATTGTTTGTATATACAATGAATAATTCGAAAAAGGAAATGAAGATTAGCTTCTTGAGCACTGATGATGAGAATATAACATTCGGGGACTGTAAAATTGGGCCACCAAGAAGTATTCCATAATTTTCATAATTTCATTTAAACTTTTAAATCAGTTTTAGATATTCAGACACTAAGTTTAGCTAACACGATTTAATTTGTAGTTTGCACGAATTCCCCTAGATGTCTTTTTCCTTATCAGAGCACCAAATCACAAAATGGCGTCACAAAAACGACAAAACACAAATGGTATAACAAAAACGACAAACCACAAAATGACCCCAGGTGGTAAACAAAGTAGGCATCTGGCACCGGTGCAAAACTACCTTACTATAGTAGAATAACTACATACAATCGAGAAAAATGTTTCGACTCTGCTTCTAAAGCCAGCATGAGAGAGCTTACCTTTTTAAAAGACGCAAGTAGTTCTGAACAAAACAAATAGTCAAGCAGTTTCCAGGACATGAACACTACCGTTAATTCTGGTTTTTGATTTTACTATGAAGACGACGTCAGTAAAGATGAAATTGGAAGCTGTTCCAGGGAAGAGAAAAATTGAACACGTTTTGCGGAAATGTAAAAATTCTTAAGATTTTTTTTTAAGCTTGCAGTGTTGCATTTTTGGGGTTTGCCTACAGCGGCAAAATGCTAGGACCAGCCCTGTACTTTATGTTTGCACATAAATGGCTGTAAATTTCGTGTGACTTTAGGTGGGGTCATATGACCATGGCTGAAATCAATACAACTCAGACAAAGGTCGACAAGAAGTTTGTATCTTTCGAATAATGTAATCACTTGATGACTTTGAATCATTTTTCCCATGATTAAAAAATAATGAATCAGTTTTATTAGATATTGATAGCACTGAAAAGTAAAAATAAAGTGAAAGCGCTGTTAACCATTGTCAAGAGTATGAAGAAGCGTAAAAATTTTGTATATGATGACTTTTCAATCAATTTTGAGTATTTCGATAGAAATCAACAGGGCTTTGTGTTTTGAAACTTTAGCACCGGGATGTATATCATCATTATTTTATGTGATCTCTACAAAAAGAAAAAGATTATAACAATCTATTAATCAAAAATAAACAATTACGATCGAAATGCTTCTCAACTGAGTATTTAAAAAAAAAGTACTTGGGGAAGTTTTATGCGAATGCTTTAAAAAGTCTAGATTTAGAAAGGGTACTACCTTTGAAAAGTGAATTGGTTGTTGTGTATTGGATTCATGATGCTATTTCAGCTGATAATGATCCCTAATAGTTACACTACTGTTGATGACATAGGAGTTTACAGAAAGAATGAAAGGTACTAATATTAGAACCGTTTGAGGATTTGCTACTTCTACTCTGGGCAACAAAGAGTAGTTTATGCAAAGAGGCAAGTTTAAAGATAAAGGCACATATTAAATGATTTCGACCTCTACAGAGATTATGTATGAATGTACATTTTTTACAGGAAGATTTCAATGATTATCAGTTTTAGAGGACGAATAAAGAGTAGATTAGAGATAATGTACGTCACTACATTGATATAAAATACATTTCACTGTCCAAAAAAAGAATTGGCATGCAAAAAAATATAGAATTGCGAACTTTTGCCAAGCAACTATAAGAGTAATTTTGAATACTGCAGATCTGTTTGTTCACAATAATGAGTTAAGCTTTTGGCTAATGAATTAAGCTTAACTATTCTGAATACTTAACAGTCTTCTTTTGTTCATAAATATCATAAATATTGGTTCCTTACTTTTATAAGTTGACCTTACGTTGACCTTCACGGCCATAACGATTTATTCTAAAAGTGGTGAGGAAAGATGAATCCACACTCTCAAAATAAGCAGAGATCTATACATAATTACGGATTGTCTACTTATATAAGCCTTTGATGGACACGACATTTCATTGTAAAGGTAATTGGAAAAGATGGAATCCCCCTCTGCATGGTATTTATAAGCGAAGTGATCTATAATTTTGGTTGTTGTTGGCGAAATAAGTGAGATAAAAGTTTCAATCCCTATAGATATGTCCTTAAGAAGCATATGAAGTTTACCTTTCTTATCGTCTGCAAGGTAATCCAATTAAATGTTAAAGTATACAGTACTGACGATTATATACTTTGATATTTATTTTTTATATGTAACTCTAACTATTAAATTAGCTTATAATAAACGTTAAAAATATCACAATCTATTAATGTGTGCATATAAATGACATATAAATGAGAGATAATCTGGTTGAATAAATCAATGGAATTCTTGCACAATATTGATTTCAGTTAGTAAGAAATTTTGGTTAAAAAAATACTTCCAAATCAAGATCGTAATTTGAATTACAGTAGCGAAGCATGAAGCAGTCAGAAACAAAAAGAACACATATGCTTATGTTAGTAAAGAAATATTGCTTGAAACGAGGACATGTATTATTTGGCAAACGGACAAGAAGAAAGTCCTTTACATAAACAACACACTATTGCATAATTTATTTCTGTTTGTAGTTTATAAAACACATTTATCATCAACAAGAAATATTTCATTGTTAAACGTTATAAACTATAACGTCATGTCCTCGTTCCAATTAAGCGTGCAGAAACTCACTTGGAATACAGCTATAAATAGGGTTAGTAAACAGATTTTTAATAAGCCTGCAAGCTTATATTACCACAAATAAATGATTATTTTTTATTAGAAGTAGTAAATTATTTTGGCAGATAATCATGACACCATATGTATGTTAGTAAAAAGCACCACAAAGCTAAAAAAGAAATGAAGAAATTATAAAGATGTTAGAAATACACACAATTTCAATAAGAAGTATTGTTTTCCTTTCATTTTTGGAGTTGATTAAGAATGTTGAACTGTTTGTTTCCCTTATATTTTCACCTGATTTTAATTTAAAATGTTTCGTAAAATTGTTACTGAAAATAAATAAATAAATAGACTTGTAATATTTACTAAAAATTAGTTGAAATTAGTAAGCGATTTTTGGGAAAATCTTCGAGAACTGTTCAATGAAATAAAAATATATTTGTTTCAGCTCTGATTAAATATGTAAACATTATTGCCTTTTTCAATTCGATAAATCTCTCAGGTTTAGGAAATGGAGGTGATTCTTGTATTGCATTTTAAAGGAGAACAAATCATATACAAATATACGAAAATCTCAGTTAAAAAAAATGGACGAAATTCTGTTTATTTCCCATGTACACACACATACATTAGGTACACATTTTGGGTATATGTATATATAACTAAAACTGTTTTGCTTATTCACAATGAGTAGAGAAAAAATGATATATGCGTGTACAGCTCTTAATTTAAGACAACGTCTAAATATCTAATTGGAAATAATCAAATTTTACTTTCTCATTTTTTTTTTTTGCTTTACATGATGGCAGGAAATTGGCATGCGAGTCACAAACTAACTTGTAGGCGCTTTTCTCTCTTCATAACTGTACCCAGAGCAGAAAACTCATGGAAGTAGAATGTTGCAGATGTCTCTAGATTTCTTTCCGAAGTGAATCGTTTAATTTTGACTGCGATATTGATAGCACGGTATGAAATGACTGTGTAATGTACAGGTGACGTCAACTATGGAATTATGGACGATTTTAAGGATGATTTACGCTACATTATGCTTCGACTGTACCACGGAAGACATATGTTTGGGATCATCATGGTATAGCGTGAATAATCCTTTAATAGGCTTGTCTTATTACACATGGATACATGCGTACACGTAAGCACCCTAAGAACTCATATGTTCCATTGGATGTTAATTTGACGACCATATAACATCCAAGAAGTCGGTGCCAAAAGGTACCTATGAACTCTTAGGGTATAGGGAACCTCAAAATGACTGCTCTCTTCTAAAGAGTTACTAAATTTAAAGGTTGAAGGTATTGTCATTTTAATGATTTATATTGCTTTGAAAAATTCGGTTTACATCAGGTGAATATAAAATGTGTGAAATAGAAACAATACATTCCCCAAATTGTAATTTCAAGTGATGCACAATGAATTTTTTAGAGTAATATTAATCATTAAAATATCAATATCCCACAACTTTGAATTTTGACTTGTTTCCCTTTAGAACTAGGATCATCTAAAAGTGAGTGTATGTTAAAAAAATAGCTATGTTATTCTCAAGAGGTTAAACTCTACTACAATCGAATTTTTCACTGTTGATAATCATGCCTATCCTTCCATCCGCTTTGTGAAAAGAAAAAAATGAATTTGATTTATACTTTTTCAAAAATAGGTGTGGATTTTTGTCGTAAAACAATGCCGCAAAATTGGGCACAAACTCTTAAAAAATTTAAACACAAAGAATTAAGTTATTTTCAAAGTTTCTCTTGAATAATTTAAAACTAATAAAAATACTCTACTGATATAATTATTTTTTACGCTTAAAATATCAGGAAATCAGATCTAAGACAAAAAGCCTGGCATTGAATGATGTTAAGGTATCGTTTGGTCTGAAGATGGCGAATTGAGAAATTGTGTCATTAAATGAAAAAAAAATGTCATCGCTGTGTAAAAAATAACTGTTGGATAATTAGATCTATAAGCAATATTTCTGGAAAATATCGCAAAGAAATTTTGAGCAATACTGAAAAATTAAAAGATCGCACGCTTAGAAAAGAGTCCCAAATCATGCTTATTGACTTAATCAGAAGTTAGAAGGAAGATCGCTGTTGAAAATGTTAAGAGCTTTTAAAAATGCAGTATTTCACGATCTTCAGTATTGAAAGTTAGTTTTGTCAATAGAAAAAGAAAAATTTTTTCCTCCAAAATATCATATTCTGGAATACTGTTTCATTCACCTATGAGAGTAAATTCAATCAGTACGAGAGCGTTGAATGAGAAAAAGTATTGAGGAAAAATAGAAAGAACTGGATACTAAATACAACATAAAGACAGTTAAGTATGGAGACGAATGCGCTTCTATTTGGGGGGAGGATATGACAACAGGAAAAGGCATGATATCTTCGTTGATGGCATTATTCATAAAATGGCATATCTCTAATAATAACGTGTAAAAATTTGGTGATACAATAGGACGTTGGTCTAATTTCTTCCAGGAAATCAATTAATAATCCGAGATATAAGGCGACTATCATCGATTATTCATTTCATCATTGGAAGCAGAAGCTAAACATTCCAACCCAATCTCCAAACTTAAATGTTGTAGAAAATTTATGGATTCAATGGAAAAATTTGTCCACAAACATGGTGAGGTAAATTAAAAAAAATTTAATAGGTTTTAACCCTTAGCGCTCCGTAGGCTCCGCTGTGGAGCCAAATGTTTTTAGCATGATTACGCTTAAGATACTGCGGAATCGTCAGCTTTGGCATTTGTTATCTGTAGTTAAAACATGCTCAGTCTCTGTACAGTTATAATTAAACCATTGTTTTGCCTTTTTTATTGTTAGCAGTATGAAGAAAAATAATTATTATGACAATTTAGAGTTGAGTGGTAGTGAAGAATTAAAAGGTATTGCAAAAGACAAATGTTGATTATAATTCTGATACTTTAAGAAGTGGTTCCGAAATTATACTACCCAAATAAACCCAGAATGCATATGGGAGGTTGTTTCCAAAGATATCCCACCATGGTGAATTAAAAAATTTAAAATTTATCATTCATTTGCAAGAAGAAAGTGCATATTTGTCAAATAAACAAAGTAAAAATCATTCACAAGCTCGTGTGATTTTTCTCCCTTAAAATAAAACTCCATTCCACTAGTTGAAAATGTGTCGGAGTTGCTGGTAGGCAGTGGTAAAAAAATATGCGGAGCGCTAAGGGTTAAGAGCCAGTTGGAACAATCAAACAGTTGGTGGAGTGCATGCATCCAGGATTTTATATTTTGGCATGCAGAAGAGATGTGAAACTAAATATTAATTTGCTTTTTGTATCAAAATCAATAAAATATACTCAATTTTGTGACATGGTATTTCGTCTACTAGCCATTAATATTTGCTTTTTTTTTATCAAAGTCAATAAAATATACTCAATTTTGTGGCATGGTATTTCGTCTACGAGCCATTAATTTGCTTTTTGTATCAAAATCAATAAAATATACTCAATTTTGTGACATGGTATTTCGTCTACTAGCCATATTTATTTATTTTTAGAATAAAAATAGCAGTTGCATGTTTTTTTTTCCTTCACATAATGAAAGAGGGTGAATAAGATTATTATCAGTTAAAGACACGATCTCAACAAAACAAAATTTAACCTGTTAAAAAAACAATAAGATACTTTACATGTTTAAAAGTATACCCAATTTTGAAAATTGCATGTGTGTGAAATTAGGGCAGTGACTCAAAGTCAGTGGTATAAGGTCACACGTTTTCTCACCGTCATCAGCTGAATAATAGCAAAGCAAAATAAAGCTAGTCGAATGATTGTTAGTGTTGTAGACTTCATAAAATACTGGAAATATTTGAAAAATCTTTTTAGACACAATATAGTTTTTCTCTTGTGTTAAATGTTAACTGAAAGACTAAGCTAATCCTCTAAAACAAGATGGGGTTCTCATGGGTCTTATTTCGAAGGCTTTAAAAGCATTTAGATCAAAAGCAACTCCTTTAAAAAATACACATATTCAAAATGATTAAAGAACCATTATATGAAGAAAAAAGATAATATTGCCTCATTGAAAAGAATCATTGAAGTCTCCATAGCTGAATGGTCATCACACTAGTCTCGTAATTAAGAGGTCGTGAATTCGAACCTCGGTAGCGACTACAGGATTTAAAATCCTTGTAAATATTTATTTAATTCATTTATTTATGTTCTACTTTATTTCGTGCTCAAGAAGATTCTGGAACTTTATTTAGTTTGTCAGAAAAGTGTTCTGGAATATTCTCCATTTCTCTGCGTTGCGCAGTAAAACTATCATCGCCTTCCCAGACAGATTTCTGGAACTTTCCCTCGTGCTATAAAAGCTCAGTCACAGAGAGTTCTGAGTTCAGAGTTGTGCAGAGCTTACAATTGTACTTTGCCCTTTTAGTTGAGTTAATAAAGTAGATTAACTCTACCTCGTGCGTGCTATTGTGTTGTATATTAAGCCCCTACATTACAATATATATCGGCGAAATTATTTTCCACTGATTAGACGTGAAATTAGTCCCTTGCATTTGAAATGCCAGGGCTTTGGTTATTCTAAATAGAATTTTATTAAAAATAAGAGATTAAAATGGAATAGAACTTACAGTATACGTTAGATAAAATTATATTAAGGTAATTTAGAACACACAAAAGCGAGTTACTACATACATATGAAGGAAGAGTACAAGGTATGTATAAAATTAGGAATAGCACAGAATCTCTGAGTAGTCTGACAGTATACTTTTCTATCATGATTTGTCTCATTTAACCATTGATATCTAATCTTATTAATATTTATAGGAAATGATTCACGAATTCAAAACCACAAAAGGAACTTATAAATTTTTAACGGAATGTCTACATATCTTGATGGATTGTGCTTTTCTCAAGAAAAAGATAGCGGCCGTTGCTTCTCTCTAACATGGAAAAGCAATTTCTTTTATTCTACTCACATTCTGTGAAAGAAAACCACTTATTAACTGTGACAATTCAGTGAACCGTGCTAGCTGTAAACTAACCACTAAAAAATCTCTGGAGATTAATAAGACGGAAATCAATTGCTTCATTTATCCTCAGCTGTCACACAAAGGGGAAAGAACCTCTCAAAGCATTATGAGGTTCGAAGAAAACTATATTAGTTGGATAACCTATACTCAAACTTATGGATTGTAATTTATCAAATAAGCTCCAAGAGTTGCATCTCAAGCAAATTATAATTTTTGAATTGTCAAGTTGTAAATGTTTTTAAATTATACCTCTGATCATTCCCCTAAGTTACTTTCTGAAACTTTAATCAATATTACAAAACTACACACTACACTAAACTAAAATTGTTTAACATCCAAAAGTTATGTTTTTTGCTTCTAATCCCTTAAATTTGCATTTAGCAGGATTTTTTTTTTAAATTTCAGTAGGATTCACTATTTGTGACTGTTTAAAGCAAAATATCAACAAGTTAAACAGATTATATGACAAAATGAGTGTCTAAATACATTTTACTCATATATTTAATATAATTATGCAGTATATCAACCATGTTAAAAAAATGTAAGAATGGAATTTTGTTGATTTAGGGTCAAAGTATCACCGCTGCTATTACATCGTCGGTCCAAAATATTGGCCAATCCCGGTAAACATTTAAAATATCTATAACAATTTTCAATTTCTTAATAATTCTTTAATTTTATGAAAATGTCTAGTAGAATATATATATATATATATATATATATATATATAAGTATATATTTATTTATTTCTCTCTCTCTCTATACACACACACACACACACACACACACACACACACATATATATATATATATATATATATATATATATATATATATATATATATATATATATATATATATATATATATATATATATATATATATATATATATGATAAGCAACAATTTTTTGTAAATAATATTATTTTAAATAAATGGGAATTTTAATAAAAAAAACAAGTTAAAGGAAAGAAAGCAAGATTTTAATTGTATTTTAAAAGCTTACTTTCTTATAATTGAATTTTTAAATATGTACAAGTTTTATCATCCTGTATTTTTTGTAAAACTACCTGGTGCTTTATTGTGCAACGAAAAAAACAGTTATTCGGAACAGTCCATTATTTCCAGGCAAATATTAATGTTTTATAAATGTAGAGAGGTGATATTTTGGATAGCAATATTTTGGGAAAGAGATCTCTTGAATAACCAATATTTTAGACCGGTGATATTTTGACCGGATTCATTATGCTGTTTATGTTATGGATGAAACCAAGTTTTCCATAAATAACAGTTCATTTGAATTGACATGTTTAACACACACACACACACTTGATTACACTGATGTACGAAACTCGGTAAGCATATTCGAGTGCGAACATGTTCCTACCTTCCACCTACCTCAGGCACTTCCGATGATTATTCGCAGGTAGACTGACTTCTTCACCGGATTTCGAAGTCCCGTTGAGTTTCTCACTTTTCCCGAAAGCGCCTTCCGGATTGCTGTAGGTATTGTGGCCCTCTGACCATAGTCCGTTTTTGTGGTTGGCCAACTCGGCCTCGAGTTCGGCTTTTTCCCCGAGTCCCGATTTGTCGTCGCCCTCGTACGAGGGCAGCATGGTCTCTAGCGGTATGCTCTCCCTGTCGTTGTTGCCGACCGGAGGGTTGTTGGACGACGCTCCTTTCCTTACTTTAACTCGCCCCGTGTTGAAGTTGATGACGGCGTCCTCCGGTATGGTCACGTGCGTCGTACCGTCCGAGCCGTTCAAGATCTTCCTGTCGATGTCCTCTACAGACACATAGTGGTGCAACCGCGTGTCCAGGGGCTTTTCATCGTCTGCGTTCATGTTGGGGTCCGCCTTGCTTTCGTCTATGACGATGACGGCTGTGCCATTGACTGTTGTCGTCGTAGAGTGACAGTTGGTCGTCTCTTCGTGGAGGTGACCGTTGGAGAGAGGTGGCGACTCGTCCTCTGGTCGATGGCCGTTCTCGGTGACCACGACGCGCAGTCGGTCGTCATCGCTTGCGGATTCCTCTTCGTCCTCCGAATGCTCCCGACCCTGGTAAGCTTCGTTGTCGTACCCGTTTAATCTCGTGTCTTTCTCGTGGCGGACCTGCAAAAGGAGAAAATAATCTTTAGAAATATGCGAGTTTCACTTATATGTGTATAACATCATTGTTATGCATTTTTTTTCAAGAGTAAACAACTTATTTATGTAAAATCAGGAAAATTAGCTTTTCCATTATGTTCGTGAAATCAGGTTGGCGATATCCAACATTTCATGTAACTTTTCACCTGCTTTCATTAAAAGCAGAATAAATGAATCTTTACTCAAGTATTTCAAAAGTGTAGATAATAGACTACCAAACAGTAAAACAATACCTATAATCATTTAAATGTTTAATTTTCCTTTATTCGTTTTCCTTTATGATGCATTTTTTATGAAGTATTTTGATACTGTTTCTTTATCTTGCAGTAAATTTTTATAGTGCTGTTTGTTGTGTGCGATACAAACACTCATACATAACCCCATATATATTATATGTACATGTATATATATATATATATATATATATATATATATATATATATATATATATATATATATATATATATATATATATATATATATATATATATATATATATATATATATATATATATATATATATCTGTAAAAAAAATTCTCAGGGGTTTTCAAAACTTAAATCAAGGGTAAAAATTCCCGCGTCATTTTCCATTCCCCTTTTTAACCCCTAACCTAAATTGACCACTGGGGCTACAGGTTACGCCTGGCCAATTATAAACCTACATGGCCCTAGCGGACAATTTAGGAAATTTCCAAATAAAAAGGAGATACACGCTAGCAGAGACAGATTTGTCTAGAGATATTTTCCCACAGATGTTGACCCAGGTGTTACGTGTCTTGTACATAGAAAATTCATGCTAGCTGACCCTTCAGTTTGTCCCTATGATGAAGTGGGAACCCGTCCTTCAATGTTATCTTAATAAAGGTTTTTAGCTGAAACGGTATCATTTTTATGGCCATGACTGCAACCCCCCATCGAGAAGTCAGTCTCATTATATATATATATATATATATATATATATATATATATATATATATATGAATATATGTTTATATTTATAAATAGAGAGAAACACAATCATGTATATATGTTTCACACACACACACACACACACACACACATATATATATATATATATATATATATATATATATATAATTTTCTTTTTGCCACTTAGATTATATAGAAGCGTATTTTGTTCCCACCCGATGAGTTTGGGTTCGATTCCCGAGTAAGGTTTGTTATATTTATTCTGTTGCTTCAAAGGGAACGAAGTTGTGCTACCATATGGTGCTCCCACAATAGAAAGGGACACAAAAAACAGTGGCTTTGTGCGATGAATACTATTAATGAAGGAAAGTGCCCTGCATTATACATATACGCATTTATACACACACAAACACACACACACACATATATATGTAATAAATTATTTCCTCTAGTCACAATAATTACGTAACTGCTGGACATTATAGCCCCTATTATTTTTACTTTCCCAGGCTACTGGACAAGGAGAAAGCTATGCAGCTAGCAGGAATAAAAAAGCAGTTGGCCGACATTGAAGAGAGCGGCATAAGTCTAATTAGAACTTTATTTTAGAGCTGCTAAAACGGACATCTTTACTAGTCAACGACAGAAAAAAAATCACTCTGCTCGAACAGAGGTGCACCCAACAGCGAAGACAGGAAAAATTTTCCCACTTACTCAGCG
>CM063508.1:79872517-79875017 GCA_032207245.1 Pardosa pseudoannulata | reverse complement strand
ACTCGAATAGGGTGGAAACGCAAAATTTGTTTGTGTGCCATTATGCTAGAAACTTAAATGATCGCATTGTGCAGTGGTGACCTTCATTCGGGGAGGTTTCAAATTTATTGAGGTCGGCCGCAGATAACTTCGTCTTGTTTAGGCTTTAGGTATTTATACTCGGATACTTTAGAAGTATTTCGTTCGCCGTGCCTTGGCTAGCACGCTGGTTTACCATGCTGGAGAGACAGCTTCAAATATATTCTGAAGCTCTGACGATGTGCTATTGGTTGTATTACTGATATCTTCTCCTAATTAACCCTCTCACTCATTTGAACTTCGTATGAGGTTTAAAATAATTTTTCAATCAACATTTATCTACAGTTACATCTCTTATGTGTCATTTCAATTTTGGTTGAATTCTTGACAGAAATCGGAAAAGTCAAAGTAGCAGAAGTGAATACAGAAAAAAAGAATAAGCATTTTTAATTTGATTTTTGTCTGTTTACCACTAATAATATTTTGGAGCGCCATTTGTGTATCGACGTAAAATGGTGATATAAAATTTATCATTAAATGCATTCACTGTCTGTTTTGATTAATTTTTCTTGGTAATCATGTATTTGTAGGCACCTGAGGTATTTGGGCCTCTTATGAGACTTCTTCAATTTCCCTTAACAGGATCATGCTAAACAAATTCTTACTCTACGTAATCTAGAACAAGTGTGACTAGTTGACGAACAGCAGGCTGCATACGACCTGACAGTAAGATTTTGTAACACGCAGCTGGATTTGTGAAATTGATAATTGAAATATATATCGCATTTATTAGAGTAAAAATAATATTATTTCTTTGAGTTACTGATTATTATTATGAATATTTAAGTACATTCATGATTTTTTAACTGTTTTGTTAAATTATGAATAATAATGACAACTTAATAATAATATATTGTTTTCAGTTTTCACATAAAGTGTGTATACATATATATATATATATATATATATATATATATATATATATATATATATATATAATATATACATACATATATATATATATATATATATATATATATATAATATATATATATATATATACATACATACATACATACATATATATATATATATATATATATATATATATATATATATATATATATATATATATATATATATATATATATATATATATATATATATATACAAACACATACATAGAAACAACTGTCAGCAGGAATAACATAACGGGTAGGGCGTTGCTCTTCAGTTCCAGAGTTCGTAAGTTAAAATCACACTTTTGTATTAGTGCGTAACAATTCAAAATAATCTTTATGCATTAGGTCTTAGTCTCATTATTCCTCCTGTTGCAAAAAAGTAAACCGTAGTGCTCCAAACCAAAGAGACGCAGCCGGAATAAGATGATATTACAAAGAGTCTTTTGGACTAGCCGGGAATTACTTATAATATCATTTAAAGTATGAGAATTCATACACTGATTTTTTTTTTGCTTTTAACATGAGAGGGAGGATTAATAAAGGCCCTAGTGTAATTATTCCTCATGTAGAAGCACATAAACCGTAGAATTCATATCTAAACCAAACGAATTCGAATATGGGCAAAGGGATGCGGTCATCGTTAGGCCCTTAATTAAAAACAACAGAAGTGACTCTAAAGGTATTAGTCTACACCTGACTCAATTTACTGGCTGTATTCTGAAAATGTTGTAGACTAACAAATTGATAAAGTTATAAAGACGTAAAGAGAAGAAGAGAGTCAAGCATTACGAATTTCTTTCCAACAATGGTAAAAAGATCTCGCATCTCGAACCATTAGACATGGTGTTATATCCCTTTCACAAAACAGAAAAAGCGATGATGCAAGAGCTTTATTTTTCTTTTCCTTCTACCAGAACAAGCCCAAAGGCATCTTAAAAAATAAATCTGGAAAGTAACTTTCTTTTCCATTTGGTTACAATTCTTGAAACCCATTTCCGCTCATCCTTAACTAATCGTTTTCTCTAATGAAACCGATTCTCAGAAAGCGAAGCTTCCAAGAGAAAATTCTTGTAAAGAAAACTCTCTTCATTTAACCTTCTGTCAAGTACCACATATATTTGCGCCGTTATGTGTACATTTAAGAAAAAAAAATGTTCTAAGAAGAGTCCATTTTCTTTTCGTAACTCGTAAATTACCTTCTTTCACCTTCGGAAATCATTATAGCGAGGGTGTTACATTTGTTTTTCTTTTTATTTTTCGAAAGAAAGAGACAGTGAAAAAAAGAGAGAGAATCTTAATTGCACGATAGTGAGTCGAGAGCAAAAAAAAACCCCAGATGTGGTACCTGAAGTTGCAATGGGTCAAAAGCTCAGAATGGGAACAAAAGCAGTATTTCTTACTGATGAGAAATGGCGCTTTGTTCAGATTTTGGGAGATTCTAACCGTAACATTACCAATCGTAAAACATCTTAGAACTTCTTGTAAAGTCTTTCTCTAAGTGATGCTCTTTGACAGCTGCT
>CM063508.1:79858671-79864917 GCA_032207245.1 Pardosa pseudoannulata | reverse complement strand
GAATAATAACTGCAACATTACTTGAACTCACAATCGTCTCATACATTTAACTGACACAGTAATGATTAGATATTAAAATATTGGTCAAATATTGTAGGGGAATCTATTTTATGACTTACGATAAAATCAAATATGTTACCTCATTGTATTTCTTTACTGATAAATTTGGTAGCTTTATTGATATACAATGGAATTACTTTTAGCCTTTATTCATTAACTAATTTTATATAATCTCTCTTTTTATTATTTAAAAATTTTTGCAGGATCTCTCAAGTGCAAAAAATGGTTGTTGTCATTGGTAATGTAAAAATTATGTTTTTTTAAACAGCTAAATTAAAAAAAGATAATGGGTATTTTACAAGAATAATAGGTTTGGTTTGGTTTTTGGAGTGCTACGGTCTACTTTTTGCAACACGAGGTTCTAATGAGACCGAGACCTACTGCTTAAATCTGATTCCGAACGGCTACGAACATCCATGCCATAGTGGGATTCGAACCCACGAACTCCGGTTCCGAAGGTCAGCATCCTAACCATTTGGGCATCGTTCTACACAAGAATAATAGGAGACAACTTTTATGTACAAATCGACAATTTAATTAAAGTATTATAAATAAATTTTGATTCAATTCCCAAGCATGTACTATTTCTATCCAATTAATGTTTAAAGTGGATATAAACACATTGTGTGCGGGTACATTTCACAGCAGAATTTTACCGGTAGCGGGCGTTCTGCGTGTAAATTTATTTTTCAGTTAAATCTTAATAGATCGAAAATTATTTAATTTTTTAACCAACTTTTCGTATTTTATATATAAACAATATTGAAATATATAAACAAACATATAAATATAAATATATAAATAACAACCATAAGGTTTTTGTAAACAAAAAATATATTTTTTAGTGGATAAATATAAAATAGTATTGTAAACAGGAAAAATCAAATAGAAATAGTAGTATATAGTTTTAATTTTTTCCCGTTCTGTGGTTCCGCATCGACTGATGTAAAAACTAGTTTTTATTTATCAACATTTTTCCATAATCTATGTAGTAGACAAGAACCTTCGGCTTCGTTTTCCTGTATATACCGTTATTCTTGTATCCACAAAAAAAAACCCATGTTGTTACACTAACCCGTACTAGTACGTGACCCGCGCTCAAGTATCAATCGTCAGAAAATGTACTAGTACGGTACGTGTCCCGCATACAATGTATTAATACTAAGATTTTTAATGGTAATTGCAACCTTTTCAAAATACGTTGATTAGGGCTTAGCTCCGTACCGTAATAGAAGAAGAAATTAACTTACCAAAGCTGTCAAATAGTCATTCACTCACGGTAGTTTGGAGTAAGACGGAAAGCACTAGACTAAACTTCAAGCATTCCTCATTTGCCCTTTCTTTTCTATTGCAGAGTCGCAACTTCAGAATTTCCATATTCAGAGAGTTGCTGATAGATTAGACAGGTTTGTTTGCACAGGATGATAGAAATACGTGGTTGATGAGCAAAGCCCCAAAGTAGAGCAACTCTACCACCAGACAGCCTTGAGTCTGACAAACATCTCATATGTTCGACAATGCTCGGAAAGTACTTTTGTAAATAAAAATAAATAAATTCGCAAGTCGATATGGATAAGGTCAGAGATGTCAGAGGGATAAAAATTTGAGCAACATTACATTTTATATTTCAGACACTCTGGAGACATACGTATTCTAATTAGTTGTTCCAACACAGGGAAGTTTATAGTGGATAAACAATATTACTCTTAATAAAACTCTCAGGGAGAGTTTCAAAAGCCAAGAGCGTTAAGAAATGAACCGAGTTATACGGTAGAAACAAATATTCACAGCCTACATATTAAAGACAGGATGGATTTATTTTTAGTCTAGTTCGTTATTTCGAAACAATCGAGTAAGTGGAACTAAAGTAATAGAAAAATGTAAAATCTAATAGATGTATTAAGCATCTTAAGATAATTGTGAAGATAATTTATTTATTTAGTTTGAAACCTTCTTCAAAAATCTTCTGTTGCTTCTGGTAATGACTTCTTTACATTAAAAACTATATTAGCTAAATGAAGGATAGCGTTATTACCTTACATGAGAGAACCTCTTTAGGGCAAATAATTTAATTCCTTGCAACTTTAGATACATTTGAGAGAGGGCTGAAATTCATCAAAAGGAGAAGAAATGTTTGCAGTTTTTGAATATTTAATAGTTCTAAGACCAACAAAAAACGCAACATTTAAATTTCTCCAATATCTTAAAAATTGAAAAAACTTTAGTTGATCACTTACTATTATATAACCAAGTCATTAAAAAACAATGTTATCAAATGAGCGTTGACTGGGAAATTGGAATCAACTTCTTTATTTTAGAAATTCATATTTGGAGAAGATGATCACTTGAAAATTCTTTTGCTTAAGAAACTAATTTCTTAATTTATGACAAAATAATGTTATCAACTGAGGGTTGACAATTAAATTGGGATAAATTTCTTTATTTTAGAAATTTATAAGTAAGGAAGATGATCACTTGAAAATTCTTATGCTTAAAAAGCCAATTTGTTAATTTATTACCAGTATTTTTTGCTTGCACTTATCAGTAAGTTTCAATGAGAAAAGAGATTCAAGGAATTAAACGAGAAAAGAATATTTAGCGCATAAATTAAAACAGAAAATCATCGGTCGCTAAGAGGGATTCGAGAGTTATTTGTTCAGGTAAATCAAAGCAAATATCTCGAACAGCGTTATCTCCGAAGCGAGCAAAAGACCTTGTGACCATTTTTTATTTGGATTTAGAATTTACTAGGAAAATCAAAGAACAAGTACAGTAACATGCTACTAATTCATGTGAAACAAGATTACTTTTAGCATGTCTTTGAGAAAGTTGTTTTGAAACTTATTGATTTAAGGGAAAAAAAGAGTAAATTAGTCATTTCACTATATTAAGGGAAGACGAGAAAGTAACACTATATTTCGTTAATTTTCGATCTTTTGGCAATATTTTGGATATAAATATGTTTTGCTTATATAAGTGATTGCCTGTTTGTGTGTCCGCATTTTATACAAATTCACATGGTTGGTGGAAGACATGGTTTGTAGACCAAATTTCGGAGAGACATTCTTTAATGTCACCGGACATTCACTTTCATACTAAATCCCTCCAACTTTTCTACCATGTTCTATGACAGTTTAACAGATTTTAACATTGCTGTTGACAATGGATGACAATAAACAGTGAGAAATAAAATAGGTGAACTAATTTGGAATTTAGAAACCTAGCAATTGAGATAAAGATTGTTTACAAGATATTTTGAAATGTTTTTTTAGTCTTTAAGTCATACATAAATAAAGGAAAAATCCTATTTAAAAGAGTAATTTAATACAGATTACGCCAAACCGACTGGTTCTATTGAAGTTTATTTAGTATTAATAATTCTTATTAATTATCGCCAAACATTGACATACTTATTCAGGAAGTGCTTTAAGATTTTCATGCTTAACAATGCCTTGCATTATACTTTTAGTTTTGTATTATGGAAAACATGATATAAACTGATGTGATTATAATTTACAAAAAACGAATATTTTTTGTTAGCAGAATGAAAGGAAAAATCGCTTAATATTGTCAAATAAAGCACATTTAATGTATCATAATTTATTTAAAATTAAAATAGTCTGTAAGACTTCTTTCCAATAACCACGTGACGTCACTAATAGGACTTTGACATTATGTATTCCTAGACCGAAGGCTGAGCGCGAAGCTACTAGTAATATATATATATATATATATATATATATATATATATATATATATATATATATATATATATATATATATATATATATAATTTCTGGTATTTTTATGACTAAAATGACAACTTATGGCATAAAACTTGTTTTTTCTTTTAATTTTGGCAACATTTGGCAATCCCAAGAACACCATCTTAAATTCTGCTGAACTCATTTAATTTTATATAACTATTTTATCTATCTTAGTTTTGGCTAGGACATCCCCACATGATATACACTTCGCTCTTCTTATTGGCTGGCTCTCTTGCGCACTTACTGCACTACATTAGCGAGTGTAAAAATTTTTGACGGGAGAGCGCCAAGAACGAATTGTCTCAATGCATTCAACATTTTCACTTCCAAATTTTGCCTTTTTTTACGGTTTAACTGCACTTTATCTAGTACAGATATCATTTTGTAGTGGTTTGAAACACCCGTTACACACAGATATATATATATATATATATATATATATATATATATATATATATATATATATATATATATATATATATATATATATATATATATATATATATATATATGTATGTCAAGATTTAAAATATAGAGTAATTTAAGAGATTTTAATTAGGGATTATTTTAATAGGAGTAACGCGCCTCGCGTTACTAGTCACATAAATACGGCTCACGCGCAGTGATATTGGCAGATAGCGATAAGCAATTACTATAGTCGGACCTTTTGGCTCTCGAAGTAGTGAATACTGCCTTTGTTTGCAGTTGGGCGCCAGAAAAGAGACGCCATGTTGAGTAATGTGTGAGATGGATTAATAAAGAGAAGAAAATAATGACTTGAGTGTGGACTGATTTATATATTGACCAGTGTGTTTCCTCGGACCGTGTCACGTATACGTACATACATACATAATATATACACACATATATATGTATATATATATTATATATATGTGCATAAATATATGTATACATATATGCATATATATGTCTAAATATATATATATATGTATATATATGTATATATATATATATTTATATATATGTACATATATATACATGTATATACATATATATATATACATATATATAAATATACGCACGTATATATGTATACATACACACACACACACATATATATATATATATATATATGTATGTTTTGCAATTTTGAATAATTTTTTTCATTTTGAGAGTATCGTATCCCTTTAAAATAATAGTAGAAGAACTGAAAAAAAAATAAGGAAATAGAAGTATCCATAGAATGAAAAACAACCAATAGATGTCGGATAATGAGAAATGTCATATAAGACTATAATTCTTTTTTAATCCTTTCTTCATACAGAGGCATGAAACCTTGTACATTCAAGTTTCCAATGCCAGTTTTACTTCACAGATCTCTTTAAAGATAAGTTATTATTTTTACAAAATAATTTCCATTCACATTGACATTTCTTAAGCAATTTTCTCGAAAACAATGTGTTGTCAGTCTGCCTTTCATAGGTTTCCTAGTTCGAAACACCGCGAAATATCTTTTACATGATCGTAATCTTTAGATGCGCGAAACAAACGGATATTTAATATTTATCATGTAAGGTTCTGAAAATTTCATAACTAGTGATTCACCATCATTTCAAACACCAAGAAAGGGAAATAAATTTAAATCGTTGTATAGGTATGGGTGAATCAAAATACCAACTGTTATATGTGATGTCTCATGACGTCATCGCTGATAGAACATCTGTAGAAATAAATTATGGGAGAATTTTCTTACCAATTGTGATACCAAAAAACATTACTTAGGATTGAAGATAATTTTGTCATTTGAATCGAAATTATTTTTGAAGAAATGCAGATATTGAAGAAATTAATGCTATTGTATAAGAGTATAAAAACAGTAAATTTTAAAATACTCTTTTTTTAACTGTATTTACAGTTTGAGCAAAATGAATGAATTTTTTTATAAAAAAGTAGACGATCCGACAGATGTTATCCTGTTTTAATGCTGTAAATCCAAAAATTGTAAAATGTTATTAAATAAATTATAAATCGGACCGTTTTGATGGAAAAGTTAGGAATACAAAATATTTGAAAAATACTTATACGCCACCATGATGATTTAAAAATACTTATACGCCAATTGATGACTGTACGCCACACACTGTAAAGTAATTAATTAAATTAAAAACGTACATCACGAACGTAATTAGATTAAACTTAAACTCCCACATCCCTGTACGGGTATTCGATCCTGGGGCTTCTCGTTTAGAAGCCCGTTGCGCGGACCACTGCGCCATAGACACGGTGGCAGTGAAAGGTTTCAAGCAGCATTATAATAATCTCAATAAGCACGTATGTCTGGATTTTTAATAAAAAAAATTTTTTCTATTGGATCAAACTGTGAATCTAAACCATTCGCGAATCAACTTAATAACATACACAAAATTTCATCAACATCAGTTCAGTTGTTTAAGAGGAG
>CM063508.1:79833671-79851171 GCA_032207245.1 Pardosa pseudoannulata | reverse complement strand
TATATATATATATGCATACATATACACACACACATATATATATATTTATTTATATATAATCAATATAAATAGTAGTAATAAGTCAACTCATGTGAATTAAGAGAGACGAAGGCTTTATTGGTTTTTCTTATGAGAGCATAAATTTGCAACTTAATTGCCGACACCATTTATTCTTATTTTTATTTTGATGAAACACAACATAAATCTAAAATGAATCTAAGCCGAACCGAAAGAGAAAGGTAAATCTCAACATTTAAATAGAAAGAGAACGGGGCATTAAAAACGTCATAAACTAAACTTTATAATGAACATCTTTTCAATAATTCAAAAAATTACATCTATTTGGGTCGTGACGACTTGTTTCGCTGAAATCTAGCTTAATTTGAGAACATATAAAAGGAAATACGACTGTTTTTTTCACCCATAGCAAGTTAATAGTGAAATTCAAGGACTATAGCTTCATTATGATAAATGTATAACTGTAAATGTAAAGCAAAACATATATTTATTACTTTTTTGAAGACTGAAAGGAAACTTTTGGTGTTAAAAATTGACCTTCAATTCAGGTAAGTAACAAAGATTAAAATTCATTGATTTCATGCTGTGTTCAAAGTTTGAAGGACTTGATCTGATATCAGTTAGAACAGAACATATGTGAAATAAAAACATTGCATCACTATCTGTTAAATTTTATACTATTAAGTTTTGAAATTTGTCTAACATTTGATTAAATAAGGAGAGAAATATGGTATGATTCAAATCTCTTGAAGTCAAAGTTTTGTTATGGTAAATGCATGACTGCAAATATAAAACACAACATTAATTAACATATTGTATGCGAGACACGTACTAGTACGTTTTCTGACAATTGATACTTGAGTGCGGGTCACGTACTAGTACGGGTTAGTGTAACAACATGGTTTGTTTGTGGGTACAAAAATAACAGTATATACAGGAAAACGAAGCCGAATGTTCTTGTTTTTTATTTTTTATAATGTAAAAATGCTTATATATAACATAATTCGAAAAAATTAAAACTATATACTACTATTTCTATATGATTTTTCATATTTACGATACTATTATAAATTTATCCACTAAAAAACATTTTTTGTTTACAAAAATCTTATGGTTGTTATTAATATATTTCTATTTATATATTTGTTTATAAATATCAATATAAAATACGAAAAGTTGGTTAAAAAATTAAATAATTTTCGATCTATTGAGATTTCACTGAATAACTAAATTTTCGCTCAAAACGACCGCTCCCGGTACAATTCCGCTGCGAAATTTGCCCGCACACAATGTGTTAAGTATTTTTTTGTGCAAGAAAACTTCTAGTATTTTAGAACTGATCTTCAATCCGAATAAGCAATAAAGATTAAAATTTATTGATTTCATGTTGTGAATAAAATTTAAATAGCATGATTCGGTCTCAGTTAAAACAAATGCGGAATAAAAACATTGCATTATAATCTGTATCATAATGACATACTGTTTCTAAAATTGCAGAATTTAAGGGTAGTAGACGTAAAGAGGCAATAAGCTGTTCCTTTTTAAATTCAATCCTCGTTAGATCAAAAATTCATAAATACTGCAACTAATTCGTATTCTATATATACGATACATGTTAAGCATATTAACCACTGATGGTACTACAATAAGAAATTTCTCTAAATTTGCTATCCATTTTAGCAAAAGAACAGGAAAATTTCACTTCTTCAGCATCTAAGGAGAACATGCATATTTTGATAATTCTTTTGACGGTGATGGATAACTTGTACCAAGGAAATGTTAAATTCTACAGAATGCATAGTAACGATAATGAAAATTTATGTTCTATTTTTCAAAAGTATTCCTGAAAACTAATATGAACTTTCTGCTTAAGCTAAAAATAAACAAAAAGGCTCCACATGTCCACTTTCAAATGAATAACGTATATCTAACTATTTGATTGAATGGACATTAGATGTGCCGTAAATTTCGGAAACATGAAATTCCGCCAAGAAAAAATAAATTCTCTTATCCTCAATTTTATTGAATTTTCTTTACTTTTAAATTCTTTTTCTGCCGACCAACTGAAGTTATAAAATTGTCTAAGATAAATAATTTTATAAAAAATTTAAATATTTTAATTTATAGTAATTTTTGAATGCTATGTAACAGAAAAGAGTAAAGAAAATAATTTAGTTTTTTTTTATAAAAGAGGAGTTGTAACTAGTTTCGAATTGATGAATGTAAACTTTAATCGGGACAAGAAGCTTACAAATCGGGCTATGATTACCAATCCTATGATTATCAAAAATTTTCTATGCAAATATGAACAGTATGTGAATTATAAGTAAAAATCCACAAATAAAAGAGGAAAGCTTTTGGGGAAGAGGCCCTTAAATAGCCCTTAAACCAACAATGAGAATAGAGTGAATAAATAATTGAAAATGATTAAACGATAAAAAAATGCAAAAAGTTTAAGTTTAAAAAAAGCGCATTCACAAGAAAATGTCTTTTGAGATAAAAGATAACGTAAGGACTGAATCTAAATATATTTAAGCATAATTTATGCGAAATAAAGAGGGAAAATCTGTTACAGTTCAAATCGCTTGAAGTCATTATGATAAATGCGTAACTGTAAATGTAAAACACACCGTAAATTTATTGCTTTTTTGAAGACTGTAAGGAAACATCTGGAGTTGGTATCTTTACTTCGACAGTGGTATCCAACCTTCGCCCACAAAAAAGCAAAATAATCAGTACTCAATAGCCGCTGGGTAATCTATTGTTGCTATCTCAAATAGCATAATTACTTCGACTAAAATATATCCAATGATCATGAGAGAGAGAGAGAGCCAACAAGGAGTTCTGAAGGAACAGAACGAATACATAGTGGAAAATGATAAAACGATAAAACAAAAGTTTTAAGTTCTAAAAACGCATTTACAAGAAAATGTCTTTAGAGATAAAGATAACGTAGTGACTGAATTTTGAAAACATTTAGGAATAATTTGCGAGAAGTATTCCGACATCTTTTTTTTGAAAGCGCTTTTCATACACCACATCCACCGGCAAAAATCAGTACCTAATCGCCTCTGGGGCAACCTGGCGTTGCCATTTCAATTAGCATAATTTCTTGGGCAATAATATCTCATCTGGCTACGAGAGAGCGCCTTCGCGTAACCGCGGGGCCCATCGTTTGCGGTGCTGTTCGGTCTAATTGATATTCAGACAAGCAAGAGAGAGAGAGTGAAAACCCACCTCATAGCTTGAACTCATTTCGTCTATCTTCCAGATATACTTAGTAGGTCAGGACTCCTCACCAACACCAGACGGGTGCGTAGGCGTCCCAAACGACCTCACAGGCGATGTTCAGGGATGGGCCACAAACAGGCATTTAGTGGGCTGTTAGCGAATTGTCATCCAGAAATGTGTATTGGGTAAAGTATGCCTCAATACCTTGACACGCGAATTTAATTAGTTCTGCGGCTGAGCTCCGCTTCAATTTGCAGAAGTCTCCACTATTCAGAATGAACGGGAAATTGAGAATTCCGAATAACGAAAATTCTAGTTAAATATCTCTCGCACTATTTGCCTTAAAATAAAAAGTAAAAATAATTTAATAATAGTTTTATAATTCGGATACTGGAATAATTTTATGTAGAGATGAATAATTTGTTCGGAAAAATGGCTTGAAACACTAATGTGGTGTTGGATTCAAATGCACGGATATTAAAAAAAATAAAACAAACAGTACATTTAGATAAGTGGTTTCCGGCGTGTAGGCTACTACGACTTCCTACTTTTACTTTGAGTCTCCATCCTTACTTATCACTTTTATGAGATATAGAAATATAGATATAGTGGACTTCGCTTATCGTGATCAGTTTGGCCACCGTAATTTTGATAACAATAACCGATTGATAACAACAAACGATATGCAAAATTAGATAAATTTACCCCTCCCGTTTAATTCACATGTACTAAATTTCAAAATAAAATTTAAAAAACTCATCTTCTATTTATTTACTGTATATTATCATTTAAAACATAAGAATTGTACGCATAACTAAAAAAAATGGATCAATTGTTGGCTGTGTACAATTTTTCTAACAAGATCATTGATAAATTGTTTGTAATCATAATGCTTTTTAAAATCATCGGAGAGGTGTTGTACTCCACGTTTCAACACTTTCAATGCATTTCTCATTTCAGCACTTGTAGGAGGTGGCTCAGTATCAAGAGAGTTTTCATCTGACTCATCAGTTCCATCATTCGTCTATTTTCCTATGAAAATCTGTCAGACTTCAGATTCTGTGAATGTGGAGGCTATTGAAATGTTTTGATCTATTTTCACCCATGACTCGAACTTTTCAGAGGTCATATTCCAAGGATTTCCTATCATTTCTTGAGATTTCTGGTAATTTTTTTTCTCAAAATCAAGGCAGAAAATGGGAATACTCTCCTTCTCAGTTCCGATAAAAATGTGTTGCCTTCTATTTATCTGACAACCATTGACCACCAGCAAGGTGTGCGTATTTCTGAAAAATTACAGGAACGTGTGCCCCATTCCTTTGTTCATTCCCCATTTCCCTAAGTGGATGAGGGAGAATTCTAACAAGGAAAGAAAAGAATGGGTTCCTTCTGAATATATTGGAAATATTCCTTTGACGGTTAAAATGAAGTTCGAAAACTGATAACATTAACCGATGTAACGATCCCATAAAGCGGTAATTTTAACATACAAATGAATAGAGAAAATCCGTACCAAGTGATTTAGATAACAATAAGCGATTAATAACCTTAACTGCGATCACATTAAGCGGAGTCCACTATATATTTAAAATAAAAATAAATGTAATACAAAAAATACTGAAAACTACTATTAACAGAATAATAACAAGGTTTTGCTAAAACATATACAAACATGTAATTTTTTATACTAAACTATAAATTCAACTACATTTAACGCATCAAATTTTTATGCGAGGGTGGTTGTTGCTTATTGCAACAAAGTTTATGAAATCTTTAATGCGATGGCGAGAATGTGACTCTAACACTTTTATGATTAGTAATCTAGCTTGTTGTTTGGTTTTTATTGTTAGTGCCAAAAAGCCCTCTTTGAATTAATAAGACGTTACAAACAGTAGAAGCAGAGCGTTTGTAAAGGCACCATTTTTGAAATATTCGTATCTAAGTAATTTTATATAGGAATTCAATTGTATTTTTAAAAATGTATGAAAAATAAAAATAAACTTTCATTAACTGGATTCTTTATTTTTGCATTACGATATGAAGTTTTATTTATTTGTAGATATTGTGGTATAAAAAATTATGAAAAATTTTGGCACCTTTCTTGACGATAGAATATATCTTCTAGGTTGGAAATCACTAATTTATATAGTAAATATTTTGCTTATATTAAGACTTTAAATTGTTATAAAGGGCAGGACTCTTGCTTGGTACTTGCTTGTTTGCTTGTTTAATTTTATGAAAATAAATAAATTATATATATGTTTAAATAAATAAATAAATTTATTTAAATTGGGAGTGAAAAGGCAGTAAATGCCGTCATAAATATATCCACTAACTCCATCTATACTAGCAGCATGTACAAAATACTCTTTAACACTATAATTTGAGTAACAATAGACTGTTATTTAAAATACATAATCTGTGCAAACAAAACACGAAATTTTAACATTAGTAAAATCCCATTATGTGTAAAAAGACGCATTCTCACGAAAATCTCACATTATATGAGAGAATTGTCTTTCGTTTATAGAAATCAACTCTAAATGATTACATATTTGTCCAAAGTTCTCCCGTTTTATCTAATGTTTTACTTTGGGTGACTTTCTTCCATCAATTTAAATATTAAATATATAGTAATCTGGGTGGTTCTATTTTCGAAATAACAGGCATTTTTCTAGCCATTACGACGGAAAACATGATACCAAATGTACTTTTGTAAACTTAGAGATCAGGTATACTGTAAGAAGAAAAAAGTTTTGATATCTGCGATCAGTGCAGGATTACTGAGCAGTACATAGATCACTGAAAATAACGCCATCGTGTGATCCGAGAAGTATGCTTTTTGGTTCTCAGAATGTTTTGCATAAATAAGACATTACAAACAGCAGAAGCAGAGAGTTTGTAAAGGCACTATTTTGAAATATTCTTCTCTATGTGAATTTTATATAAAAATGTATGAAAATTAAAAGTAGAAGTTCATCAACTGGATTTTGTATTGTTGCGTTAAGATACGAAGTCAAATTACACTTAGATATAATGGTATAAAACAATTATGAAAAAATTTTGAGGTTCTCTTGGCAGTAGTATGCTTTGGTTCTGAGTACGATTATCACCATTTTATCCATCAATTTCTAGAGTACCTTTTCAGAGACAGCTAATAACTGTTTGGAGATTTTTTAACTTTTTATCGAAGCGGCTTTTCTTTTCCATGGAAGGTACATGGCAAATATTGTCAACAATTAACCAAATTTTCTAGTATCTTCTACTCTTTATAATGTTGTTGTTTGATTCGATATTCTATGATTTTTAGAACCTTGTACATTAATACTCTCTTTCAGCAGGTACAATAACATAATTATGAAAAATTACAGTCATTAAAACTAAAATTCTTACTCTAAGGTTTTTCTGTTCAATTTGAGGTATTAATTGAAAATTTGACACATTGTTTACTTAAATAACAGACCAAATTATTAATAAATAATTTTACTCTAAGAACTTTAAACTTTACAATATTAAATCAACGTAACACTTATTTAAATGGATATAGAAAATAAGGGTCAAAGTAAAGGTCGTACACTTTATTAAATTCTTAATTTAAGAATTGTTACAAACTATTTTAAGGTTTAACGCCAATGAAAAGATATTTCAATCGACTGGTTCATCCTGGTTGAGCCTATCCCCAATAAACGAAATTTGGGATAGTTGCTTTAAATATTTGAAGTAGATGACCACCAAAACTTCGGAAGATTATCGACGTTTTATGCCGTCGAAGATCGCCACAGATTCCGAGGTAAGATTAATAATGCGTCCGCATTAATAATATTCAATCAAGACAGGTTTCATAGAATAATATGTCTGTCCAAACTATTGAGAGTTACTTCCAACGGTGAAACGTTTTGAGTGATCATTTCCCATTCTAGTCCCCAGCCTCACCCCAAGCTGCTTGACAGCTCTCAAAGCGAGCAATTTTTTCCGATATTTGAAGACTTTTCACGTATTGTGCAATGAGGGGTGGAGAACAGGATTAACTGGGTTAAGAAGGCGTATTAGCTTTCCTCAAGGGCGTGATCAAAGAGTTATTTACGACACTGGTAAGAAACGATTTCCGATATTCTCAGCAATTAATGTTTATTTTTCTTGTTCTTAAAACAAACAAACGCACGCAAGAAGGTGTGCGACAAGCGAGTCATGCTTCCCGTATGAATCATTGTTTTGCTCATTGTATGAATCACTTAAAGTCTGCGTTACGTTTTAAAAATACTTTAGATATCAAGATTCGAACAATTAAAAACATAAATTTGCATTGATGATCCTGTGTGAGTGTTACTAAAGATTATCTATTCCGTACGCTCACCACGTTCAGGTAAAGAAGTTCATGTTACCAACAATTTTAGAGTTGTCGGAAGGCATTACTTTGAAGATTCTGTTATGATGGCGCATCCCATATATTCTTGAACAAATACAATTTTACTGAAAATTTGGTGTTCAAATTCGTTTGGATATTAACGTTTAATAATATGTTTAGAATTTGATCCAGAACATTATTGAACTGGTAATAATTTAACAAAGAATTTGATCATGAAGACACAATCGTTGGGGTTTGACGTATTACAGTTCAATAATACGTTTAGAATTTGATCCAAAACATTTTTGAACAGTTAGGAAATTAACAGAAAATTTTATCACATGGACGAAATTGTTGTAATTTAGAAAAATTGCATTTCAATATACGCCTTGAACTTGATCTCGAGGGCTAATTTGTACGGAATGTAGTACTTAATGATGAATATGAATGGTACCGAACTTCTACATTAGTAGCAGCATTCAAATCTGCAAATTGCAGGAAAGAAAGGCAGTGCCCTACTCATTAAGTAGTATTCTGTCCCTCATTCACTGTATATAAAAATTAGCATAGGGTACAAAATCCAGGAAAGTTTAAAATTTAAAATCGCCGAGGTCCACACAATTTGGGATTTGAAACTCTCTTCTATATTTTGGTACTTGATATCTAGTTTGTGGACGTTGATGAAAGTTTTTTTATAAGTAGAAAAAACCAACATTCTATCGCCTTTACCTCTGTAAATACGTTATCACAGTTAATGTGCACATAAATTAAATCGTTTAATTTTAACAGAGCTACGTGTACTTTATAGAGTTATAACACTTTATAGAGTATTGGTTTAGGTTATTTTTTTCTCTCGGTCTTGCTTCTGTTGGAAAAAATGCCATGGGTTTTGTGGAAATAAGTTTAGAAGCAAACGATCAGCACGGGAAACAAATAATACGAGAACGATAGATCGAATCGAAGAATCCGAGAAAAAATTGCATACGATCTACATGAATACATTTAGAACGAACAGGATTAATACGGTAATAATAGATTAAGACGAAAAATACAGGAAAAATAACATTAGCTCTATGGAAATAAATTTGGAACGAAACTAATCGAACGATCCACGCAGGAAAACGAATAATAGGGGATCATATTTTAACAGAGCTTCGTGTATTTTATAGAGTTATAACACTTTATAGAGTATGGATTTAGGTTTTTTTCTCTCGATCCATCCCTTTCTTGTGATCTTGCTTCTGTATGTACATAGAGTTTTCATTGTTGGAAAATATTCCATAGGTTTTGTGGAAATAAGTTTGGAAGCAAACGAGCAATACTGGAAAACAAATAATACAAGATCGATAAATCGAATCGAAGAAACCGGGAAAAATTACATTCGATCTATGTGAATAAATTTAGAATGAAAACTATTAATATGGGAATGGTAGATCAAAGTGGAGAATCCAGGAAAAATAACATTGGCATTGTGGAAATAAATTCGGAACAAAGCTAATCGAACAATCTATGCAGGAAAACGAATATTAGGGAATGATAGCTCAGAACGAAGAATTTGGAAAAAATTAACATTGATTCTTTGGAAATGAATTCGAAACCAAACGATTGAAACAGAACAATACGGGAAAACGAATAATACGGCAACAAGAGATTGAATCGATAAATCTGGGATAAAACAACATTGGTTTTATCTAATTATACGATTAATGCGGGAAATGAATAAGATGGGAAAGGCTTGTTGGTTCCACTGAATTTTTATTTAAGAAAAATCATTGCTTATTTATATATAAACAAAAGCAAAAACTCTGGTTTAAGGTTAAAACCAGAAAATGGAAATGTAAAGACAATTTTAATCTTATATAAATCTTAAGTTCGTAGATATAATAGTATTAAGAAACTGAAAGCATGTGTAAAATCTCCAGTGACGTCTATTATTTATAACGCGTATAGCTCATAAAGTTCGCAAAATAAGAGTATAAATCTTACAAAAACTTGAAATAAACAATTGTTTAATTAAAAAAAGAATAAATCCCTTTCTAGTAAAAAGGAAAAAAATGACTTTTAGGAAAAAAGTGGTTTTTAAGAAAAGAATGTAAAACAAAATTGTAGTTAAAATACAACAATAGAATTACAATGAAACTACAAAAATAAGCTATAAAACGATTTTTGCCTTCTGTAATTCTAAGTAACTTCGCTTTAAAACGTGTTTCTTCAAGATACTTTAACATCTGCCCTTCGTTCTCGATGTGCGTGTATTTTTTTTTTCTAGTATTTCTGTTTAGGATTCCGAAACAATAGGCTTTTGTCGCAGCAGCTAAAATATTTTGTCACGTGTTTGTCCTTCTTGAAGAAAACAGCTGAGAAGAAACACGTCTCAGAAGGTTTCAAAAATTTCCGAGAAAAAGGAATGAATCAGTTTTAAACCAATGTCTGTCATTTAAAACTGATAAAATTTTTGCATAGTTAAGTCTGTAACAGACGTTTGCCTTCACAATCCTTGGTGGTATACATATGCTTTGGGTTCTAAAAATATTTCAATTAAGATGAGCATCTCTTCCAAATGATTATTTTTAGTGAAAACTGAAGGAAAAGGTCTGTTAAGTCTTTAACAAACATTTTCCTTCACAACCCTCTATCGTATACATATGCTTTTATTTATAAAAACATTTCAATTAAGATGAGCATTTCATTTATGGTATTTTTAAATTTGGAACTTCAAGTTTATGGTAATTACAAAAAGTAAGTTTTTATACATCGTATCCTTCCCAATGATTATTTTTGGAGAAAACTAAAGGAAAAGGTCTGTTAAGTCTTTAACAGATCTTTTCCTTCACAATCCTCGATCGTATACATATGCTTTTAGTTATAAAAATATTTAAATTAAGGTGAACATTTTCATTATGGTATTTTTAAATTCGGAACTTCAAGTTTATGGTAATTACAAAACGTAAATTTTTATACATTGTCCCCTTCCCAATGATTACATTTATTGAAAACTGATTTGGTTTGGTTTGGAGTGCTACGACCTACTTTTTGCAACACGAGGGATAATGAGACCGGGACCTAGTGCTTAAAGCCAATTCCGGACGGCTACGAACTTCCATGCAACTGTGGGATTCGAACCCATGAGCTCCGGTTCCGAAGGCCAGCACCTTAACTATTTGGCCATCGTTCGACTTACTGAAAACTGAAGGAAAAGGTCTGTTAAGTCTTTTACAAACCTTTTCCTTCACAATCCTCGGTCGTATACATATGCTTTTAGTTATAAAAATATTTCAATTAAGGTGAACATTTTCATTATGGTATTTTTAAATTCGGAACTTCAAGTTTATGGTAATTACAAAACGTAAATTTTTATACATTGTCCCCTTCCCAATGATTACATTTATTGAAAACTGAAGGAAAAGGTCTGTTAAGTCTTTTACAAACCTTTTCCTTCACAATCCTCGGTCGTATACATATGCTTTTAGTTATAAAAATATTTCAATTAAAATGAAGATTTCATTTATAGTATTTTAAATTCGGAACTTCAAGTTTATGGTATTTACAAAAAGTAAATTTTTAAGCATTGTGTCCTTCCCAATCATTATATTGAGTGAAAACTGAATCTCGTCTTAAGAACCGTACACGAAATGTTTCACTTCTCAACGACAAAAATTGAACGAGATGTTAAAATTAGAATAATTTTTTTTCTCTTCCATACAGGAATCGGTTAAAATATTAATTTCAGTTATTCGAGGTGGAAATCAGACTTGAAAATTATTTTGCTACGAAAGGAGAAAAGTGTTCCCCGAATGGAGCATGTACCCATAGTTATGTTAATATACACTGTTTTTCTCAGTAAAATAAGCTGCTAAATCTCTCCCCCCCCCTTAGACGGTAAAGGGACGTTGCAACGAAGTTTCAACATCGAATTACTGTTAAGTTTACCTTACGTTAAGTTATCGTTAAGTTTTCGGTAGTTAAGAAATGTAAATTTTTAGAGTTTTCTTGTTTTTTCATCATTATATGTAGTAAATACTGAAATTCGTCCTAAGAACTGTAACGTAAAAAATACAACTTCTCTGAGACTAAAATTGATCAAAATATATAAATTCAAAGTTTAAAAGATTTTCTTGTAATTCACCGGGGGATCAGTTAAAAGATTAATTACAATAATTAGAGGTTGAAATAAACGAGGTTACATAATCAAATTTAGAGGGAATTGGGGGATAGGATTTAGATCTTATTTTCCCGGAAAATCCAGTATATAACTAATTTTACTATAGATATATCCATCGTTTATAATCGCCAACTGTCCTTTATGCTTTGAAAGGAACGTTGCAACCTGATTTCAAACGTGAGCTATTTAATTAATCTTTTAACTCAAACCTAAAAAAAAGGCAAAAAATATCTTTAAATTTTTGAACACTTTGAATTTAATTATCTCAGTTAATTTGAGTTAAGAGAATTGGAACTCCGTGAGTTTCAGCTATTGTTCTTATGAGTTTCACTTTTTACTAAATATAATGACACAGAAACGTAAAACGTATAAAAAAATCTAAATTTTGAAGTTATGAAAAATTGAATTTCCAAATTTATAAATGCCACAAAATCAATGCTTATCTTATTTGATTGAAACTTAAGAAAAAAAATGGAAATAAATCTACATCCAAAGCCTGTGGAAGAAAAGCTGGTTAAGGTCTTAGCACACACTTGAAACGAAGTCCTTCAGCCTTTTATCGGTTGTCTAATGTCATTAGTAGACAGGGGTGGAGTAGTTACCACGATTCAATTGATGGTGAGAACTTAAATTGAAGACTTGGTACATCACCCCAGTGGATATTATACGAGTGATTATATTTTCTGTATTCCACTTTATTAAGAGAATTTTATATATTCCACTTTATCCCTCGTTTTGGGACAAGGGAATACTCTACTATATATGGAAAATAGATCTAGTTAAACTGCAGCATTTCAGGTTCAAATCATTCAGTATTGTAGAAGAAAGTGGGAATCGTGCTTCAAGTCCAAAATTTGGCGTTCAAGTTTAATAATTAATGTCGCCAACCGTGTTGTATAAAATAAAAATAATGGTAAAGAAATATAGATGCACAAATGTTTGAGTAACATTTCTAATTTTTTTTCCTTGAATCTTTATCCTTTCGTATATCTGGGAATTACAGGATGTAGTAAATAGTATTCCTTACAATGCGCAACTTTAGATTTTGTCCTAAATTTTTGTAAAATGGTTCTCCTTATACGATATATTTAAGTAGTTTTAACCCTTTAAAAGGTCGTAGTGAATGTATATTCTGTAAATTATCTAAGAACAAGTATGAATAATATAACATCATATGAGTAATACAATCTATATGAGTAATAATTCATTCTAAATTTTTTCATGAAAATAATCTTTAAATGAGTTAATTATATTTATTGTAATCCTTATGGAATTTTTTGTTATATCTTTCATATTCGAATAGAATGAAATAATTAGTTGTTTTAAATGCCTCTTTTAAGCATTACTATGTATTTGTCATGTTAATCAATTGGATGCTTGTAGCTATTCGGAATCAGCTTCAGGCAGTAAGTTCCGGTCTAATTGTCCCTCGTGTCAGAAAAAATTGACCGTAGTGCTCCAAATACAAGGAAATAAAAGTCTGAATTAATAGAAACTTTATTCATCAAATCTCAAAAGACATTTGTGAGATTTTAAATATTTTTTGTAGTAAAAATTTCCAATATATCTGAAGTAAATATTTTAAATGTAGATTCAATTGAAAATAAAGTAATTTATCAGTTTTGTCAATATTAATTGAACCTTAAATAAGCCGTTTTTACAGAACAATAGATTATTTGTGAAAACGGCTAAAAACACACTATTGATAATTTTAAGATTTGATTTATTTCAATTAAAATGACATAACATATAAAGTAGTTTATCAGTGTTGTCAATATTAATTAAACCTTAAATACGTCGTTTTTACAGAGCAATAGACTATTTGTCAAAACGGCTAATAAACACACTATTGATAATTTTAAGATTTGATTTATTTCAATTAAAATGACATAACATATTAACATAAAACATACTAATTTAAATCGTTTAACAATATATTATCTCTAGCTTTTTCACTCTCTTATTTTATTTAAATAACTTCTTAATACTTCTTATTACTTCAACTACTTCTTATTTTACTAAACTAACCAAAATAATGAACAATATTTTGGTAAATACTTCTTAAGAATGCGACTTTTCAGTCTTATTTTTGTCACTAGTGGGAAAAAATCTCTTCAAATGCTTAAATAATGTAATGATTTTTTTCTAGTAACCCAGCAAGTGACAGATGCTAATTTGCAGATTTCTTGTCTCAAAAAAATATGTGAAGCCATTTAATTTCCCCTCATAAAATATAAATAAATATACAGTGTGTCCCAAAAAGATTGCATAAACTCTGCACAGCTAGATTCCTTGTTGGAGTACATAAAAACTTGCCAAAGAAGCGCTCCTGTATGATCCATAGTTTACGAGAAAAATAAGAAAAACAGAGAATAACGTCACTGCCGGTGCAAGAAGAAAACCCTTTATTGGACATATCAACAACAGTATTTGCATATATTTCCAGACGATAATGTTTCAAATGGGTATTCAACCATCACAACAACCATATGTGGTCCCAGGTCAATCCGCATGCAATCCGGCCTCAGAAACATCAGGAATGTTGGTCTCTTAACGAGTGGATCGCCTGCTTGGACCATATCTGTTACCTAAACGGCTCTCGGGACAGTCGTACTTGGTGTTTTTCAATGAGGTCTTAACCGAGTTCTTTGATGACATACCATTCGCGGCAATACAAGGACTTTGGTTCCAGTATGATGGGGCTCCGACTCATTTCTGTGCTCCTGTGCGTGGTTGGCTGGATATGGAATACCCCGCCAGCTGCATCGGACGTGAGGGTCCAGTTCTATGACAGCCATGGTCATTAGATCTTACACCGTTGGATATTTTCCTATGGGACCATCTCAAGGAACTAGTGTATCGAGAAGTAGTGACAAAACCAATGGACTTAGTTGCTCATCAACGATACAGTTACAACAACATAGATCAACATGCAGTTACGATACTGCATGCTGCTTGTACTTCGGTGGACCTCGCGATGCTGCAAAGTGTGGTGACAGCCATTCCATGGCGGGCTCAAGCCTGCCTCGACATGAACTGCGGACACTTTGAACATCTGCTTTAAACTGTGCATATACTGCTGTTGATATGTTCAATAAAGTGTTTTTTCTTGCACCAGCAGTGACGTCACACTTTGTTTTTCGTATTTTTCTCATAAACTATGGATCGTATAGAAACTCTGCTTTGGGCAGTTTTTATATACTCCCAACGATGAATCTTGCTGTGGAGAGTTTATGCGGCTGTTTTGGGACACCCTGTATAAAATAACATTTTAACGAGATATTATCCCGGTAAAGCAATGATCTGCAGTAAAATAGACTAATTCCATCAGAACGTTGTTAGGACTATTTCTAGCAAAACGCATATTTTGTTACTATTATGCATTGATGTAAGATTATTTTAGCTCACTTTTATGCTTTAGGATATTACGGTGTACTCCAGAACCTCAAATTAGTAGCTACTCCAAGGAAGCAGTTATCCAATGCTGTATAACGCAGCATTTCATGTAGGAAATTTGAGGTAAAGAAAGCAAATTTGTGCTAATACTTTAAGATTATTTAATCGTATTCCCACAGAAAAACTTCTTTGATACCAGTTCTCAACGGCAAATATTTTAATTTGATTTCTGTTACAATATTGAAAAATCTCTTCATGCGTTTAAAACTCTGAATGACTTTTTTTATTGTAGAACAAGTTTTCCTAATTGAAAGTCCAAGTGATATATAATGATCTACCGATTTAATTGCCATAAAAATGTGTGATGCTATTTAATGCAGATAACTGAAAAAATATTTTATCGGGATAGTGGCACTCCAGGAAAATCGATCGGAAGTATAATAAATAAGAATTAGGTTAGAATATTTACAGGATCTCTGGTATATTGATATTCATTTCGGATCTTGAAGTCTACGAAGAAAAGAAGAAAGAAGTAACACTTGCATTGGTGGGATCCCGCTGTAATAGTTTCACATGCAAAATGGCATATCTGAACAGGAAATATTGGTCTCAGTATAGAATCAATATATTGGTTTTGCAATTTTTATTTTTCATTTGAAGATTTCTTCGACACGAAATCTATGCATTATTTTTGAATAGGATATACAAATATGCATTTTTAAAGTAATTTGATTACGATACTTTTGAACAATGTACATGCCACGCACCCGAAAGAGTAAAGACATGTGATTTCGTGCCCCCCTGTCGATTTTATTTGGATCAATGTTATCTCATGATTTGGTTCTTTAATGGCAATGACTTCCTTAAATTTATTAAACGTTGGATAAAGAAGTCCTTGGATAAAGGAAAAATGCACATTTACTGCAATTCAGAATTACAAATAAGATTACGTACATGTTTTTATCAATTAAAGCAAAATTGAATGATATTGTATGCAGGCAGTCACAGCAAAACTTGTATAAGATTTTCTATTAAATTTCAGATTTTAAAATGGAAAAAACGAAAAAATAAAAGCATAAATGCATGTTAGGAAACATGGATAGTAACTCAAAAAAGAACTAAACTGAAAATACCATGTTTTCTAAAACTAAGAATATTAGGGCGTACATTTTACTTTGACCTGTTTTTTCCATATCAATCTAAATAAGGGCTATGTTGTTTAAATATTGTGTAAGTTCTTCGGGAAAAAATATTTATTAATAGTTTTATTTGTTATCTCAGTAAAAAATGTATCTCAGTTTTCACTTTTAAAATCTCAACTTCGTGTTCAAGTTTACCTTTAAATGATTGTATAAATAGGTTCGAGAATCATTAAATAAGATTATTTTAGCTGTACTTCACATCTACACTTTTAGATGTACTTACACAATGTAGGTATACTTCTTGAAAACAATAAGTGGCTAATTCAAAGAGGTACTTCCCACTAAACTATAAACTCTTCATGCGTAAGGTTTTAGGTAACAAACCGAACAAATGATCATAATATTGAATTTAAAATACAAAATAAATTAAAATTAGAACAAAGGGTGGACTGTTCTCAAATATTACGTCTAGTCAATTGTATAGAATTCAGTATTGCAATTTTGCTCCTATCTCTATGTAGCTGACAGAAAAGGGTTAGTTACACGAAATTTGAGGTAGAAATCTTAATAGTATTTTATAACAAACCAATTCGTAATACAATATTCTTTTTCTATTTTAGACATAATATTATTTGGAATTTATTTTCCATACAGTATTAGTGCTTTCATACCTTCCTGAAACACGTAATGTTATTACAAAATTTTGTATAAATGGTGCAAAACGCTGAAAAGACAACGCACACGAGATAACAGAAGACGCAGTTTCTGTTGATTTTTACTTTCAAGATCTTTTAAGTAAAATGTAGGCCACTATTTCTCAACCGGTATTTCTTGGATCCCCAGGAGTTTTGCTTTTGAAAAGGTCTGTCACGCACTGAGGACGCCAAAATTGAACGCTTTGAAAGTAACATACTGGTTTAATCCTGTAATTACGCATCAATAATGGTTAAACGTCCAATACAAATCTACTGGGTTTTTTCTCCTCGAAAGTGTTAAACAAACATGGTATTCTGGTAGTTCTAGAGTAGATGGAGATTTCGAAAACAATCCCAATAAGTATAGAAACGAAATTTTATTTTTGTAAACATAACCACATTTATGTCAGTATATATATATATATATATATATATATATATATATATATATATATATATATATATATATATATATATATATATATATATATATATATATATATATATATAT
>CM063508.1:79783671-79831171 GCA_032207245.1 Pardosa pseudoannulata | reverse complement strand
AGAATGTGCTTTTATATTAAAGAGTTAAATACTATATATTTAACATAAATCACTGTTTGCATACGGCAAGAGTTAACAATTACAATCGTGGAATTTTCAAGAAGCCTTTATTTCATTAAATGTTTGCTTACGCATTCGAATTTTAGATCAAATGTTATATTTGATTTATTGATGTACGGAATAGCAACTTATTGAGAAAACTGTGGCAAATAGTTTTGGAGTAATTTCGATAGGTGTTTCAAAAAGATTTCTTTATCCATTCAAGGTCTTGCTGTAAAAATATCACGCTTTTCTGCTTCATCTCACTTTAAGCACCGGAGGATAAAATGCTTTTTCCCAATATGGCGGTATTTTTTATTTGTATAAGAATGACACAAATTGCTGTGAGTAATGAACAGATAAAGAAGAAGCTAAAAAGAAAACTTCTACTAATAAAATCACTCTTTAAATATACTGCCAAAACTACTGTTTTATATATAATAATTACCACCATTTTTAAAAGAAAAAAATTAATTCGCCAAGTACGTTATATTTTATTTGTGAATTAATATCTTAAAAAGTTAGAGTATAAACAATTATATATTGTCACGAAGATTCGAATGAACACACCACTTAACTTAACAGATGAATTTATTGAAGCTAAGTAGCAACTCGCAACTTTACAAGATCAGGAAGTTGCCTACAACTAGTGGGTATCAGCTTTTATACCCGAACAGAATATTCGAGAAATAACTAATTTACATATTAAAGAAAGATCTAGAATGTTCAAGAACATAAGGAAACAATAAATAACATTTTTAAATTAAAAATCCGTACTTTGGATAAACCGCCATGGCAAGCATCGAACCCACAATCTTCGGGTCTGGATCGCGTGCTTTGACCACTGAGCTCGTTGGTCAATCTTCTTTATGCGGCAATATTGCTGTACAAGATTTAATCTCAGTACGAAGCGTAAAACTACAGAAATTAAGAAATAGTACAAAATTGTATTAATATAAATGTTATTATAAAGTTAATGTATCAAGAAACACTGATTCTATACTGAGTGATAGGAATCAGAGTGTGGAGATTGAAGATGTTAGTAAAAATCATTGTGGATGATGCTTTTAAAATAAGTTCCAATAGAAATAGAAAGATGATAACTTTTAAAAACATTATTGGTAAAATAAGCAATGATTTTTTTTACTAATTATCACCTAATGAACGAATTCTGCCCGACAGATTCCCAAGATTGTTATATAATGTCCCAGATACGATATGTTAATACCAATTTCTAAACCATATGATCCAATAAAAATGGAAAAAACCCTGAGATCTTTTAAAAACTTTATTGGTAAAATAAATATTTTCTTTTAATTATCACTGAATTAATGAAATTCTGTTGCCACAGTATGCACCAATTGTCACAACGACCTATATTACCCGATATACGAGTGCCAAATTTTAGACTATATGTTCTAATAAAAATTAAAAGAAAAGATACCTCTTCAAAAAAGCTTATTGGGAAATTAAGCACTGTTTCTATTAATTATCACCATATACGAAAATAATAAACTATTATTTTTAGAAATTAACAAAAATTTATTTTTGTGTAAAAAAATTCCAAAATTTTTGGTTTTTTGTCAGTATTATCTTATCCAATCGGTTGCTTATTCCAAATGAGGTCATTTAAGAACATTAGAAAAATAGGCATTTATCACTGATACAAGAAAAAAAGAGACAGAGAGAGATTCTGTTTGTATCACGTGCGTGTAATTAGAATAAATGTAATGAGGAATCATAACCGCCTCTTTTCGCCACTTTCACTTTAGTAGCACTGGCGTATGTTATTTCTTTTTTTTCTTCTTTTTCGAAGCCGACGCATGGGTACTGAAATATTTTGGCGTTCATGCAGTTAAATTCAGGTCAAATGTCTTTGTAATTCACAGTCGACTGGAGATGAGGTTATGCAATCGGAACGCGCCATCAGCATGCGAGATTCCTATTCAGCAGCGGAAAAGAAAATGGATAAACACTTTCAATTTTGGAGATAGAAATCGTCCGTTACGGAAGACAAATTATCCAGTTTTTTGATCCAACGGCATCGGCGATTGCGTTTCCTTCTGATCACTCAGGTGGGTGGACTGAGGAAAGATTAAGAATACTTCTCGCGTCGTGGGAAGATGCTTGACAAAAAACGATCTCGCGAAAACGACAATTTCGAGTGATTACAAAAATAATGATTGTGTAAATGACAGATATTACGATATAACCTTGGAAGATAATTTATCGATCTGGGATTGGATGTTTGGCCGAAGTGTTTCAAATGTAAGTAAAAAATGCTATTGTTGCTGAATGTTCGATTTTATAATATATTACAGCAAGAATAGATGGTAAATTCTTTAAACTAGCTGCTTTGCGAAGCACCCAATCTCTTTATAATGATGAAATAAATTCAATCTTTTGCGAATCTATTGATTAAACTACTTTTGAATGAGTCTGTGGAAATACCTACTGCATAAATCCGATATTATGAAATAGGCAAGTATTTTAATATTACACTTGAGAATTGGCCCGGATATATTTAATACGAGAGCTTAATTGGCAATACTTGAGAGATTATGAAGGAAACATAATTCTCCGTTGTATAAAGACTTATAAAGACGTTTGGCGTATCGATAATTTCGAGTGATTACAAAAATAATGATTGTGTAAATGACAGATATTATGATATAACCTTGAAAGATAATTTATCGATCTGGTATCGGATGTTTGGGCCGAAATGTTTCAAATGTAAGTAAAAAATGCTATTGTTGCTGGATGTTCGATTTTATACTATAACACAGCAAGAAAAAATAGTAAATTCTATAAATTAGCAGCTTTGTGAAGCACCCAATCACTTTATAATGATGCAACAAATTCGATCTTTTGCGAATCTATTGATTAAACTACTTTTGAAAGAGTCTGTGGAAATTTCTACTGCATAAATCCGAGTTTATGCAGTAGGTAAGTATTTTAATATTACACTTGAGAATTGGCCCGGATATATTTAATACCCTGATATATTTAATGAGAGCTTAATTGCCAATACTTGAGAGATTATGAAGGAAAAATAATTCTCCGTTGTAGAAAGACTTATAAAGACGTTTGGCGTATCGATAATTTCGAGTGATTACAAAAATAATGATTGTGTAAATGACAGATATTACGATAAAACATTGGAAGATAATTCATCGATCTGGGATCGGATGTCTGTTCGAAGTGTTTCAAATGTAAGTAAAAAATGCTATTGTTGCTGGATGTTCGATTTTATAATATATTACAGCAAGAATAGATGGTAAATTCTTTAAACTAGCTGCTTTGCGAAGCACCCAATCTCTTTATAATGATGCAACAAATTCAATCTTTTGCGAATCTATTGATTAAACTACTTTTGAATGAGTCTGTGGAAATACCTACTGCATAAATCCGATATTATGAAATAGGCAAGTATTTTAATATTACACTTGAGAATTGGCCCGGATATATTTAATACGAGAGCTTAATTGGCAATACTTGAGAGATTATGAAGGAAAAATAATTCTCCGTTGTATAAAGACTTATAAAGACGTTTGACGTATCGATAATTTCGAGTGATTACAAAAATAATGATTGTGTAAATGACAGATATTACGATATAACCTTGGAAGATAATTTATCGATCTGGGATCAGATGTTTGACCGAAGTGTTTCAAATGTAAGTAAAAAATACTATTGTTGCTGGATGTTCGATTTTATAATATATTACAGCAAGAACAAATTGTACATTATTTAAACTAGCTGCTTTCCGATGCACCCAATCTCTTTATAATGATGCAACAAATTCGATCTTTTGCGAATCTATTGATTAAACTACTTTTGAATGAGTCTGTGGAAATTTCTACTGCATAAATCCGAGTTTATGCAGTAGGCAAGAATTTTAATATTACACTTCAGAATTGGCCCGATATATTTAATACGAGAGCTTAATTGGCAATACTTGATATAATTTCGAGTGATTACAAAAATAATGATTGTGTAAATGACAGATATTACGATATAGCCTTGGAAGATAATTTATCGATCTGGGATCGGATGTTTGGCCGAAGTGTTTCAAATGTAAGTAAAAAATGCTATTGTTGCTGGATGTTCGATTTTATAATATATTACAGCAAGAATAGATGGTAAATTCTTTAAACTAGCTGCTTTGCGACGCACCCAATCTCTTTATAATGATGCAACAAATTCAATCTTTTGCGAATCTATTGATTAAACTACTTTTGAAAGAGTCTGTGGAAATTTCTACTGCATAAATCCGAGTTTATGCAGTAGGCAAGTATTTTAATATTACACTTCAGAATTGGCCCGGATATATTTAATACCCGGATATATTTAATGAGAGCTTAATTGGCAATACTTGAGAGATTATGAAGGGAAAATAATTCTCCGTTGTAGAAAGACTTATAAAGACGTTTGGCGTATCGATAATTTCGAGTTATTACAAAAATAATGATTGTGTAAATGACAGATATTACGATATAACCTTGGAAGATAATTTATCGATCTGGGATCGGATGTCTGTTCGAAATGTTTCAAATGTAAATAAAAAATGCTATTGTTGCTGGATGTTCGATTTTCTAATATATTACAGCAAGAACGGATGGTAAATTCTTTAAACTATTTGCTTTGCGACGCACCCAATCTCTTTACAATGATGCAACAAATTCAATCTTTTGCGAATCTATTGATTAAACTACTTTTGAATGAGTCTGTGGAAATATCTACTGCATAAATCGGAGTTTATGTAGTAGGCAAGTACTTTAATATTTCAATTGAGAATTAGCTCGGATATATTAAGTACGAGAGCTTACTTGGCAAAACTTATACTTGAAATATTATGAAGGAAAAATAATTCGCCATTGCATAAAGACATGTGACGTATAGATAATTTCGAGTGATAACAAAATTAATGATTTTGTATATGGCAGCAATTAAGATAAAACCTTGACAGATTATTTATCAATCAGGTATTGAATGTGTGGCTGAAGTGGCTCAAATGTAAGAAAAATATGCTATCAATGCTGGCTGTTAGATTTTATAGTATTACAGTAAGAATAGGTGACAAATTCTTACAGATTCTTGACAGATTTAATAACATGTTATAGTAAGAATGGTTGAATTTCAAAGTCTTTCAGAGTACCACATTTTGGCACGTTGAATCTTTTATTGAACAAAGCTAACATAAATTCTGCATTTTGCGGAATCCACCGATTAAGTTGAATGAAGTGTTGAAAGAATCTGAGGAAATATTACAGAAGGAAATATTTTACATGTCTATGGATAGACCCTTGAAAAAAATCACAATAATTTAAAATAATTACAGAAAGGATTGTGTATATAGCAGCTATCAGGATATGACTATGCCAGATAATGTGTTAGCTGATATCGAATGTATCGTTGAAATGATGCAGTAAGTAAAATATAACAATTGTAGTTTGATGTTGTATTTTACATGATGTTAAAATAAAAATACGTGACATAGCTTAGAAAGGAAGAGCTTATCAAGTGACAGATTTTCGCCACTTTGGATATCTTTCTTGAGTAGTAAGTTCTAACATTTGCGAAATCCACTAAGCCGCATGAAGTTTGAATGAATCTGGGGAAGATTACGAAGTAAAAAACACTTCTTGCGCCGTTGTGGGAAGACGCATGAACAAAATGCTATATGCAAACAATAATTTCGGGTTATAAAAACAATGGTTGTGATTATGACAGCTATTATGAAAAACCATGGCAGATAATTTGTCTGCAAGTATCGACTGTGTGGATGAGGAAGGATTGAATAATAAGTAAAATATACGATTGTTGCTTGATGAAAGATTTTACATCAAGTGAAAGTAAAAATATATGACAAAGTCAACATGATAATTTCGGAGTGATTACAAAAATAATGATCACAATAATATATCTTTATATCGTGACAACCATAACCTTCGCAGATTTTTTTTGTCGGTCAGGTATACAATATTTAGCTGAAATTCTTTAAATATTAGCAACAAATGTTATCGTTGTTTGATTTTAAATTTTATGATATGTTACATTAAGAACATACGACAAATTGTTTCAATTCACTGATATGCGACAAGTCGAATATCTTTATTATGATGCACTAAGTTTTATTGCTCCTTATGGGGTTTAATACATGAATTAAACTGTATTGAATTAAGTATTGAATAAATCACTGTAAATGCATTTTGTATGAATTTGAGGAAATATTATGAAGGGAAAATACTCTTCTCACCATTGTAAGCAGATTATTTGGAAAAGTGCCGAGATAATTTCGAATTATTAAAAAAATAATAATTATGCATATATCATTTACAAGAGAACCTTGGTAGATGATTTATTGCACAGTTTGTATTGAGGTGTCTAATTTGTGGTTGAAATAATTCAGTTTAAAGTTAAAAAAGCTGTGGTTGTAAGACATTAGGTATTATATTATGCTACATTAAAATAGATGAGAAAGTTCAACGTGAGACATCCTTTAAAATTGTCGATTTTCCATAGAACGAATCTCTTTGTCAGTTACAGAGTTCTATTTTTTGCAGAATATGTTCATTAAGCTGAAAAGTTTTCAGTTTTTTCCATTATACACACTTGTGATCAATCTTTTATAAGAAAAGTCTGTTAAAAGAGGACCGCTGTCCCTCACCCCTATACATACATACATACATATATATATATATATATATATATATATATATATATATATATATATATATATATATATATATATAAGATATACTGTATACACTAGACGACCCGACATAGGTTGTAATGTTTTTAAATAAATTATAAATTGGACCTTTTTGATTTAAAAGTATGGAAAAATATATTTTAAAAATACTTGATGCTACCACGCTTACAGTCATCACACATGTAATTGGATTAAATCAAAATTCCTACGTCGCCTGTACGGATATTCCATCCTAAAGCTTTTTGAACTGAAGCTCGTTGGGCTGACCACTGCGCTACAGATACGTTGGCAGTGAAGGGTTTCCAGCAGCACTATAATAATCTCAATTAGTACACAATTCTGTATTTTTAATAAAGAAACACATTTTCTATTGGATCAAATTGTGAATCTAAACCATTTTCGAATCTACTTAATTACATACACAAAATTTCATCAAAATCAGTCCAGCCAAACGGCTGAACTGATTTTTGATGAAATTTGATGAAATTTGAGGAGGAGTTCTATTACAAACACACTGGCAGAAGAATTATATATATATATATATATATATATATATATATATATATATATATATATATATATATATATATATATATATATATATATATATATATATATATATATATATATATATATATATATATATATATATATATACGTGTGTGTACTCAAAAGTACAAAATTTAAAAAGCAAGAAAAAATGAATGAATTATGGTAAACATTTTAAATCAAATTGAGAAGTATCAGTAGTGTTGAATCTCCAGTGGCAACAGAATAAAAACGCCAAGCTGTGGGAAGCGTGGCGTCCAAAAAAAAAAAAATTATTCGTATTAGAACTATTCGTCGCTTCCATACGAACCGGAAGCTTAATACTAAAATATTTGTATTCGATAATTCTGTTATTATTTGTTATGTTATTCTTAATTAAATCTATGTTAAAATACCGTAGTCATATTATTTAATGGATTTTGTGTGTTGAGCTGAAAGTTTGCCAGCCGGAATATGGGAGGAGGTAAGTAATTACCTTTCTCATATCAATCATACTCATTCTCATATCTCATTCAGTAATTACTATGTATTCTTATTCGTTTGTTGTGGAGTTAAAATCTCCAAGTAGTATGTCACGAAATTTATTCAAAAGATTATTTAAAGATAACTATTTAAAGTTATTCTTAAGAATTGCTTATAAAGCTCAGTCAAGCAGTCTAGTAATTAAACTGGTTTAGAACAAAGAAATTATTTCTCTTACATATAAATAGGTACATTTCAGGATAAACATGCAAAACCTCCGATGTATGATTCAAGTGAAGTATTGCATATGCTGTTAAAAAGGATAGAATTGGTATTAAGAAGTTACATTAAAAAGCAAATAGTCTTAGGAAATTTTAATCTGCAGAAGATTTATTTTATTAATTAACAGATAATTTTGCACGTCCTTTCATTAAAGAAAAATAACAAATTCTGCAATAATTTTTGAACGATTTACTTTTATTTTCTTATGACATATCATTACGTAATGTATTAATAAATTTCATTAAAAGTAATAAAAAGACATACGTTAGCTAATAGCTTAATTTGTTATTAACTTATCTAGAATCTATTTGAATCCCACTTTGTTTTTAATTAAAAAGTAAACAGTCAAACCATGTAATAATTTGAATACTTTTCAAATGTGTGGCAACGTGCTCTTAATGTTCTTATGAAATACTTTACGCAATGTATAGACAAAGCATTTCGTTAAAAAAAAAGTAAGAACGCATACATTATATAAAAACTTTATTAAATATTATATGATATATATGAATTTCATCTTTTGCTTAACGAAAAAGTAAACAATCAATTACTGTAAAAAGTTTATTACTTTTCCAGTGAATGAAATATTATTTTATTTTCCTAATTAAATACCTTTACGCAATGTAGTTACTACTCATTTCATTAAAAGGAGTAAAAACCTTGCAAATTCATTAACAATTTTATTAATTATCCGATGATCTATATTCTTCTTGTATTTCATTTTTTCCTAATTAAAAACCATTGCACAACGCGTTGATAAGTTATATCGTTAAAACCTCATATATCTTTGAAGTCTTTTAATGCTTTTCAAATGATTTATCAGCGAAAAAACCATTTAACAGCAATATGGCTCGGAATATGGATGTATCAGAAGATAACGTGGAAAAAAATAGTCAAAGAAGTCAAAAGAAGGAAAACTCATAAAGTAATTCCAGCGTGATGGGACTTTGAAATAAACGAAGCGAAAAAAATGATAGGTATTGAAATTATCAAGAAACACTGATTCTATACTGAGTGATAGGAATCAGAGTGTGGAGACTGAAGATGTCGGTAAAAATCATTGTGGATGATGCTTTTAAAATAAGTTCCAATAGAAATAGAAAGAGGATAACTTTTAAAAACGTTATTGGTAAAATAAGCAATGCTTTTTTTACTAATTATCACCTATACCCCGTATGGCGAAAGCTGGGTCGGGTGTAGAACTTACTTACTAATTATCACCTAATGAACGAATTCTGTCCCGATAGATTCCCAATATTGTTATATAATGTCCCAGATAATACGATATGTCAATACCAATTCTCAAACCACATGCTCCAATAAAAATGGAAAAAAACTGAGAACTTTTTAAAACTCTATTAGTAAAATAAATGTTTTCTTTTAATTATCGCTGAATTAATGAAATTCTGTTGCCACAGTATGCACCAATTGTCACAACGACCTACATTCTTCGATGTACCAGTGCCAATTTCTAGGCTATATGTTCCAATAAAAATTAAAAGAAAAGATACCTCTTAAAAAAAAAAGCATATTGGGAAATTAAGGACTGTTTCTACTAATTATCACCATATTAATGAAAATTTCACTCGACAGATTCCAAAGAGTGTTATTTAATAACACAGATTATATGATATGCTGATTTCAAGATTATAATATGTTCCAATAAAAAATGAAATGAAAGATATTGAAATTATAAAAAAAAAGAGATTCTACATTCATCGATAGGAATCAGATTGTGGAGATCAGGGATGAATAGTCATTATTAATTATGCTTTTAACATACATTCCAATGTTATATTCCTCAGTTCTAGTTTCCAGACCATATCTTCCAGTACAAAATGATGAGTAATCAAATTATCAAGGCATACTGATTCTACGCTAAGTGAATGATAAGAATCATAATATAGAGATAAAAGATGTCTATAACAGTTATCAGGAATAATGCGATTAATATTTTTTTTATTCAGAAAAGAATGATTACTTTTATAAACATTAGTAAAATAAGGATTTTTTTATTAATTATCATAGAATTAATAAAATTGCTACGATAGATCACTTCAATTTGGAGTGAACTCTTTTGCACACTAATTACATAAAACAGAAAAAAAATTGCAAGTTGCTATACGTAAAATGGTATTATGGACAATATACCAAAATAATTTGCCCAGCATGATTCTACTTAGTACAATTGAAGAAACATCATATGAGGCTTAAATACTTAGGCGCCTACAATTGCTTGTAATGTTAGAAAAAGTAAACAAAATAGGCAGTGCATTTAGAGGAAAATTTTAGGTGTATATTAAAATTTTACTTTTTTATAAATAGTGTTTTAAAAATTTTTATTATAAAAGAGGGGAAAATAAACAACAACAGTGTATTGTTCCTGTACTCACTTCTTCGACAAATTTGAGATTTTCTCTCTTCAATGTTGTGCTACTATCTATAAGTGAGAATTAAATTACGATTAATTTCCCAAATGAGGCTTAGATGTATAAGGAAGTCATTAAAGTTAAAAGTTTGTTAAAAAACTATTTTGAACTATTTTTTTTACCTAAATTAGAAAACTTATAAGAGGTGACGTGAGCGAAAAGGTTTAAGGTAGGTTAGACTAAAAGTTTTAAGAAAATATCACAACATTAAAAAATCTTATTAGTTAAATAATTAATTTCTATTAACCTTATTAGTATGGCTGGTTGATATTTCAGCGAAGCTGACCAAGTTTCAAAGGTATGGATTTGTTCGAAATATGCACCAAGAACTGTCTTCCTCCACGTTCCACCGTTCTGGCTGTCATATGTTATCCAGGGTGAGTCAGAACAATCAATCGCTTTTACTATCGGTTTTGTTTTGGTAGGGTTACTGTACTTCTCACTGTAAGAATTCCCTTTATTCATTCTCTTCTGTTTATTTTTGTAGGAAGTGACAATGTTATGCAGATTGGTGAAAAGTGGGAAAGCAGTTAACATAAGAACCTCGTCTTTATCTACATGTATATTAAGAAAACTCCCGCCATTTATAGGTTAATAATCACCAAATTATTGAAACTTGACTCTTAAGATTGCCCTTATAGTCAGTAAGGACCTAGATTACCCAGCTAGCACGGAAACGTTGGATTTTCGTTGGCTACAAGTTGGCCGTTGGTCTTTGGTTGGGTAAACGTTGAAAAGGGGAAGTGAAATGATGGTATTTAGTTGGCAAAATGTTTGGTTGGCCATCGGTAATTCAGAAACGTTGGACAACTGTTGGGCCAACGTTGGAGATTTTCTGTTTACTCCTTTTGCTCAAATATCGGCATACTATTGGCTAAGAAATATAAAAGTAATCGCCTATATCTACGAGCATGTGCAGAAGCTCCAACAAAAGAGAAAGTTGTGTTTCGACCGCCATCTTTAGGGTTACCGCGCCATCGCTGCAGGATTTCAAATTTGCAAGATATTTTTGTGTTCTATCATATATGCCCTCATTATTATTCATTTATTGAAGAAAACGATATTTGGCTATCTAAACTGTAGTTTCTTTTTTGTGTTTTTAGTAGTAATGTACCATTTACAAAAGTATATATACGGTGTTTTAGTACACTTTGATCTTTAATACCTTTTAGTACACTTCTTCCGAATTTAACTAAAAAATTGTAAATAAAAGAAAAATAACTAAAATATGTATATTTATTTTTGTTTAACCTTTGTTGTGTTGTGCTTTTCTTCAATTATCTATTTTTAGCTCTCAGAAGAGGAAATTTTCGATTTTCTTATTTAAGAAACAGTTTGTATCATTAAAAAAATTAATGCAGATTTCAAAGGAATAAATGGATTGACGCAGAGTAAGTATTATATGTATTATTAATTTATATCTATTTTTTATTTTTCAACTCTTGCAAAATTTAAAAATGACTTTGTTATAAAAACATCAGTTTATTTCAAAGTAATAACACATGTCCATTCTATATTATACACTATAGCAAAATAATTAACAGAAATAATAAACGTTGGAATTCAGTTGGCCCATCGTAGTATTACGTTGGCATTATGTAAACAACAACCATTAGCCAACCATTAACCAACCGTTGGCCAACGGTTGGCAAACATATCATATCAACTTTGCCCCAACGTATGCAGTACAACGTTGGTCCAACGTAAAGTTACTAGTTGGGTACATGATATGCCAAATCTAATACCAATTTCTATATCAAATGTTCAAATAAATTTAAGAAATAAAGTTGATCTCTTTTAAAATCCATAGTCTAATACTTTTTTGTATAGAAACATTATTGTTCTCTTTAATGACTCAACGTGTATGATCAATATTTGGACCAAATATTGACAGAAAAGTGAAAAAAAGATGCTCACTTAAAAAAAATAAAACTGGCAAAAGTAGGATTATTTTCTACAACTTATCACTGAGTTAACAGAACTTTCTCCAGACAGATTTCCTCAATTTTCAGTTAATGACCCAGATTAATACCAACTTCTAGACAAGAAAATGAATAAAAAAATGGCTGTGAGTAATTCCGCACTTTTTTTAGCTTAAAAGAGAAAAATTAGATAGAAAGTAATTAAACTGCACATCCAGTTGAAAGCTTAGGGAAAGGTTTCGACACACTTCAGTTCTTAATATTTTGTCCTCCTAAACGAAGAAAATATTTCTCTTCTCCCTATTTCATTTTTCATATTTGCTATTTTAAGTTTGAAAGGAAAAAAATAAGTATAAAATCTGTTGGATATAAAAATGAAAGGTAGACAAAGGTAGACAAACGCGTTATTGAGTTTTTAACTTTGTGAAACTCTATCACTTGAATAAATCATCCAGTTTTTCTCAAATTGTAATCATTGATTTTTATGAACATGTACATCATATATACCGATCTTCGTATTCATTTTACTTCTTCTTGGTGCGTCATTTTTTTTTTTTGTCTGAGAGTGTAATACCGCAGAACGATGGCAGATTGGTTAGGGTGCTTTCCGTCGGAACCGGTGTTCGTGGGTTCGAATAAAACTGTGACATGGATGTTTGTAGCCGTTCGAAATTGGCTTTAAGCTGTAGGTCCCGGTCTCATTAGCCCTCGTGTTGCAAAAACTAGACAGTAGGACTCCAAACCAACAGTGTAATACCACTGAACTGTCAACAAGACATATGAAACCAGTATCTATTTCTAAATATTATTTCTCTTGTTTCGCTTTCTCAAAGGTGTCTACTCTTAGAGTAAGTAAAATCTAAGAATTGTTGTATGTAAGGAGAATCGTTAATTAAAGAAATTATTTTACAACCCATTTCATCAGACCAAAGCAAAGATTACTTACTAAGTGGTTGATTAAGTCAACCACAAAATATTTAATAACCAAATAAATTAACAAAATTTATGTTTGACTTTATTTAAGATAATTTATTTAATATATAGTCATATATATAATATTATATTATATATATATAATATAACTATTATCATAATATTATATATATTTATATTATTTATATATATATATATATATATATTTATATATACAGTATATATATATATATTATTATATATATAATATATATATTATTATTATTATATATTACATATATATATATTATATATATATATATATATATATATATATATATATATATATATATATATATATTATATATTGATATGTGTGTGTGTAATATATAAAAAATTATTAACCTGAAGTTCTTCGAATATCTCCCAATTCATATTATTTTTTTTAATCTTAACTTTCTCAGCCCTCCACAGGAAATCAAGGATATGTATCATTAAGACTGTATTTCTTTCACATTTCCTAAAACGAAAGCCTGATTTAATAACTGTAACGTCTGGCCTTTTCTTAAGCTTTCCGAACAGCTATCATACATCTCAGGAAAAACTGAAGGTTTTTGCAATCTTTACGCCATTGTTTGCATGTTTGCCAAACATTTGTTTAACAACTCTCCCCCTCACCCCTCCAAAAATGCTGATTTGTCTCTTTCTTTTTAGAAGTTATTCACGTGATATCTGTCCACCCCAAGATGGAATTTTCACATATCATCAGATGCACGGCTGCCTCTCGCTTAATATGGCCTACTGAGTTTTTTTTTTTGACTGATTAGACTTTCTGTAGGCTATTTCGTATAGTGAGAGAAACTAAGATTTCTCTCTATATTAAATATATAAATATTTTTAATGCACTAAGAGATTTAAATCGAGCACTTTGGCAACTTGATTGTTGACATGGTTACATTTAAAAATTTACTGTTTAGTAACAAAAACCAAAATCAAAAAGCGTACAAATGGCTTCAGATGCAATAATATATGGTGAGAATCACATTTTTGGTCAGGATCAAAGTATTTGGATAAGTTGACAAATGCAGGCCACTTTCTTTATCTAATAACATATATGAACCCGAAATCTGATAAGATATATATGGTCATATTTATATATTAGTAAAGATTAAATTTTAGAAATTATATCATGCATCCATCAATATAATTATCTGAACTTTTAGTTCTTTCTTATTCAGTTTTATAATAAAAAGTTATTGGTTAAGAGTCTTGTCTATTATGCTAGTTTATAAAACATCAATCCAAAATCAAAAAGCGTAATAAAAGGCTTTCGATATGATGATCTCTCGTAAAGATCAATCTTTTGGTGAAGAATAATCTAATAGGACACGTAACGTGGACATTTGGTAACTCCAGACCACTTCTTCCTATGTTGTTGTTGTCTTATGCGACTTGGTCAAACCAAGCACGATTCCTATGTTGTAAATCTGATAACACACATATGGTCTCTTTTATGTATTAATATAGATCCATGTCTAGAAATATGCATATATATCATGCATCTGTTGATATAATTATTTGTAATTTTAGTTCTGTCTCATTCAGTTTTTCAATAAAAAAGTATTGTTAAGAAACTAGTCTATTACGCTTGTTTAAAAGACACAAACTAAATAAAATTAGTTAAGAAAAGATAAAAATATGAAAAGAAATTTATAAGAGTGAGATAGATGTAAGCGAAAGCTTGTTTATCATGATAACAACAGTGGTAGAAGGTTATTTCATTGATAAAATTCTTCACTTAAAAGCTGTTTGCACTCTTTTTTTATTTACACACTAATCTCGTAAATGCTGTTACTAATTAATTCTCGTTTCATAAGTATTCGATCTTATGCATAAATTCATATTTCGGAGCTAGTGTCGCGTGTGCTCTGCAGGAGAGATTTCCAAACCAAAACTGGTCTAGAATTTGGGTTACTAGGCTTAGGAAATTCGTATTTCATCTCTTTTTTCTTGTATTTTTCTTTGTAAAAATTCTTCTTTCGCGTTGATGGCTAAGTAAAAGAAGACGGGAACGCTTGATTTACCAAACGTCTCTCCTGGCGTTTCATGTCGTCTTGCACCAATGGGGAACTTAATAGATTGCAATTACGAGCAGAAATAGGCAGCACTGCATTCTTGAGATTAAATGGAGAGTAATTAGGAATTAGAACACACCTAACGTTTGGAGCATCGCGGGTAGCGCCGAGCACAATCCCGTATTAGGATACAAAAGTGTTATCAGTTTCTCGTCATCTCAGTTCGTAACATACAAAAAGACACTTTCAGTAAATTAAAAGGAAATGGGAAATAATTAGGATTGAGAATTAAGGGTTTACCTCTCGAGCATAACTGACATGTTTTGTAAAATCTCGAAATAGGGTAAACACGCTATCGTTGGATTATACAATCTTATTGTTTAACACCAAATACACTTGCAGTAAATTAAAGGTTCGGGGATCCTTAAAAATACCACAATTCACCCAAAATACGATTTTCATATTTTCAAAAACCAATCTAGCTGTAAAAAGAGAATTTGGCTTTTGTTTTGCATATTTTTGGTTTTGGTTTTGGTTTGGAGCGCTACGGTCTACTGTTTTGCACACGAGGGCTAATGAGACCGGGACCTACAGCTTAAAGCCGATTCCGAACGGCTACGAACAACCATGCCATGGTGGGATTCGAACCCACGAACTCCGGTACCGACGATCAGCGCTCTAACCAATCGGCCAGCGTTCGGCATTGCATATTTTTGGACTTACTGCAGAAATAATCTTTGTTATATTATTTACAGTTTATTTATGCCAGTCAGTAACTATCAGTAAATGTCAAGCAACAGTCAATAACAACTTAGACTGTTACTTATAGTCAAATTCGTGTATATGACTTTAACTGCTCTTTTATATAGGTCAGTGGTCGGCAAAGTGCGGCACCAGAGCCGCATGTGGCTCTTTGGCTCCTTAAGTGCTGCTCTGGCACAAATAACCACAGAAAGCGCAATAATATTTTCATTTAAAAAAACTTGGTAAGAAAAAAATTACATCTTATTTTGATAAATAAAAATTCTTCTATAAATCAAGAACATGTATAATTTTTTGTTTAAGTTAAAAGATAGATAGGTAATTAAAATTTTGTCCTATCTTATTAAAAAGTTGTATTTTTCATTCTAGCTGCATATCTTACAGGTATTTTTATACGATTTTATTACACCTGCTATATATGTTTGTGGTTCCGGTACAAAATTTGTAACTGGTTTTTTGATAACTTCTATTTGTCCACGTGTTGAAAGTTTTCTTCTATTTCTAATCATATTAAAAGTTTTGTTATTTTGATGATGGAAAAAATTATTTTTTTTCTTTTTAGTGCAGTTACATATATTAATAAAATTGTATTTTTTAAGAAGATTTTTTAAATTTTTATTTTCATCAATTTAAAAATGATAATAATTTTGTACTGGTGGCTTTAGAAAAATATATTTGGAATATTTTTATTACTAAATAATTATAATAGTAATTATATTAAAAATAATTTTACTAAACAAGCAGATAAGCCAATTTTTTTAAATAGTTGTAATGTTCATATTTGGCTGGCTAATAAGTTTGCCGACCACTGATATAGATGATAGTAGTTGGTCAATTTTTCTTGTGTTATTTAAGTTTATAAAAAAAGTATTACTGCTTATTGCCTATTAAGTAGCTGATTTTATAGACGTTATATCTTTTATATAATTATAATAATTGATATCTACCGACACCATAGTGTTTTTAGTTGTGAATTGTTCTTAAAATCAAATCTGAGCCTCCCTGTCTGATTTAAAATTATGTTATTTAGATGATGTACCAATGGTAGAAAAATGCAGCTATTTGTTGAGTTCAGTGCATCTCTCATGTTTATTTTGTAAATCCATTTATTTTCGATGCTATTGCATATGAATCATCAATTTCTGAAATAATAATCATCGATAATATGGCTGGGGAACTTAGACCCAGTATCACCATACTCGATTAGAAATAAACAGTGATTATTTACAATATAAATCTATGGCAGCTAATCTCTAATTAAGTCTAACTGACTTTGGTGATACCAGTCCTAAAATTATTAGAAACAAAAGAGACATTGCAAATGCAATATTATACTTCTTCACTAGTTGATTTTGGAAAACTTTTTCTCGATTCATATTAGCCAGAATATCACAAAAGATATTTGCCCTTTAATTTCTATAGCACTTAAGATTTGTGTACCATTTTAATTAAACTAAAACATGAATTTTTGTATTTATTAGTATGTAAATGTAGTGTGGCTCTTTATAAGGTACATTAAACCAAATTATGGCTCTCCTTGAACTCATGCATGCTTACCGAAAAATACTATTCTCAAAAAGTATTACCTTGTATTGATTTTCAAATTGAATATAGATTTGAATTCTAGATATCATGTATTTAGTCTAGGACAGGTCTGGTCGGCAAAGTGCAGCTCCAAAGCTGCATGTGGCTCTTTGGATCCTTAAATGCGGCTCTGGTACAAATATCCACGGAAGGCGCAATAATATCTTTATTTTAAAAAAACTACATCAAAATTACATCTTATTTTGATAAATTAAAATTCTTTTATAGCATGTATAATATTTTGTTTAAGTTAAAAGATAGATAGGTAATTAAAATTTTATATTGGTGTAAAAATTCGTATCGAACATCGAGTGTAATTTTATTAGTTTTCGTAAATTTAAACACAAACCATGTACATGCTACAATCGCTGGATATAAAAAACAAGGAGATATGGCACTTTAAATTCAAACGACTTTGTGTTGAATTCGAAATATTGGAGAAGAAAAAATGTGATCTTAGTTAACAACACAAGTGGTCTGCTTTGAATGACCTGGAGAAGGAAGACATGATCATTTTCAATGCTTGGAATAGTATTCCTAACTCTTACAATCAGCTGAAAAAGCTCGCGTTTGCAGTTCTTTCCCTTTTCGGTTCTACATATATATGCGAATAATCTTTTTCAGGCATGAACATTATCAAGAGTAAACTGAGAAGTCGTCTTATGATGAGAACTTGGAATCATGCCTAAAATTAAAAACAACAACATACATACCTATCTTACTCAAACTTTCCAAGGAGATGCAAGCACATTGTTCGCATTAATAAATATTTATTAAGCATGAAATTTAGTTTTATTTAGTGTACTACTTATTTAGTGTAATAAAAGTTTACTAAACAGGCAGATTTGGCTCCCAATTTTTTTTAAATTGTTGTAATGTTCATATTTGGCTCTTTGGCTAATAAGTTTGCCGACCACTGGCCTAGGATATTAGTTAGAAAGTTATGCAATATGTCGTAATTACATTACCATAATTTTTGATTCAAACAGACTATTTAATGCGACATTTTAAGCCTAAATGTTTCACTGCATTCTTCAAAAGAATTGAGTTCTAGGTATTCCCAATAAAAATGCTTGTTACTTTCATGGTCGATTTGTGCTCATGGCCGAAAACTCAACTGCAACGCACTTCACTTTACCAACTGAAAGCTTCGAAAGTCACCAAGCATCTAAGTGTGCAAGGTTTTTGCAGTCACAAAATGTCAACATAATTAACTTCAAATCATCCTTGAAATATTCCCACTTCATGAATTTTTTCTTCATCATCTGAATGTTTTCATATTGTCCTTGTGGGTTTTAGATTTAAAATGTACAGTGAATGAATGCTACACTATAACGTCATCGCTCCTATACAACCTCATACATTCATTTTTTGCATATAAATGGCCATTAATACGATAGAAATGATTCAAAATACTGAAACAACCCCTAAAAGAATTTGTGATGAGAAACCAGAACCACTATTCAACAAGCTCAAATCCAAGAAACTTATTTAAATGAAATGAGTCATTTTAAATAAATTTTGGCTGTGAACATTAACTTCAAGTCATAAACCGACACTTGATACGTTGTTTTTCACAGATATTAAAATTAATTTTTGTTTATTATCTATAATTTATAAGGCCTGTCTTACTAAAGTTGTTTAACGGTTAACCGCGATTGACCCATAGCGCCAACCAATGGTGGGATGCAATTCTCTATTTAAACAGAGGTTAATCGCGGTTAGCCCTTAACCGTTTAGTGGACAGTGGTTTCGAAGCGAAACCCCCTGTAAATTCTTTCTCTGCTTTTGAAAGACATATGATGGATTTTTCAAGTCTTTTAGGTTTATGACATTTCTTACGCAGAAAAGAGAGTATACAAGACTCTATACTTATTTTTTTTTCATTTGAAACATACGTGGTTAAACTTTTACTTTACCCGGAAAGTCAATATTATGATTTTTTTCACTTATAACTCCAATTAAATATATCTATCAAAAAAAAAAAAAAACCTTATAAATTGTTAATGTTTGGTTTGGTTTGGAGCTCTACGGTCCACTGTTTTGCAATATGCTGGCTAATCAGACTAAAACCTTCAGCTTAAAGCCAATTCCAAATGGGTACAAACATCCATGCTTGCACTGGGATTTGAACACACGAATACCGGTACCTAAAAGCAGCGCTCTACCATTCGGCCATCTTTCGGCTGTAAAATGTTCAGTTTTTTATGTATAATACCTTTTTTATGATAATAATCATTGTTCCCCCAGCATAATCAAACCTTACTCCTTATAAGGACTTGGGTGTTGCACTTTAACCACCCCTCAAATTACACCCCACCCTCCAAGAAAAAAATAAAGTTCATTGATACCATTTAGGAACTAATTTCATTAAATCCCTAAGAATTTATATTAGTGACCTTTAAAGGGTTAGTGAGACCAGAACTTAACCTTTCAAAGGAAACATAAATAAAAGTAAAACACCGGTTAACAATAATCAAAGGCTATTTATTATCTTAGGGCAGGGAAATATATTTTTTAGGTTGGTTGGATGAGGTTTAATGGCGCAAGGTCCAATGAGGACAAAATGCACCAGGCGAAAGTTAAAAAACTGAAACACAGTAGAACAAACATCATTAGACTAAAAGTATTTTTAAAAAGGTACAAATAACACTGATCAGAATAAAAAATTTCAAAACACTAAAAACAGAAGACGATTGTGAGATGAGAATTATGGAGATGAAACCATTATAAAGAAGAGTAAAAACCGATACGCTTGAGAAAGTCAAACAAAGCAGGATGAAGGGATTCCCCCAAAAGGTGATTTAAACTTAAATTGGCATTATTAAAGTACATTTTGATAAAATCAAGTAAAACGAGTGCAAGAAGTTAAAAAATAATGGACGGTGATCTGGCAATCGCATCGTGGACAACGAGGAGGAGGTTCCCCCAAAAGCATATGAGAATGGGTGAACAAACTGCTAGTTAAGCATTTAAGCTGTAGAATTAAAACTAAAGAAAAATAAGTTAATACTGATAATTTAAATGGTATTATACTGGGTGGCCATAATTAAAGTGACAGTGCTCACAGTGTAGCGCGATCTATTTGCGAGAATGACGCCACATTTTGTAGGAAGATTAAACAAGACGGGGAAAGAAGGATTCCGCGAAAAAACAAATTAGTTCCAAAAGTCTAGGGGAATATTTGGCGCTCTGTTATAGAAAATAGAGTACTAAAAATGCAAATCAATACGGAAATTAATTTCTTAATTAAGCCAATGGATGTAACGGGAAATTTGAATAAAGAAATTCTTCTTCTGCTCAGCGTACGTGATATTGCAGATCGCGGGACTTTATAGGTGTTTATGTAGATTTTATGCTTTTTTAAAAGTGTTGCCATATTGCACTTGAACTAAATCAGAAAATGTACATAATAAAAGGTAATTTTATTTCGTATTAATTTGCATTTGTTAACACTCTATTTTCTATAACAGAGCGCCAAATATTCCCCTATCGGTGACTTTTGGAACTAATTTGTTTTTTCGCGGAATCCTTCTTCCCCCGTCTTGTTTAATCTTCCTACAAAATGTGGCGTCATTCTCGCAAATAGATCGCGCTACAGAACACTGTGAGCACTGTCAGTTTAATTATGGCCACCCGGTATATCAGGGATGGCCAACCTGCTGCGAGCCACATGCGGCTCTTTGAAGGATTATTTGTGGTTCTCAATAAATGTAACCGAGTTCCCTTTTCATTTTTGTGTTATTATAATTTAAAAAAAACTATTACAACTGATGAAGCTACGGCAGTGCTAGATAAAAAAAATTGATCTTATTGGTCTTTTAAGAGACGATTCTCAAATTTCACAATTCATACCAATTCACTGCATAATTCACCGAGAACATCTCGTTACAAAATATTTGAAATATCCTGATGTTATGAAAACAGTGTAACACATTGTAAATTACATTCGCACCAATGCAAAAAATCATCGACAATCATGGAATTTCCTTGGAAATTTAAAAGAAAAAAACTTCCAAATGACAGTCAATAAATATAATATCTGTAAATTTTTAATACCATTTTTGTATACCTTTTAAATATGTATTTAATTGCGGCTAGCGAAAAATTTCAAATTTTGAATAATGGTTCAGACTGCCAAGGAACTTGGCCACCCCTGTTGTATATCTTTTAAACTTCATAGATCTTTCTTACTTTTGTCAATTTGGTGACAGCAATCATAGTAAAATTCAGTATCATTTTTTAAAGTATATATTTCATTAAATGGACAAGAATTGCAAGAATAGTGTGGGGGATCACGAACAGGACAATAGGGAGAATTATTACACCTAATTTATTTAAAAGACTAGCAAATTTTTCATTACCTGTAACGAAAAGAATTGTATTCACTAACTGGATTCTATTTGATATTTAGCATACCTAAATATACGGTATGTAATGATTATAATTATGAAAATTATATATTCTTGAATGGTGAATAACAAAGGCAATGTTTATTTTAGAAATAATTTTGTATATCTTAGATGGCAGCATCGAAAACATGCCGAATTAATCATGAGAAATTAATCTTGTTTTGATGAAAAAGATATTTGCCGTTTAATTTGAACAGCACTTAATATTTGTGTACCAGTTTAATTAAACTAAAAAATGAATTTTTGTATTTAATAGTATATGTATGGTATAGCTTTTTATAAGGTACATTAAACCAAAATACAGCTCCAGTCATTAAGTGTATTTTAATGACTGGAATTCCTGGTTTATAAACAAACAAATTATTATTACAGTCAAATGTATAACACAGTTATGTCATATAAACTGGAAAACTATTGCCTAAACTATTTTTTATCCTTAAGACACAACAATTAACAGAAATATCTTTTTTTTTTGTAGTTATTTGAGCCCTAAACCCTTAACTATGGAATTACTCATACAACGAAATGAGTAATGGAGCATATATGAGTAATGAAAAGTTTCGTACCATCTTCCGATGTTTACAGATTTGAATAACCCAATGAAGCACTTACAACTGTTTGACACATTTATATTGTTTTTATTCTTAAAACAGTGGAAATTAAAGCTCTTTTTGTTTTATGAGTCATATTTTACTGAATAAAGAGACAAAAAAGTATTGTGGTTTGAAAAATGTAAGTCATCAAGAGAAAAGAAATTAAAAAGTTTTGTTTGTACTTCTTGGAATAAAATTAAAAGTTTGAAAGCGACAAACGTTGAATTTTAAACCACTATAAAATTCTTTATCGTTTTCTGATTATTATTTTTTAATTATAAAATATTACTTCACAATCCTACTTAAAAAAAAAAACAGTAATTTTCCTCTTTAATTTCAAACATTTAATTTTAATTTAGGTTCTTTAACACTAGATTGCCCGAGATTTCTTGTATACCTATATTGCCCAAAAACAGTCAAGATGACTGCATTGTAAAAAAATAACAAATATGTAAAGAAATTTGTTTAAAATTAATTTTTAATATTATATAATAAAGGAGGGCGGAAGTAACTACAATTATTCATAAACATATTTATATGTTATAGAAAAAGTCACCAAATTCTAAGAAATTGTGTCATTATATTTCATAATTGTTTTTCTAATTGAAATTAAAAAACAGTCAAAATGACTGCCTTGGGCAATCTAGTGTTAACTTATGTAAAATTAATATAATTAAATATTTTCTTTAATGTGAGGCTATAAATTGATAGGAAGTTTAAGATTTTCATTACAAAAAAGTAAATTGAGTCTTTTTATTTCAAAGTGGTGAAGTGCATTGTATGTTATATGGAGATATTTAAGTATTTATATTTGGATGATTTGAAAAATATTTGCTTATGTTATACCTCTCATTTTTATAATTTTAAATATTAACTTAATTTCAGTTTATGTGATTACTTTTAAAGTATTAGTGAAAAAAAAAAGTCGCATGATTATTTAGTATAATTTTTGATTTATATATTGTCTTTGCTGAAAGTAGCCTTACACCCCTCTCAAAGTAATAATTGTAATTTATATTCCCTAAATTATGAAATTTTTGAAGAATTTTTGGGAAAACTGTGCATACATAAAAAGCTTTTGGCAGCTTGAATTTACTGTTATCCTTAAAAAACTTCCTGTGAAAAATAAACTTACATCATTAAAACAATAAATGAATAAAAGATAAATTTTTTAGTCTTCTCTGTTATACAAATAACTCAGTCAAACTAAAATTTAGTTTTTTATTAATCTCTCTTGTAACGATGAAATATAATTTTTTCATCATCTTATTTTGAGGACAGCACACATACGTGGATTTTATGTTCCATACTTGAATTAAATTCAAACACAGTTTATTACATTAGATTCCTTAATAAAATATTTGTCTGTGTTTCAAGTACTTACTATTTATGAAGAATTTACATTAACACATTGTATGCGGGACATGTACTAGTACTTTTTCTGACGATTGATACTTGAGCGCGGGTCACGTACTAGTAAGTGTTAGTGTAACAACATGGTTTGTTTGTGGGTACAAAAATAACGGTATATACAGGAAAACGAAGCCGAATGTTCTACTACATAGATTCTGGAAAAATTTAGACAAATAAAAACTAGTTTTTACATCAGTCGATGCGGAACCACAGAACGGGAAGGTTGATTAAAAAAATCCATTTAGATTTAAAATTAACTTTTTATTTATCCTTGCGAAAACGATATTTATAGATATGTATATTTATATATTATATATAAATATTTGTATTTATATATATTTGTTTATTTGTCTATTTATATGTTTGTTTATATATTTCAATATAAAATATGAAAAGTTGGTTAAAAAATTAACTAATTTTCGATCTATTGAGATTTAACTGAATAACTCAATTTACGCGCAAAACGCCCGCTCCCGGTACATTTCCGCGGCGAAATGTACCCACCCACAAAATGTTAATATCTTAAAACGGCGTATTTTGAAAATCGCATTTTTATCCCTGAAAGGTTTTGGAGATTCTCAGGTTTAAGAAAAATGTTGATATAATTATGTATAGATTTAGATAAATTATATTATGCCGTTAATATGATACATAAGCTATCCATCTATGTATTCCATTTTAAGATATTTAAACGTTAAAGTGAAAATAGATAAAGGATGTGAGTTTATAATACTAAGTTTAGTATCCTTTCACACACTTTATTTAAAAGGACATTAATAAATTAATTTTGCTATAGATCATAATATAATAATAGGTAGCAGGTATTTTCTTCGTAAAATACTCCTTAAAAGTACTTGGTGAGTTCCACAGGGCTCTTACTCTTATCAAATCGATCATGTAGTAAATGATATCAAGCATTCTTCAGACTTACTAGATGTGAAGACCTATCGTGGAGCTTATGTAGATTCAGATCACTTTCTGCCAAAGTATGATCAATAATGTTTTAAACAGTACGAATGAGGGGAGAGACTCTGAAGAAGTTAATTTGGAATAAGTTCAACAGTGATAGAAGTAAAGAAGAATGCTTAGCAAATAAGATGATTCAAGCGAATTTTAATGTCTCTATGCGAAATAAACAGATGTATCTTAAAAGATTAAGTCAGCAAAATTAAATATTTTCATTTCTTAGTTACAATATTGACTAATATCACTCAATAAATTTAGAGCTATAGTATTTACAGTTTAATTTTCCACTCAAATTATGCATTAAACATTTTGCACCGATATTCGACGTGTATATTATATTATTACTTCCAATTTGATTAATTATGCAATCAGCATATGACTGCAAATTGGCTTAAATTATAGAACGAAAAATATTACTTTAACAAACTAATGAAACTATAAAGCCATTAGGAGTGAAAAGCCATTTTCTTTCAAAAGCAAGCAAGAATCTCTCTCAAATCTACACGCGCATGTCTCAAAAGCTTAACATTCTCCAAGCATGTGGGTGTTCCTTATATATACACTAGCTGTTATCCTATGCTACGGTAAGGCGATTCTGTGCTTATATATAACATTTAAATCATTTATATATACAACTAACTATTACTATAAGAGGGTTGTAAGGCTACTTTTCGCAATGATAATATTTAAATCAACAATTATACTAAATAATCATGCGAATTATTTTCACTAATACATAAAAAGTAATCACCTTAAATATTTAAATCAACTTAGTGTTTAAAATCATGAAAATGAGAGGTATAACATAAACCAATGTTATTTAAATCATCCAAATACAAGTACTTAAATATCTCCACCTAACATATAATGGACTCTTTTAAAGAAAAAGACTCAATTAACTTTTTTGTAATGAAATCTTCAATTTCCTATCAATTTATAGCCTCGCTCATTCACTCATTCATTAAAGAAAATATTTAATTATATTAATTTTAAATAAGTAAAAGAGCCTAAATTAAAATTAAATAACAACTACCTCAAATTTTTATAAGTATCTAATATATAATAGAAAGTTTTCAATGGCTAAATAAATTGTTTTAAAAAAATCACTGATCTGTTCTTAATATTATTTTAAAATGGGACTTTAGGCTTCCGTATTTATAATTTTAAAATTCATACTGACAGATGTTTGTGTATTTCACGAAACTGGTACAACATAATACCACATTACAAGAAATAACAGAAATGAAATTAAAATACAATTTTACCGCAAGGAACGAATCGATTTTAAACCAACAACCCAGGAACAAATAATTTTTGTTATTTTATAAGAACATCCATGGTTTTATTCGTGATAATTTTTTTCCGATATTTACGATACGTGATACGTATTTTGATTCGTGATATTGTAACGAATATAATTCTCACAGGATAATAAAATACAACATTGTAACAAAATATCACATAATAATATGTAATTGTTTTTGAACTTTTTTTACAGGCAGGGCATTTGCCTTTACTAATTGTATTTGCCATATAGTATTCCAAATTTCTAGAGCAGTCGATAGAATATCTACGCACATACGTATTTTGATTCGTGATATTGTAACGAATGTAATTCACAAAATAATGGAATACAACATTGCAACAAAATATCATATAATATGTAATTGTTTTTGAACTTTTTTTTACAGGCAGGGCATTTGCCTTTACTAATTGTATTTGCCATATAGTATTCCAAATTTCTAGAGCTGTCAATAGAATATCTACACATTGATAGGTGGTAACCAAATATTACCTAATACGCAGGCGGTTAACAAGAACCGGCCCTGCCTATTACGGTTTTTAAACCCGCATCTTCTAGATTGGTAGGCAAACGCTCTAATTGCTATGCCGACCAGAAAGCTGACGTTAGAACTTAAATAAACTTAAAGTAACATTTTTAATGCCTAATTTCTGAGATCACTTTCCTGACACATAAAAGAAAATATTAATTCGTTTTAGATTTTTGCGAGTAAACCAAGCATTCTTGACAAAGATAAAAAGACTATTTTTATAAGGGATTCCGAAGTGTTAAGGTGACTCTAAGCCGTACTGCGGAAAACACTCAGCATGCAATAAACAAATTTACCTTCGTGTTGCCACTCTAAAAACTGACAATTCGAAATTTTAAAATTAGCTAGATTTGTCATATAAGACAATCGCAGAAATTATTTTCGTAAAATCCAGTCTGATGCCAGCTCCTCCGCTCCCGGAATATCTCATTCGCATACGGCTTCGTTTCCTTTTCTGTGGTCATGCGATTGGAAAAGGAACGAAGCCGTATCGAATGTACCGTGCTCGGAGCTAAAGGATTAAAACATTCAGACCATCGTCAGCGTCATTACACTAAACTGATCTGATTAGCGTAGTCTGCAAAAGAGTGTTCCACGCTGTTATCCGACGAATATAGCATGACTGGGACAGACACACGCGTCCGACACTCATTTGCTCCCGCCTTCCTTTTAAACCGTGTAATTGTCCGCGAAAACAGATAACCCGGCAAAATATATAGTTTAAAGGAAACGGGGAATAACCATAAACGGCGACTTTCGCTTCCTAGATTGGCTGCTCGTCCATTTTTTTTCGCCAATTTTTTTTTTCTATTTGATGACATTGTTTACCTGGCGATAGAAATCTCTCTTTCGCCGATTGTTGGATTCATCCACTTTTGAAGGGCATTTCCGCGTTTAGAGGCATCCTCATTGTGGAACCTGTTATTGCGGGGGATGATAGTATTGAGGGAGATTCACTCTTTTTTTTCCCATTTTTTTTTGTCCAGTTTTATTGGTTGTTTCTTGGTTTGGTGCTTCATAAAAGATCAGGATGCTAGCCGTGGTGGGAAACGTGTCCACGACTGAAAGGCGAATGCCCGTACAAAAGTGAAAGCTATTAATCTTCCCGATTTTTATCATTTAATTGTGGCGAAACACAAGGTGGAAATTAGTTTTCAAAGTTAAAGAGTAGATAAAATCTTAGGTATTAGCGAATTCTTTACCATTTCAAGTCGGATTCTATTTTGTTCTCTTTTGTGAAAATGATCTCATTATTTTAACATTGATTCCTATTTTAAGATGTCAAAAAACCTTAAAAATGAAAATTAACTACTTGATAAATTTCATCTAATATTTTAAGCAAAATTTACATTGACATCCAAAATAATTGCAAATTATTCCAAAAATATATTTAGGTAGAATGTTGATTACAAACTCGTGTGCATACAGAGAAATATACATTGTGTAAAAGATTTGAGTTTAATACAGATGTAGAATAAGTCTTCACTGGCATGATTTCAAATTTCCGTGTCTTTTAGCTATTTTGGCAACATTTTTGTTACGAGATTTGAGCTTGTGTTGTTAATGTATTTTTTTTATTTTTAATTTTCATTTCAATTCAAAATTTTTTAAATTTAATTAAGTTAATTTTAAAAAATTAACACAATGAAATTAATTAGGTTAATTTTAATTATGCTAGTTAAAATTATCTACTTGATAAAGTTTCATCTAATATTTTAAGCAAAATATACATTGACATCCAAAATAATTTCCAATTATTCCAAAAATATATTTGATAGAATATTGATTACAAACTCGTGTGCATACACATCAATATACATTGTGTAAATGATTTGAGTTTCGTACAGATGTAGAATAAGTCGTCACTGGCAGAATTTTGAACTTCCGTGTCTTTCTGTTATTTTGGGAAGATTTTTATTACGAGATTTGAACTTGCGTTATAAATTTATTTTTCTATTATTAATTTTTATTTCAGTTCAAAATTTTTAAAATTTAATGTTTCGAAATTATGTATTTTATTTTTGTTATTTTTGAATTTTCTTTTTATTATTTCTGTGAATTTATGTCATCATTTTATCGATTTGGTAAACCTTAGTATCCTACGGCTAAGAAGTTACCAATAAGAAACAATACTGCATCGCTTGTTTGTTTATGAACTTTCATGTTTCACTTACTAGAAATTAATTTATTCATTAATATGCGAAGTTTCTTTTATTATCTTGCATTTTTTCGTTTTGGTAAGCAGAAACTCAAGTAATTACGAAGAATTTTAAAATATAAAAAATTCATTTGTAAGAAATAAAAAATTATTTTTTTCATATATATCTAATAAATTCAGTTTTTAAAATTGGTCTATTTACTATGCCATAAAGATATGTATTAACTAACAGAATAACAGTTGAACGTCATAAGGTTAGAATTATATTCCTTTTTCAAGGGACATAGTACATTTTGAGATTTAAAATTCTCATTAAACAGCTTTTTTTAAATTTATTGATGAACTGAAATATTCTGCTTCTTTTTGAATGAATCTTTCACACGTTCTTTTTTATTAACACTCAAGATTTAAATAATTATATAGTTTTGCTATTTCAAATAGTACAATTTTATAATAATTTAAATATATATATATATATATACTAAATGAAAAAAAAATTGAATTATCTACACGATAACTTGGGAATTATGGATATTAAAAATTAAATCTTTGTATGGAATCGAAGTAAAATATCGGCTTTATTCTCGAAACCAAAACTTTTGAAATAAATAGCAATTTAAAATTAAAAAATTAAAAACTATTAAGAAATTGAAAATTTAATTTTGTCATTTCAAATAGTACAATATTGTAATAATTTATATATATATATATATATATATATATATATATATATATATATATATATATATATATATATATATATATATATATATATATATATATATATATATATGTATATATATGTATATGTATATATATGTATATATATATGTATATATATATATATGTATATATATATATATGTATATATATATTATATATATATATATATATATATATATATATATATATATATATATATATATATATATGTATATATATATATATATATATATATATATATATATATATATATATATATATATATATATATATATATATATATATATATATATATATATATATATATATATATATATATATATATATATATATATATATATATATATATATATATATATATATATATATATATATATATATATATATATATATATATATACTAAATGCGAAAGGAAATTCAATTATCTACAATATAACTTGGGGATTATGAATATTAAAAACTAAATCTTTGTATCGGATTGAAGTGAAATATCTGCTTTATTCTCGAAATGAAAAATTTTGAACTAAATAACAATTTAAAATTAAAAAATTAAAAACTATTAAGAAATTGAAAATTAAAAAAAATGAGTGTTTATTATGCTACAAAATAAATTATATTGTTCGTATTAATTAATAGAATTTAACTGAATATCAAAGACAATTATCTTCTGTTTAATAGAAAAAATAGTTTCTAAATTTAATTTCAAAAGTTTTTTTTACGGAGGGGATTACTATTCTTTTTTTTCAACCGGTGTATATATTTTGTTTTTTAAAATACATTGCTTCATTTTATAACACTAAATGATATTTACAGAGCTAGATATTTATTTAAGAATTTCGTTGTATACTGAGTAGAAGTTTTTATTTTATATTGAACTAACAATAGGTTGTTTTAATAAAAACTTTTCATTTCAGAATGAACTTCGTTGTTTTAAACAACAAAAAAATTTCCTAATTTGTACAAAATATAGATTCTCGGGCGAATCTGTAGAGATTATGTCTCAGCATGTTTTAAATCTTTCCACGGTGACTGTAAAATTCCATTAAAATTGATAAAATTCTTTTGGTAAGGTGCATTATATTTTCCGTGTCTTTTGAAATCTTTTTCACTTTCACTTTAGCGTATCTTATAGAGAACGTGAATTAAGATTCCTTGGAGATGGCCTTCAAAATGAAAAACGATATTCAGGAAAGAAGATCACTGGAATATTAAGAAATTCTGAAGAAATACTCTCCGAAAAAATGATTTTAAACTTGCGACAAGAAAACGTATAACTTCAGATCGTGACGTAAAAAATTTAAAGATGCAACACTTGTTTAATTCATAGAAAAAACTTTTCAATTTCTGCATCTGTAAAGTACTTTATATTCATTCAAAAGAGACGATAATACTTATTTTAGTATGTTTCTATTTTATAGTCAATAAAACAATACATCATTGTAAAAGTTTACTTAAAAGCATCTTTATACAGTGGCAATTCCCTTGTTGTGGGGTGTTTCCTTGTAGGTTGGCCGAACGATGGCCGATTGGTTAGGGTGCTGACCTTCAGTACCTGAGTTGGTGGGTTTGAATCCTACACTGGCAAGGATGTTCGTAGCCGTTCGGAATCGGCTTTAAGCTGTAGGTCCCGGTCTCATTAGCTCTTGTGTTGCAAAAAGTAGACCGTAGCACTCCAAACCATACCATACCTTGTAAGCAGCATGGAAACGCTAGACAGGATGCTCAAGCACAGGGGCGTACACAAGGGGGGTTTCAAGGATTTAACCCCCCCCCTTGAACTCAGACAAAATTGCAAAAATAAAATTTTTAGTAGAAATTATGTGGGCTATTATTTTTTAGAATTGGCACACTCCAAAGTTGAAAATATATTTTTTCAATAATTTTTAAATCAATAAATTTTTTGCGTGTTTGTATACTGGTTACATTCCTTATTTGTTAGTAAGTTATTTTTTCTTATTTTTGGGTCAAATTCGTTGGTTTTATATAGAATATTCGTATTTATACGGTTATTATTTAGGTAGATGTACATTATGAGTAGTTTTTCTGGCTTGAATAATTCCTAATTTTTTTAAAAGAAGTTTTGTAATCTCAAAAGATTTCTGTGTTCAGATTTCAATGGAAATACTCATACCGACCATGACTAACTAAATTTTCACAATTCGAAGTGTTACGTTTGTACATACGAATAAGGACACTTTAACTATCAGATTTTAAATATTTATTTTGACCAACCATGAGCACATTTTAACTACTTTCGTTGAGACGTCTGTACGTCTGTATGCATCTCACTTAAGTCACGAATAACCGTAGAGTGTTGAAATGTATTTGAGACTGTAAAAACATCTAATTTGTACATCTTATTTTTTGGTTGTAAAATTTACATTATTTGAAGAAGAACATAACATATATTAACGTTGGTCACCGATTGCTCCGATACAACAGTTCGAGATATCGATATATTCATATGCAGTTATTATAATACGTTTTAATGTGTTGAAACAATACTTTTAATTTCCATTCCTGGTACAATCTAAACTGTTTGGCTTATAATGAATTATATATGAAACAAAAATATATAATATAATGGATATTAAGCAGATAAACTCCAGGTTACTCCACTTGAACTCTATTCGAATAACACCGTTACCTTGAGAAACGAAACTAATTTTGAATCTAGAAGGGAATGTGCAATCGATAATTTGGGTGACGCATCATATAATAAAAATAAATGTTATTTAAAATGTTGTAGTATTTTACAAACCAAAAGGAAGTTATATGGTGTACTCAACAGACATATTACATAAAATGGAGGTGGTACTTTGTACTTAGTTTATGAAAAATTTCCCCCTAGTCCTTTGCGAATAAAAGTGTTTCATTAATAAAAAATATTATAAAATTTTATTTCTATTTTTCAGAAATAATAGTTATTTATAAATTCCATTTTACTTTATGAATCTTAGTTTTGGAAACACTCTAACTGGCTGATGGTAATTAATTTAGCATCAGCCGACTGCTACCGGAAAGCTCTTTACAGAAGTCTTCTGTTATTAAAGCAGTGATGACAGGAGACAGCAATTTACGTCACCTGTACTTCACGCATTGTCAGTCAACGCATTTCACTCCCCAATTTCCGTAAGCGTGCGAGAATTAATTCTATATCTATTTGTCACTCTGCAATATGCTAAATTGTGAGGGAAATCGTTGAAAGTTGCTCAACGCACGTCAAATCGCAAGATGGATCAATTAGTTGTATTGCCTGCTCCAAGGTTTAATGACCTGCTTTTTAATCTGTGCACACGTTACAAAGAGCAATTATTCGTAATTAATAATTAATAAATGAACTAGTTTGCTTACTAAGAACGAGTAATGCGTAATTTATTCGTTCTATCAGATTTTTCTACGTTTGCAGATTCAGTGAACTCTTTATTTACCAGGATCGGATAACCCATGTTTCGTATTATATGGCATTGCCTTTCCATCCCATAGTAAACAAAAAAATATATCCTATGGAAGATTTATAGACCAGCTTATAATCTAAAATTCCTTAACCCATTAATGCCCGGATATTTCTGATGACTATATATTAGTAAATACCTAACATAGAAGCTATTATAGACACCTGGAAGTAAAACAAAATATGAAATTTAAACACCTTTAAATATGACATCAAGTCATCATTAGTGAGGAGGTGTCATTTTAGAACATAATAAGATGTCTTTAAAAAAAAGGAAAACTTCTTAATAAGAGATTTATTTGCTATCATATATGAGAAAAGTACTGAAAAGGGATGAATTATTACAGATATGGCTATTCGCCATGATTTTGACCGGTATACGTTCAGAATACCGGTCATAATACGTTCGTATTCTAAGCTTGAAAATCATAAAATGCCGATCGAAATGACAAAATTATGGATAAGATCATATTTGAAAACTTCGGAGATTATTCATAAGATTAATATCAATTTTTATTAAAAAGGAAGAATCGTTTCAAGAAAATAAAAACTCTACAAACCATTTTTTGACTGTCCTCAAATGAGGACGCTGGTCGTTAATGGGTTAAACTAATTGATAAACTCCTAATAACATAAGAAATAATTGAAATGTTTTTTTAAAAAGAGAAATAATTATGAATAAATATGAAAGTCAGATTCTTTGTAAAATGTCTTATCCATGTATTTTATTTAGAATCCGATATAGAAAACATAAATGATACTTTATCTGAATTTCACTACTACATATTTCGTTTGAAACATATTACTATATAATTTAGTTGATTTCCTTGAAAATTTCAGAAAACTAATGCCCTTGAAAAACTGAACCTAGTTCACAAGTTCACTGAGATTTATTTTGATTTCTTTTTAATGTATATTTCTCAGAAAACCTTGTTCTAAACAACAGTCAACGTTTAAAAAATAGAACAACTTTCAAGATGCAATACGTAGTGAAGGTGAAGAAAAGGGTATAGATACCTGGAATACAGTTTCACAGAAGTGGCTTAAAAATGTCTGAAGATGTTATAAAACTTTAGATTTTATTGTCAAAATATATAGCACAGAAAAGATTAGGTAAACTAACGGATGCATAAGGAATACTTTTAGTAATAAGTTCTGCCGACATTTCCAAACCTAATCATTTGTTAATCAAGCTAGGTTTTCTAAAATAACGTACAAAGATTTTACAGAAAGGTACAACAACAGGTTGTGTAATAAATTTGTTAATTTAATGGTTTCCTAACGACTTGAAACTTGTGTGTGTACCGAAAATTTTCATAGATAAGGAACTATATCTGTAATAATAATAAAAAAATTGAAGATCATAGAAGAAAAAAGCCTTCGTACAAAGTTGAATCAATCGAAATCATTGTGTCAAAATATTTTTATTATTACCATCATCATAATGTTAACAAAGGATCCAGAACAAAGCAATAGGTCCATCTATCCATCATATCTTTAGAATAGAAAATTGGGTAGCAAGGCTGCCTGTATGAGCTCCTAAGAGCTATAATAAAATGCTTATATGAGCTCAATTAGAATATGAGCAGACATGTCTTTGAAAAGTTGTAGATGACTAATGACGACATGTCTTTCCCGAATCCTTAGGTTTTCTATTGATTATGCTCTAGGGAGATTTAGTGATGATGTTATGAATGTTTCATAATTTTTTATGTATGATTTTATGTAGCTTGGATGCTATAGTAATAGCAGTTTTTAGGTTAGACTTTTCAGTTTCACCTCCAATGGAAAAGCAATTAATCTGAAGCTGTATGTATCCCTCATAGATCTTGTTTGCCTAGTTTGTATAGTAGGGCTAAAGCAGCAGAATTCTAAGACATCTTATTTATTATTAGCTTATTGGAAATTACCTTTCATTCATATAATCTAAATGCTTCTAAAGCAAGATAATGTATATAAGAAGTTCGAGATGTATTGTGATAGTATTAGTTTAATTTAGTCTTCTTATACTGCAGAGGTAATTCAAAATATGCTTCAACAAACAGGTAAATAAAAATATCCAGTGTACCTTACCTTAGATAAATCTCCCATGGAAATTAAAACAACATATAAAACTATATTTTAAACCAAAAATTTGAAAAAAAAAAATTCTTGAATCTTACAGATTTCAAATTACATGAAACAATTTCTCCAAAGATGATGACGACATGTGTTCCCCGAAACCTTTGGTTTTCTATTGGTTTTGTTTTAGGGAGATTTGATGCTGATGTTATGGAATATTTCATAACTTATTTTATGCATGATACCTCTTGGATGCTATAGTAACAATAGTTTTTAGGTTAGACTTTGCAGTTTCCCCTTCAATAGAAAAGCAATTAATCTGAAGCTGTATGTATCCCTCATAGATCTTGTTTGCCTAGTTTGTATAGAGGGCTGAATAAGCATTCGAAGACATCTTTTTTATTATTAGCTCATTAGAAATTTTATTTCATTAATATAATCCAAATACTTCTTTATCAGAATAATGCATATAAGAACGTTCGAGATGTATTGTGATAGTATTAATTTAATTTAGTCTTCTTATACTACAGAGGTAATTCAAAATATGCTTCGACAAACAGGCAAATAAAAATATCCAGTGTACCTTACCTTAGATAAATCTCCCATGGAAATTAAAACAACAAATCAAACTATATTTTTTAACTACAAATTTGAAAAAAAATTCTTGAAACTTGGAGACTCTAAACTACATAAAACAATTTCCAAGTTTCCTATTTACCATAAAATCTCGTCTATGACTTGAATGAAGCTATTCTGCATTTTACCAAGGTTAGCATGCCCGGAGGTGGATTGGATGATATGGTTCAAGGGTAGTCTAATGGTTAATGTCCCAACATTGAGAAGGTCCTTGGTTATATAGGCGGTAACTGTTCGGCAAACTGAGTTTACGATTAGTTTTTTGTAGGTAGAATATACGTTGTTAAATTACGTACCTCTGTAAATTAGTTTGCTTTCATCCTTCTCTTTTGAACATGTTCTAAATAGCTAATATAAAATACGAAGGCATCAATATCTTTGTTGAACCTTTTTAGTAGATTCTCAGGAAAAAAAGCCACCGCTCTTTCCGCTACAATTTGTTAGAACAGGAAACAATTATTTAATTGAAAAACTTTGAAAATCGAAATTTCTGTGTAAATCTAATTAAAAGGATAGCGAAATAAATTTGTTCAAAAAGAAACGAAAGTCTTGAAGTCTTTTTCAGTCTTGAAAGTTTAACGTTGATCTAAGACCCGTATTTCATCCCCTGTATAATAATAGCTTAAATTATCTGGTTGTCGGTCCTCGAATTTATGAAGCGGTTGTAACTGGAGTGGATAGAGGCATCCATTTTGGATTCTTGATGAGTTAGGGTTAGCAACGTTCTAAATCCCCCCCTACTCCCTTTTCTAACATTTAATGCCGTTATTTCAAGCCCTATTTTCTCAGGATAAGAGCAGGTGATTAAATTTATCAATTTGTCACATAATAAATAGGTAAAAATAATATTTTTCTAGCATTATGACGTCATTCCTTTAACCATCTCCTTTAATTATTTCTTATTTTAAATAATTTAAATATCGTTTGCATTTTTTTCATGCGTTTTATCATGAACTTAGATGTTACGTAAATAGTTTTCTTTTATATTTGGCTTAAATAATATATTAGGTACATATGTGATAATTTTAAACTTAATCATCGATTATTTTTGTTGCAATGAAAACTTTATCGAGGGTATTAACAACAAATTCTATCCTCTAAAGTATAGTAGATACGATATTTTCATTCCTTTACTTTCATTAATTGCTGTGGTTAAAAAAATTTGGGAAGAACTTTACGATAATTTCAAAGTAGCTAAGAAAACTTTGAATTATCTTTCTAAATGATTTCAACGTGATTCTAAACTGCATTCACAGTACCGAAAGAGTTTAGAGGAGTATGAAGATAAACAAATTATTGAGCATGTAGCAGATAATTATCAGCCAAAACACAAACAATTTTTTATCAGCCTTATAGGGTACTTTACAATTCTGGAAAATTAAAAATTTCACTGATCCCTTCATATGACAGGCTATATGGTAATCATGTAAGAAAACAATGCATGTATAGTTATTCACATACTTGAATTTATTCTTTTAAAAAATTATGCGATCTAAAATTTCACAAAAAAAAGATAGCTGTCACGAATCTACTGTAATTGGTAGACGATCTTCAAATTTGAAAAATCTCTCCTCAGTGTGACAAAAGCTCTTATCGGCCGACGTGATGCTTAGTTGATTTTTAGGTCAACACATGTTTATGCAACTTACATCATATTTTCTTCATTTTCCTTTCTATTATGATCAGATGACCTGGACATGCATGTGAGAGAGGATGGAAATACGAGATAATCGCATGGCATGTTCTACGCTGTAGCCTTAAATTCAATTCATCTGCGTTAAGTACTGTCTTCTGAATCACAGATTAGTAATTTATCGTGGTATGCAAGGCAGAAATACTTTTATAATAGCTAGAAAAACATGACAGTGCTTAAAAATGGACTGTTCTGCAACTTGTTTCTAATAATAATTATTTTTTAAATATTGTTACAAAGCTGTTTGCATATATTGACGTCATATCTTTTATTTACGTGCTAAGATACTTTTTCTCTTATAATTTAAGAACTGCAATTCATTATTTAAATACGGAACACATATTTTCAATTCTTTTTATCTCAACATGAATAATATATTACAAATGTAAAGTTGCTGAAATATATCGTAATAAAATTATTGTTTTTATTACATATTAAAGTTTTGAAATGCTTTTTAACAGCCGCTTACAATGAATTTTCAAAGCTAAAAAAATACTAAAAATCGAAAATCTTATGACATTTATCGCATACACCCATATAAAGGATACTACCAGTCTTATGATTCAACTGGTACACACCGGCATGAATATACCAGTTTTTAAAAGTTCACAAATTACGTGTACAATTATTTAAAATTATAAAAATTTTGAAAAATAGAATTTACATGTAGGTAAACTGAACAAAACGAAATATTTCAAGCGAAATGCCTAAATTTTTTCAAATAAAAAACACTTCCATATTTTTATTAAAATTTTATCGATAAACGAGCAGTTATTTTTTTAAATATAATTTATATAAAACTTCCTAAAATGTATAATTTTACAATTTTCTTTTGATTAGTACGATTATTAAGTAATTATTGATAATTATTTAAAGGATTTAAAATATTTTGGAGGAAAAAAACAGTGCCATTGACGAGGTCTTGAAGAGAAGGCTTTTGAAATAATTTGAATTATTAATATTAAAGAAATATAATTAAGATTGAAATGAATTAATCTGTTTTATAGTTAATCATCCTGATATTTTTTATTTTTAAATCCCTTAAACTTTTTAAATGTGCTGGTAATGATTTGAACTCCATCACTAGATCCAGTTTATGTGTTAAAATATTGTGCATAGGATTTTTAGAATTAAATTATCAAAAGTATCATTACAGTTAACAATTTGGCCTAAAAGTAATACAAATAAGAAACTTCGTATAAATTTCATACGCCAAATTTTACCTATCGATAGTTGCTTTTTCGAATTATGTTGCGAATTAATGTATTGTAATTAATGTAATGTAATGTATTTGTGCATACAGGCACAAATTTAATCTTACACACTGTCGTGATTCTAAAAGATGTTTCATTTTTCTGATTAGAAAAGTAAAACAGTCACAAAAATTTAAAAGTGAAATTTTTTGGAGAGATTACAATATCATGACTATTTCTTACAGGAGAAAGTAAAATAAGCTTACCCTAATCTCTGATGAGATATGTTCTGGAAAGTGAATTTTCAACTTAAAATGGTGCTTTAATGTTTACTGTAAAAACGCATTAAAACGAATTTGCCTGAACTCACTATTATAACTATACAGTGAGGGATATTTGTAATTTCTAAAGGAGATCTAAAAGAAAATTACAATTTTGAATCATACATTCGAAATCTTTCAGATTAACCATCTAATATCTGAGAGATTATGGGCCTACTTGGGTATTGAAGCAAGTATAAGTACCTGCTAGGCACAAATAATCGTAGTATTAAAACAAACTTTCCCATTTGCGAAAATAAAAGAAAAGAGGAATTGTTTGCTTTTTATCGTTATTGTGTGAACATGTAAAGTAGATTTTTTAATGAAAAAAAAAAGATTTTCGGCGTCTGAAAATGTATTTTGGAAAGTATCCAAACGATTTTTTTTATAGATTTTGAAAGTAGATTTTAAACATAGATTGAGAAAGTGGTGATCTCATTATACTAGAATTTAATTCTTTACCGGCTTAGAGAGAGTCAGTATGGGACTAGTTAAAATTAATAGCAAAATGGGAATGTTTTGTAAATTTAATTGTAGGTGGTTAGATATACTGCACGTTTTCTAAATATCTAGCTGACAATATTGCTGAAATAATCTTACAAAATAGATGGAAAAAATACATAGAATCATAGAGAACTTGTTTAATTTGTGGGGTTATTTCAATTGAATCGAAATACTTAAATTTAAGGACAATTTGAAAAAATGAATTCAACCCACAAATGTATGGGTTTTGAAAAATTGTAAGATTTTTTAATAGTTGAGCTTATAATATACTTGTAATAACATTGCTAATGTAGCTAGCATCAAATACTATAGATATATAAAGGGCTTGTTTAATTTGTGTAGTAATATATGCTGTACCTAAAATGCCCAAATTTTGTGATAGTTTAATAAGACAAAAATAACCAACATTGAATAGGTAGTAAATATGGAGACGCACTTTAACTTAACAAATAAATGAAAGTTATTGAAATTAAAACAGCGGTACTAAGTTTCAGACAATGCATATGAAATTAAAAGCTGAAATAATAAAAATAAATAAAGCAAAAGTATATACGAAATAAGAAAGGGAATTTAAAATTATGTCGATATTTTTAATCAAACTTTTCATAGAATATCACTTTTAGAATGTATAACTGTTTAATATATGAGATATTCAAAACAGTTTTATTTATGTTTTTTTTTTCCTATAAATATTTATTTTTAACTTATGAAATCATTCAATTATGTCTAAAAATTGGGACACCATAACTATTAAATATTAGCAATTTATCATAACTTCACTTCAACCTAGTTGTTTTTAAAAATAGAAATGGATTTAGAGAAAATAAGAATATAAATATGCTATTTGTAAACTATTAAAATTAGAAAAATCTGCTTTTTTATATTTTAAAGTTTCTTAAATTTTTAAGTCCATTTTTTAAGTCTCTTCTCAGAGAAATAAAAATTATTAATATTAAAGCAACAGTACTCTTTTAGACAATACGTATGAAATGAAAAGTTGAAATGATAAAGATGAAGAAAGAAAATATAAAGACTTGTTTTTATAGTTCTTGTATCTCATCTATTTCTTTTTATTAGGTTTCATTTCATTGTTGTTTTCGGTGCAATCTATTCTATTGTCAATTCCCATATAGTAATATTTTAGGCTTAATTTAAAAAGGTAATTATTCAAGCTATCGCAAACTATAAGAAATACATATATTAATTAAAAAAATTCTTTGAACATGAATAGTATTTTTGAGCTGAAATATGTACATTATAGCAGCTTATATCTAATTTATCATAAAACAAAACAATTTTGTTCTTTTTACAATGATTTTTACAAGTTTTTTAATGATGCTCTAGATTTATGTAGTATTATGTAGTTTTGTCATTTCAAAATAACATTTTAAAATAACAATTAATATATATTGTTAAAATAAAAAAAATCATTAATCATCCAGATAACTTTTGAATGTGTATATTAGAAACTAAATAGTCCTAAAAAATAGAAGCAAAAATTCTGTGTTATTTCGTAAACCTATATTTTAAATGTATCTGGAATTTGAAAATAAAAACTTATTGAAAATTGAAATTTAAAACAATTAACTTTTATAATACAATAAAATTAAATATATTGTTCCTAATATTACAATTGAGGTTAATCGAATAAAAAATATATGCCATTTCATTCAATTTAAGGAATTGGTTTCTAATTTCTAAATTTCCAATGGGTGAGAAGGAATATCTGCTTTGTTTACTTGGTGTACATATTTTGTGTTTTTTAAAAAATGTTTCAAATCGACTAAAAAATCTAAATAACATTTATAAAGTTAGAATGTTATTGATGATCTAGAAAACTTATTCTAAACAGAGCGGAACATTTTATTTTACTTTGAATAAAAAACAAACTATTATAATGAAAACTTTTAATCACGAAATGCACTGTTCCCTGACTCATGTAAATGTAGAATAAAATAGTTAATATCATTACATTAATATTAACGTGCTTTAATTAGATTTATTTCTGATTCTAGAAAGTTCGTAGTATCCTTTTTAGGTTTTCTGTAACAGAAAAACAAATATGTAATTAAAAATGCATTTAACATTTAAGAAAAAAGGATTAAAATTACGAATCAATTTCTAACGGATTTGAAATTGTGAATTTGAAATTAAATTTTTTTTCTTTACGGATTGTAGCAAAATTTATTTGCTACAATTTTTATAAAATGTCCACATTGTTTTTCTGGAAGTTTCCAGACGTTATTCTCTACAGTGAGGTATTTCTCGGTACGGAGGGAAAACACTTGTTCTCTCAGCATTATAACACCTCAACCGCACAGACTACAATGCTGATTGCGCAACGAGAAATAAATAATAAAACGTTCTCATGAATACATTCAGAGACTGTAAATGGCCGTTCAAGTCGAGAAAATATTTGTAAGAAATAAAATGCAGGTTTCATAAACTCTTCCAAAATTCGTGTCCAGACCTGAAGGGGTTCCGGACAAACTACCCCTAATTTTTTCCGTCGTTTTGAAAAATTCTCGCAGTACAGCAGTCATCAATGGCGCAAGAGAGGGAGGTATAGGAGGACAAAAGAAATTCCTCAGGCGAATGTACAAGGGTTAGTTCATTCGAGAGGAAAAGTGAAAAAAAAATTCTTGGCAGTTTTTTTCGCCAGAACTATCTGGTTTGGTCTGACTAAATGGGTTCTGCCAGACCTTGAACCTAGTCGGCGCACCTACGGAGTTATCTGGACGTTAGAAATCAAAATGGCTCGTCCCTGCCAGGATTCTGCTCAGAAGTTCGTTGACATGGGCACAGAGGCGTCGCCAGACAATACAACCATTTCAAAATTCAGAGAACAAGTCGGAAAGAGAAGAAAAATTTATTTTTTCGAACTCTGCATCAAAAATTTGCTACATACTTGACACCAAATTTGCTTTTATTTAAAATGTTTAGAACACCCGTAGAAGTATTTTTAGACTATTTCAAAGTTCAAAGAACAAAACGAAAAGAGAAAAATTTATTTTTATGAACTCTGCATCCATAAAGTGCTACGTACTTCACACTTAATTGTGTACTTTTTTAATGTATAGAACATTTATAGAAGTTACCTTAGACCATTTTAAAATTTCAGAGAGTTAGTTATTTACTACATACTTCGAATGAAGTCTGTTTTTAAAAAAATGTTTAGAAAACTTATAGAATTATTTTTAGACCATTTCAAAGTTCGAAAAACAAGACGGAAAGAGAAAAATTTATTTTTCCGAACTCTGGAACAATTTGCTACATACTTGAAACTTAATTCCTGTATTCTTTTAATGTTAAGACAGTTACAGAAATAACCTCAAGCCATTTCAAAATTCAGAGAACAGAACAAGACGTAAAGAGAAAAATTTATTTTTTCGAACTCTGCATAAAAAATGTGTTATATACTTGACACCAAATTTGCTTTTATTTAAAATGTTTAGAACACATGTAGAAGTATTTTTAGACTATTTCAAAATTCAAAGAACAAGACGAAAAGAGGAAAATTTATTTTTATGAACTCTGCATCACTAAAGTGCTACGTACTTGACACTTAATTGTGTACTTTTTTAATGTTTAGAACACTTATAGAAGTAACCTTAGACCATTTTAAAATTTCAGAGAACAACAAAAAGAAGAATTTATTTTTTCAAATTAGTTATTTAATGCATACTTCGAAGAAAATCTATTTTTAAAAAATATTAAGAAAAATAATAGAAATATTTTTAGACCATTTCAAATTTCAAATAACAAGACGAAAAGAGAAAAATTTATTTTTCCGAACTCTTTAACAATAAATTGCTACATACTTGAAATTTAATTTTTATATTCTTTTAATGTTTAGGACAGTTACAGAAATAACCTCAGGCCATTTCAAAATTCAGAGAACAGAATAAGACGTAAACAGAAATTTTTTTTTCCAACTCTGGATCAATAATTTGCTACATACTTGACACTAAATCTATTTTTATTTAAATGTTTAGAACGTTACAGAAGTTAGAAATGTTATAGAAGTATTTTTAGACCATTCAAAGACGAAAAGAGAAAAATTTATTTTTTCGAACTCTGCATCAAAAATTTGCTACATACTTGACACCAAATTTGCTTTTATTTAAAATGTTTAGAACACCCGTAGAAGTATTTTTAGACTATTTCAAAGTTCAAAGAACAAGACGAATAGAGAAAAATTTATTTTTATTAACTCTGCATCAAAAATTTGCTTTTATTCTATATTCATTTTATTATATATAAAATAATAGCATGGACCTAATATCTTCTTCAAACATTCATTCCGGACAAAGAAAAATTCGGTTAAAATTATTATTTATATTAAAAATTAAATATTATGAATACATAAAATGATTTTTTGGGGAAATCAGTAACTAAGAAGTAAAAGCAATACAGTTAAATTAGTCAAATTAATTTTAAATTAGGAATAAAATGTAATAGTATAAAATTCTTCAATAAGAGAAAAAGATTTATTTTCTAAAATGAGAAAATTTATATAAATAGCCTGTATGATAACATTTGGATTAGACTTTCGGATGTTTGAAAATCGAAAGATCTTTCACTGCTTTTGTTGCTTTAAGTTTGAAAGAAAAATGAACTATATTTAGCCTTCTGATGGCATCTTTTATTTCAGGAATAAAAGGAATTTTTGTTAGTAAAATAATTATATTTCAATTTCTAACCGAATCAATCCCAATGCTTGTAATCACAAACCATTGGCGGTAAAATACTTAATGACAAGGTAACCCGATACAAACATTTTACCACATTATTGCTTTTTAAGTCTGTTAAAACATATCTTTTAACGACTAAATGAATTCTTACAATCAATTTCATCAAACAACTCAAAGAGAATATTAAACTGATTCATTTTAGTTCTGGTTCATTGCAATAAATAAGAGCTCTATTACAATATCTAGCAGTTGCGCAATTAAACGAATGACCAATTTTTGTCATTTTATTTGCTTCAACAAACGAAGAAGGTAAACGGCCTTCTGCAGATAGAAAAAACCCAGTTTGAATAATTTATAACTGTGTAGGCATTCTTCGCAAAGTTGTTTAACAAGCAAGTTGACTTTGGTTTAAATATTCGAATCTAGTCTGTTACGTTAGTCAGTTGCTAAGAAGCTTTGGAGTTTTATTTCAGTTCTTCTCTTTATCTTACCGTATTTATTTTATGTATATTTGCAGTACCTTTTTAGTATATTCCAACAGAGTGCTGTAAATATTTACTAAATTTCAAGCTCACGAAAAGTTAATCAAAATAAACAATTGAAGATATATTTTTCTCAAAATATGGTCACAATAGTTGAAAGTAGTTTTAAAATGTCAAACCTCTTAATTAAACCTTATATGACGATCTTAATGTAATAATATAGTATAAAATAGGTTTTTAACAAGCCTTTATCTTCAATGACACGCATTACATATTTAATACTCATATGCAGTTTTCAATTTTTTCAAATTCTTAATAATAATTGGAAGCACAGGAATAAAATCTTTTTATCTCAAGAAGTTGAAGAAATTGAATACATAAATAAAACTTTTTGTTCTTGATTGATTGTATTTTTGCTACTAATGAGTTATTTTAAATACCATTTTTCATAAAGTAAATTTTTAACATTAATATAAAAAATCATATAAATGCACTTCCTGTTTTGTTTGTTTTTTCTCAATGTACATACATTTTTACCTCCTCCAGCTATTTAAGACTTTTCTGTGGCAGCTAAACGATGGCTCAAAAGGGTAAGGGAGGTAAATTTCTGAACAGGAATTTAAGGGTTTGTATCACAGTGCCAGGAGGGAGGTTTGTACCTGTTCAACACCTGTTAAGCAGTATGTCCCGGTCACATTAGTCCTTGTGTCAACAGTAGACAATAGCTTTTGAAACCAAACCAAACCTGAGGCTACTAAACTTTTAATGAAGTAAAGTTTCATGTTTTTAATCTATTAATGCATACATTTCATTTTTAGGAACAACCAAAGAGTAGTTTGTAGAGCTTTTAAGCTTTCGCAGAACGAGTTTTTATTTTCAATGAATATAGTTGGAAATATGATAGATTATTTAAAACAATCTACCAAATTTTTGAGTATTTGTTATTATTTATAATTTTGTCATTTGTATCGACCCTTTATGACTTATCGTTCCCTGCGCATAAGTTTACCTTTTTGACAGGTATATCTACTGAAATTATAACTGATATCTATATCTATTTCACAGCTTCACTTTACAGCAATATTCTTAGATATGATACCAAATAAAACTCTTATTATAAAGGTTTTCTTTTTCTTTATAAATGATATATACATGGGTGATTCTAAATAAAAAAAAATTACTGAACATCATACAAAATTTCCTGAAAAAGTATTCGCTCCTATTTTAAAGTAATTATATTAAGGTTAATTTCCGGAGTCAAAACTAGAACTGGATGATATCAGAATTTTAATATTGTGATATATCGCTTACTAAATGTTAGTATATTAATATGCTCTACTATATATCACCTTATTTTAGAGTTTCAAATATAAGTATGTTCTGTATAAAATAATACAAACACACATATATCAGTGCATGTATTGGTTATCTAGAAAACAAAAATTCAATTTCTTAATCTTAATACATAAATTTAAATTTTAACATGCTTTAAAAAAAGAAATTCGCATAATATATTATTACTGTTCTTCAATAGAAAAAAAATTGTGGACTAGGCAAAAAAACAAAAAGGGTGAGAAAAGATATAAAGCTTTCTGATTATCTTCAAAATTCATTTATATATTTATCCATTTGAAGTGGAAGATTTTTTTTAATTTTCAGAAACAGATTTTTCTGAAAACTTTTTTAAAAATATTCAGGAAAGAAATCTGTTTTTTATGATTTTCAGAACAAACTCATACAAATTTTAGGAAAATTAGGAAATTCTCGGATCAGAATCACCCTCTGATATATTGTGATGTCTAAAATAACAGCTGAACAATATAAAAGAAGGCAGTTATTTAATTTTTTCTTTTGTTTAACTCTCTACTCTCCATGATAACTTAGATTTGAGATATTCATCCATATATATTCGACAGACTTACTAATCGGTTATTTGGATCATGCTGATCAAAGTAGTTTATTTTTTATTATCTAGAATACCATTTTAAGTAAAACAATCCACAAAATCCTTTTTTTCTTAATTTTCATATAATATATGAGTGAAAGGGATAAACTATTTTTGTTTATTTGGAAATACAGTATCACGCACTTATTCACGCAAGATTAGTCCGAGATTGATAGTTTTTTAGTTTGAGACGTGAGTGACCTATGCAAAATATCTCGACACAGCAATTCGCCTGTAGTTGATGTTACGGGCAGACATGATCCAAAGAGCGTTTTTAATGCGCACTTGATAGAGATAGGTTGTTAGTTCAGATGCAAAGTAGGTGTAATACTTCCCTTTTCCGAGCACAGCTGCCACCAAGGAATCTAAAGTGATTCAGCTAAAACTGATGAAAATTCAGCACATGCGTGCGTAGACGTTGCCTTAGTTCGCCCAATTTCTTTCAACAGATTCAGCAAATATGAATCACGAGGCATTTTAAGGGTCGTATTGCATACCACGTCGTGAATTGAACAAAGAGAGACACTCCATTTGCTTCTTGAGTAAATAAGCTTTTGATTAACTTGTTATGTTACCGGAGAAGCCATGCAACGGAAATGTCTCTTACAAGCACTGCACCGAGTGTTTGAACATCGTTAAGATTTATTTGTGGAGGTATTTATATAAGAAACGAATGATTATACGATCTT
>CM063508.1:79753671-79778671 GCA_032207245.1 Pardosa pseudoannulata | reverse complement strand
TTGGCCGGTTTGATCCTCGATTTCGGTATGATACGTAAGCCTTGGCCGACTTAGCCACAGCGGCTCAGATTGAAAAGTAGATGGCTGAGGTGTGTTCAAGAAGTCAATAAGAAAATAAAACACTTTTGTTTTTGGATTTTTACCTTTTGACTAAAAATAATTCTTATAAAAATGTTCAATGCTGATGTAATTATAAATGCTACCATCTTATTGTACTTGGTTATGTTTAATTTTTAAATTATAAATGTATCCGCACTGCCTCTTCCTTTCTTCTATCCATTTAAACGTCATATAAGGATTTGAAAATTTAATAGAATGAGCCTGCACAAATTATTTTTTGCGTAATACAGGATACCATTTTAGGCATAACAATGCGCATACGTTTTCAACGATTTTCATGTAATAAGTTATCAGGAGGGCTAAGAAATGTAAGTATTAGCATTTAAAATATTTTATATCGTATAGATAATAATTCTTCAGTCACATATTGCAAATATAAGCAGTGTGCAAATCATAGGCATTCTGAACTGTTATGACACTACATTGTAATTCTAAACGTTTTGAATTTAAACATCTCAAAGAATGATAACCTAGACTCATCTTTCTGTCGTGATTTATGGCAATACGCACTTAGTTTCCATTCTTTTCATTAGTAGTGTGCAGTATAATCTGATAAATGTTACGAGTTCAAAATTTAGCTTTTCCTTCCCTTTCTCGTTGTTTTGCAGTCAGACGAGATGAACAATGCATACAAATGCAGCGCAAGCGTGGACTGAATTTATTTATTATTCCTTCTTCCCAGAGACACTAAGATCACATAAATTTCCAGTTAACAATGAAGATAATTTCGTAACCTTACAGGAATTCATAATATGCTAATCTGTTTTCTCAGCTTTTGGTTTATTTTAGTAGATTTTCTGAATATTATACATTGTTTGGGCTAAAGCAAACAGTCTTCAAGGCGTGGGGAATGTTTCAAAACGTTTTTGTAAGTTAGTAATTTATGAAACAGAACAGATGTATTCAATGCCTTCGTTGGCGACTGCTTTTCCATTGGCAGTATTTTTTCAAAAAGTAGCAAACTGCAAATGATGCTATACTAATCATTTATTTACAACTTTAGAAAACAAAATGGTAGTATATTTAGTGCAGTATATGATGCAAATATAATGAAATAAATTTTAGCATTATTGGAAGACAGAATGTTATTTTAAATTTTCACTTAACCGTGATTCTCATATCTTTCGGAGGTTAAATGTACCATAAAATGAAAATAGGTGTTATTTAGAAAATCTGCGTCTCCACAATCACAGGGGGTATCTCTCAAATTCTATTGGGCTAGAATTTCTCATTCGGATCCGGCTCGAATTCTCCTTGCCTTGCTTGGAAGTTACGGTCCATGATCCCGTAGCGGAAACCCCAATTTTATGAACAAAAGTTATTAAATTAATATGAAAATACGTAAATAAGGGATTTTAATATTACATATATATATATGTATATATATATATATATATATATATATATATATATATATATATATATATATATATATATATATATATATATGTATATATGTATATATATATATATATATATATATATATATATATATATATATATATATATATATATATATATATATATATATATATATATATATATATATATATATATATATATATATATATATATATATATATATATATATATATATATGAAATGACATGTTTCATTGTCTCACAAGATATTCTTCAGGTCGTTAATATGTAAAATTTATGGAAACTGACTGTTTTGTAAATAAATTAGGGATTTTATTTCAGAACTGTACGATAATGATTAGTAAGAATTTGAATACAGTGCAAGAGATGAAAACGTTAGCCCATGCAGAAAAAATTATGTCAGACGTGTTATTAAATTAACGCCTTTTATTGCCTTAGTGGAATGAAAGAAAATGATTCACATTTTCCAGAAGGTATTAACTTTTGCATAATTTATTGTTTTTCTTTTATTTACCATCATCATGCAAAATTCATACATCGAATTGTTATAACACAGTAGTTTTACTGAACTCATTAAAATATTCGTAAATATTTATTGAATTTTTACCTCCACAAAATATCGCGTATACTTTCCTAGCTAAGATAAAGATCTGATCCCACAACCCATTGCTTTATAGCAGATTACGGTCACACACTTCTGGCAAACTGATGCAATACAGAACACCTTCCATGCTTGACCGATCGTAACAGATTTGTCGATAAATAGAGATACGCTTAATTGATACAAAATGGGCAGAGACCTCGAGTCGAACTTCAAAGAAGACCGAAATATAACCTTGGAAATATAAGTTCCTTTCGGAAAAACATTGAATGGAAAAAAAGAGAAAAAACTTCTAAGTATTTATTAAGTATATGCTGTGAAAACATTTAGTTTCTACCAATAGATAACAATAATATTAATGGCTTTAGAAAGATACATACTACTGAAAAAATATATATTAATGACTATGTAATTTTTACTCTCATCTACATATGAAATTTGTAACTAAAATGTATAACGGAAAGGAATGTCACATCACATGGCATAGGTACAAATAATGTCGCCATGAAAATTGTCAAATCGCCAAATTTGACTTCCAGTCAACAAATTGTAATGTTAAAGGAAAGGATTAAAAATGCATATTTTTAGCGGGATGTATATGCGGTTTATTTACTTATTTAATTTTTTGATATACGGTGATTAATGAGGCCTACTGCTTAAAGCTATGAGCATCCATGCTGCATGGGATTCAAAGAGCAGCGACCGAGCCATTTTTCTTTCTGTTAATTAGTTCCTTTTGTTTAAAACAGTATAGTCGATTAAAGTCTTCTCTATAAGGATTGTAGCAAAAAGAGATGGAGGGGCACAGAGGCCACTGAGTGTATACCAAGGCATGCAACATCGAGTATAAACATACACACAAGCGTCTTATATATGTATATCTATGTATATATGTATACATATATGTATATATATACATATATATATACATACATATATATATGTATATATATATATATATATATATATATATATATATATATATATATATCTTCGGAATGATAATAAAAAAGATCTACCGTCTAAAATACTTTTAGAAATTAATATTTAGTGACTACTTAAGAATTGGGTTCCCCTTGGCAAATTTGGCAAAAATATTGCGGATATTTACTAAAACACAAAGGTAATCCATCCAAACATTGTATTTCTTGCAACTTTACTTAATTCATAGTGCGCCATCTTAATAGAATTATATACTCTAACACAATTCAAGAAAACGACTTGAAAACCGGACATTTATATTTATGGGCAATTAAAACATTAACAATTTACAAACGCAACTGCTCCAAATTATTAAAAATCAGCTATAGTGAACCATTAATAGTGTATTATATCTAATTTTTTTAAGCATTGCGCACTTGTAATATATAAGAACAGGAGAGTTGGATGCAAATATCATATAAATTATAATGTAGATACAGATTTTTTAAACATGGTGAGATCAGAAGAAAATGTTATGTGACCATACTTAAACCATTAGTTGGTTAATTAGTTCAGAGCACTATGTTCTATAGTTTTGCTTCACGAGAACTAATGAAATTGGGATATACATCTTAAATTCGATTTTGAACATCTACGAACATTCATACAAACAGTGGGATTCAAGCCCACGAACTTCGATACTGAAGAGCAATGCTCTACCCATTCGGTAACCATTTGGCATATAGGACTGCGAAATGTTTATTTATGATGTACAGAAACACACTAAATATCAAAATCTTGTTCAAAATAAAACAAGAAACAAATGATTCTATGAAAAAAATAATAAATAAAAACAACAACAAAGCAGAATCATTGGTGCAAAGCAAGAGGATACGGCTAATTTAATAATATATTTTAAAATCTAATATATCTTTTGAAATAAATATAATTATTTGTAAATCTGAATTATCCAGACCAAAGGCAGGGTGTAAAGTAGTTAGTTTATTTAAAAAACTCACATTTTTTTTACTCTGCTTAACACTTCCTTGGGCTTTGGGAAGATTATTTTCCTTCTACATGATCTTACAAAATACAACTGTGGGAAGTGTAAAAACCATTATAATATATTGGTCTTGCTATTATAAAGATGGGAAGACTAATTCGGGCTTCAATTTTGTGTCTCCATCAATTGATCGATCGATTGAATAGAATCGGCAATTATGTTTTGAAAGTTTGAAAATGTTGTGCAAGAAATAAATGGCCCACGAAAAGGTTAAAAACTTATTCAGAAACCCCACCCCTTAACTTCAAAGCTTTCAACAGACCTTGACTTTAGAAACCAATTGACTTGGAAGTTCAAAAGCATATTTTTTTCAAACAAAACTGTGTATAGATACAATTATTTACAATTAAGAGAGCAATTATTGCCTTTAAACGTTAACATTAGAGTGTATCGCAAATCAATGGTTGGAAACTATTACTGTCAAAATATAACTTTGATATCTTCCCTCTCATTCACTATTACAAACGCAAACAGCACCTGACATCCATTTTCTAAACGTATAGAGAAACATTTTAAATCCCCGACAGTATTTTCCTTATTTGCATCAAGGAAAAAAGTGCCTGAAAAAAAAGGTCTTTACCTGTTTCCCGATACAGATCTAATAAAAATAAAAGAATGCTTCTGTCACAACACCAGTTGAGAGTTTCTCTTAGCCATGAATATTCAAAATAGTTTTACCCCGTTAGAGTCCAAGAACACGGAGAAAGGGGGGAATGTTTTGTGCGGAATGCAAACGAACGAATGTATCAGAGACGTATTGACAGAAGATATATAGTTTTGGATAATTAAAATAGCGGTGAAGGGGAAAGTGCTGTATTTATTATAACTAGGTTTCTAGTATAAGGAAAAGAAGCATTACAATGAATAACATTTGTTACATAATATACAGATATACATTGTGTATATCAGAGGTGAACAACAATTCTACAATTTGATTTATCTGTTTTGCAAATTGGTATCATCTCCCTATTTCTCTGGTTAAATATATATACCCCTTTGTCTCTTTCTACTATTCAAATAAGTCCAAAAGTGTCTGTTGCACTTCTAAGTCCACTAATAACGTTGGCATCCCAAGGGATTAAGGGAACGAAGTCATAAAAATCGCATGGGGAAAGATCAGAATTAAAAGAAGGGTGCTTGATTACTCCCACTTTAGTGAGTTTAATTTCTGCGTTAAGACTTGGAAACTTGGGTTACCACGACTTGCGATATGGGAACTTGGGTTACCACGAATTATAATATGGGAACATTTTGAAGCAAAATAATCAATTTCGCAGTTTTCCTAGTCATTTGAATATAATTGCAGATCATAATCTCCGCAATCGGTAATAAATATATAGGAATAAATAAACTCAATAAGCTATACGTCTTATTACTTGAGAAAGCAAAGTTATCGTAGCTTTTCCAGCAAATGATAACAGCTCTTGAAATTCTTTGATTGGTTGGTTTGGAGCGCTACGGTTTACTGTTTTGCTAATGAGACTGGGGCCTACTGCTAAAGAGGATTCCACATAGCAGAAAACATCCATACCAACAGTGGGATACGAAACCACAAACTCCGCTATCAAGTAGCAACTTCCTACCCATTAGGCTATCGTTCGGCTTGGTTTGGAAGTGGGTAAGGAGGATTTCACTGTTGCATAAACGACGATTTGAATCAGGTTTGTAATGGCAGCAAGAGCTTGAAGAAATGCTTTGGTAGGACGCTAATTTTGTTTCGATACATTTGGTAGCCATTGTAAACTTTAGAAATACAAGAATACTACAATAATCCGATACTACGTTTAGGCTTATATAACTGCATCAGCGATGTGCTAATTTGCATATACGCTGCAGTTTTATGCTAAACCAAAAACTTTTCGATCGGTTCTTCTACTGACAACGCATACTTCACTAACTGAATCATTAGCTGACTCAATACTGTAACTCATGGAAGACGAGGCCTAAGAAACTGATATTATTTATAATGATTTACCTTACACCACAAACGTGCAATAAGAAAGGGTATAAAATTTCAACCTCTCAGTATTAAAGTGAGAGTTAAAAACTTGTCCTCAGCAAATTTCATCTTTTTAACAAATAAAGAAGTAAATTGACTGATTTTATACCTCCTTATTAAGAAGAGAATATTTGGTATATATGTATATATATATATATATATATATATGTATGTATATATATATATATATATATATATATATATATATATTATATATATGTATATATGTATATATATGCATATATATATATGTATGTATATATATATATATATATATAATATTTATATATATATATATATATATATATATATATATATATATAATATATATATATATATATATATATATATAATATATATATATATATATATATATATGTGTGTGTGTGTGTGTGTGTGTGTGTGTGTGTGTGTGTGTGTGTATGTGCGTTTATTACTTGCCAAAGAAAACATATAGGTTATCCTTTTTAATTACCAATCTTGCTTGGTAACGTACCCTACTGAAGTATTCAAGTAATGGAAGGCAACTCACTGGAACGGCAACACCAGGCAAAATCTTATCTGAAATTCTTTATTTCTATTTTAAAGTCGAAAATTGATAGATATTCCTAACTCAGGCAACAGACAACCGAGCATCTGAAGATTTGTGAAAATGCCGTCTTGAGAGGGGGAGATCACTAGGATAATCTCATGAAAGTCAAGTCAGTGATTCGGCTGTGACTTGTTAAATAATCATGGTTGTACAAATGCACACAACGTTATAAAAATGCTAGGATTTTCTGCATTTTATTGCAGAATTGACAGTTTATTTAAGAAAGTGTAAAAAAGGGTCACAGGGAGCAGTTATTAATTCATTCTATAGTTTTAAAGAGTGTGGAAGGAATGGAAGTTCGATAAATCATGCCCTTGACCACTTAAATTAAGTTAAGAAAAATTATGATAAAGAAACCTAAAATGTCAATTGGGAGAATTTTATAGAACTTTAGAAGTAATAAATCTTGATATATTACCTGTACATTTTGCATTACTCTAATGTTTATTAAAAAGAAATGTAAGAAAATAATTTAAAGATAACATCCTTATCATCATATATATCAGGTAATAATAATCATCATATAAATCAGGTAAGTTAGTCCAATAGGGTTCAATGCCTTTCTTTGAACAGTTTTTCCCAATATTTTATTTCCTAACTCTTAATTTCCTGTTTTTCCATTAACAACCGAAAAATGAGATTCCATCAAATCAGCCCATTTTATTCGTGGTCAACTTTTAAAAGAAAAATACTAAAAAATATTTCTGGTAGTATGAATGTGTGTAATAAATATTTGGTAATGCAATTTTGAATTTTATAAGATTTGCCAAACGTCTGATATTACTGAATATATTAATTTTATTACAATAAACTGGATTTCTGATTTCAACAGCATTGGGGATAAGAGCATAGTTAGAATTGTCCTGTAATCCTGAAAATCCTGGAAACCGCATTTCTGATAATAATAAAAAAAGTAACATGCCCACAAATATTTTGAGAACAGCAATTCAAGGCGAAGTATGACTCATGTGTAGAAAAAAAAGTAAATCTAGAAGATAATGACGGGAAGTTAGAGTATCGCAATTAGTTGCATGTGATTATGATCGCATCGAAAACAGTGGTCAATTCGTTGCGGTGAAGTATAGATAACTATGTAGAGGCATCTTCCCTTTTCAAGGTCTTCGGTGACCAGTAGTTGAAAATTAATGCGGGAGTACCATTGTATCACGTTCCTGAATTGCAAAGAGCTACATTGTTATGTAACGCCAAAAACTCATTTTTCAAGCCTCCATCGGCCAAGATAATAAAGGTGTGCAGGGCTTCCAAGGGAAGTGGATAATCCTGATGCATTATGGGAACTCGCTCAAATCGTTACATTCAAATTTAGCGAGTTTGGATAAAACATAATTACTCAAAATTTTTATTTCATTGATTGTTCTTTTTACCGGAAATAAATGTAGAGATATCAGACTACTACTTGTTATTCTCTGGTTATTGGTAATTATCAGGAAAGCAGAAACCTACGCTAAAAAGAGAAAAAAATGAATGTCACTAAACACACCAACGTGAACTTTTCTAATCACTGAACAAGTTTAACACTAACAGCTAAATAAAAGAAAGGAACGCAGTACAAGATAAACTGCTTTATGTGATCAAAACATTCGGTTGTTGGTGCATTTAAATATAAGTAATTTTAACAAACGAGAAAGTTAAAACATATCTATAATTCTAATTTCAATGCAGCATTCAGTTAATTTTTAATTTGAATTAAAAATTAATCTCGAAATTGTAAACATAAACATAAATTGAGTTTTTTACTGTAATGTGGCAGTCACTTGTCATTCAACGTGTATTTATGTATCGTAGTGAATATTCGGGTTATTTTAACCCATATTTTACCACACCAACTAAATATTTCTGAAAATTTTTAAAACTTTATCGATAACATTAATATGGTGTAACTAAGCATATAAAACCAAAATTTTAAAAATAAATTTTAATTTTTAAGTAATTAGCTGTTCTATAATTAGGCCAACGGTCCAATACACTACTAAAATTTAACAAATATCACTTCCTTTGCATTAGGCTGATTCATAGGTGAAATTTGGGAAAACATTCAAAGCAAAGTCCAACATTACATTTTAAACACACTGTTGTTGCTTCTCTTTTGCAGTTCTTGAACTGACATTTTTGGTAAGGGGTAATAGAAAAAGTATATTCGTTGTAGGATGCTAATACCCAAAATTTATATCCAAATTTTACAGGTTTATTTTTCATCAACATCTTGCAACTGTGCCTTCCAAAATATTTTACCATTCTTTCATTGATGATGAGATTTTCAGAAAATATACCAAATTGCTTCAAGGTTATGCTGATTTTGTCATAAAAAGTTCAAATTTTATAATAACGATCTTGTGGATCAATTGAATTATCGTTAAAATGGATAAAATGTTTGGTGTCATAATACCGTTTTCTGGACCTAGCGTTACTCACTAATATAGTGCCAATGTCTGGAGTACTACGAGTTACCTCCACTATGTTTGAAAAAAAAATAATAATAAATAAAAAAAATGATTAAAAAATGACAATTTTTAAGGGGTTGCTAAAAATAAATTTTACAATACAATATACTTTGATTTCTCAGTTTTTTTTGTTACTATGATAAAGTGTGTCTATTTTAAAGGTCCTAAAATAAAATTCACTCAGAAAATATTTATAACTTTATTATTAAATGGAATTCTATTTACTGTCCTGTTTATAGGACAGCGGTCCAATATGGGTTAAAATGACTGTACATACACCTTATAGTTATAGTAAAATATGTAGTAACACTGGATGCCAACACAGTGAACAGTTCTATAATAATAAGTTCTCTAAAGTATTTCAAGAAATTTTTTAAAAGTTTTAAGAAAAAAATATAATTTATACAGCTAAATGATGTCCGAATGAAATGAAGCTGCTCTTCAGTACCGAAGATCACAGGTTCGAATTCCGCTGTTTCATAGCCGTTCGAAATCGACTCTAATCAGAAGGTTCCGTATAGCAAAAAAGTAGACGCTCTGAACCAAACTAGAGTTTGTCCTTATTTTTCAGATAAACACGTGTATAGTGAAATCAAAATCATTCGCTTCTAATACATATTATTAGCCAATTAACAGGAGAATGATTGATAAATGACCTTTTTAACGATTCATTAAACTAAATTTTTATAAAAAAGCAAAACAAAACAAGGAATCATCATTTGGTGTCCAAGCCTCATGTTTACAAATGTTTTAAAATAGTGATTAATTTAATGCATATAAATCAGTTAAGAATATATTTGGTGCAATCAAAGTTTGAAAAGTTTCCCCTCTGGCTTCTGATGCCATCCAATAACCTAACTATTACTTATCTATAATGCCATCTAACTCGAAAGCATTTTATCGCGGATCAGCTATGTCTACCCTACATATACGACTGGTGTTGATTCACAAGCATTAACGTTCAAATCTGGGTTCTCGAGACTCACCAAAGAAAAAGAAAAATCATTTAAGAATATAATGAGATTTCACTGGCAGTCGTCTCTAGTTTATTTTATTCTTTCTTTTCAACTTCAGCGTAAGATGTATTCGCCGCGTTCTGTTCTCTTTCACTGAAGAGCCACTTAAAGATTTATTTCATTCTTAAATGAATTAAAAACTGATGTTCAACGTATCATATAAAATTTTTAACACATACACTAAATTTAAACTAAAGAATAAAATTGCAAGAATATAATCATTATTATACTAACATAACAATGTTAATACATTTTATTGTTTTTAATATTAAAACAAGGATACATGTGCAGAATTTAACATAAGGATATAAGAAAAATGACGCCCTAATGCAATTTATATTTATTGCGAAATTATTTTAGTTCTGAGAAACAATTGTAAGAAGATAAAAAGAATTCATAATATTATATTTCATGCTACAATAACAGATGCAAAGGTTAATACAATTTTTTAAATTTATAAAATAAATAACAATGATAAATTTAATAATAATCATATGTATATATATATATATATATATATATATATATATATATATATATATATATATATATATATATATATATATATATATATATATATATATATATATATATATATATATATATATACATATATATATATATATATACATATATATATACATATATATATATACATATATATACATATATATATATATACATATATATATATGTAAATATATATATATGTATATATATATATATATATATATATATATATATATATATATATATATATATATATATATATATATATATATATATATATATATATATATATATATATATATATATATATATATATATATATATATATATATATATATATATATATATATATATATATATATATGGTAGTGTGTGATAAAAAAAACAGGGGAATAAACTAGTTTAATATTAAAATTCTGAAAATGAAATTCTTATTTTATTCTTAAAGGAACTTAAAACTGATGTTCCATGTATCATATAAATATTTTGACTCATACACTATATTTAAACTAAAGAATAAAATTGAAAGTATATAATCATTATAATACTAATATAATAATGATCCTACATTTCCTTGTTTTTAATATTAAAACAAGGATACACTAATTCAGTACTAATATTACTAATTCAATAGAAATATTGTCAAAAGGAAAATATTTTTTAAAGATTATAATAAGAGTGTATGTCCAAAAGAAAAAAAAAGGTTTTCGTGCAGTAAAATAATCATGTTAATAGAAAAATGTCTTTCATAACGAAGCGTATATATATCTCACTTGAATTTTCAGATTAAAAAATCCTTTTATATTTTTACTCAGATTCGAAGGTTCCTTAACCCCTTAAAAAAGTGGGGAGAATCAAGGGTTTAAAAACTAAATTAGCACGAACAACATATATTATGTATAATTTAAATATATAAATAAATAAAAGTAATGCTCCAAAAGCCTTTTTAAATTGCTAATTCAATAGAAATATTGTCAAAGGGAAAAATATTTTTTAAAGATTAAAATAAGAGTGTATAACAAAAAGAAAAAAAGGTTTCAGTGCAGCAAATTTATAATGTTATTCGAAACATGTCTTTGATAACGAAGCGTGTACCGAACATGATTTTTCAGATAAAAAATCGTCTTATATTTTTAGTCAAATTTAAAGATTCCTTAACCACTTACAAAAGTGGGAAAAGTCAAGGGTGTAAAAAACAAAATTAGCACTAAAACATATTATGTATAATTTAAATAAATAAATAAATGTAATGCTCCAAAAGCATTTTTAAATTGCTAATTCAATAGAAATATTGTCAAAGGGAAAAATATGTTTTAAAAATTATAATAAGAGTGTATGACAAAAAAAAAAAAGGTTTTCTTGCAGTAAAATAATCATATTATTCGAAAAATGATTTTGATAACGAAGGTGTACCTAACGTGATTTTCCAGGTAAAAAAATCATCTTATATTTCATGTCAAATTTGAAGGTTCCTTAACCCCTTAAAAAAGTGGTAAGAATCAAAAGTAGAAAAAAACAAAATTAGCACGAACGAATCATATTATGTATAATTTAAATAAATAAATAAAAAAAGTAATCCTCCAAAAACATTTTTAAATTACTAATTCAATAGAAATATTGTCAAAGTGAAAAATATTTTTTAAAGACTAAAATAAGAGTGTATGACAAAAAAAAAAGGTTTCAGTGCAGTAAATTAATGATGTTATTCGAAACATGTCTTTGATAACGAAGCGTGTACCGAACGTGATTTTTCATATAAAAAAAATCGTCTTATATTTTTAGTCAAATTTGAAGATTCCTTACAAAAGTAGGAAAAATCAAGGGTGTAAAAAACAAAATTAGCACTAATAAACATATTATGTATAATTTAAACAAATAAATAAATGTAATGCTCCAAAAACATTTTTAAATTGCTAATTCAATAGAAATATTGTCAAAGGGAAAAATATGTTTTAAAAATTATAATAAGAGTGTATAACAAAAAGAAAAAAAAAGGTTTTCTTGCAGTAAAATAATCATATTATTCGAAAAGTGTTTTTATAAAGAAGGGTGTACCTAACGTGATTTTTCAGGTAAAAAAATCCTCTTATATTTCATGTCAAATTCGAAAGTTCCTTAACCCCTTAAAAAAGTGAGGAGAATTAGGGGCATAAGAAACGAAATTAGCACGAAAAGAACATATTATGTATAATTTAAATAAATAAGTAAATAAAAGTAATACTCCAAAAACATTTTTAAATTGATAATTCAATAGAGATATTGTCAAAGAGAAAATATTTTTTTAAGTTTAAAATAAAGTATGACAAAAAAGAAACCCTAGTTTCGAATCCAAAAAATAATCATGTTATTCGAAAAATGTCTTTAATAATGGAGCATATACCTAACTTGATTTTTCAAATCAAAAAATCACCTTATATTTTTAGTTAAATTCGTAGGTACCTAAACCCCTTAAAAAAGTGGGGAGAATGAAGGGTATAAAAAACAAATTAGCAGGAACAAACCATATTATGTATAATTTAAATAAATAAGTAAATAAAAGTAATGCCCCAAAATCATTTTTAAATTACTAATTCAATAGAAATATTGACAAAGGGAAAAATACGTTTTTAAGACTAAAATAAGAGTGTATGATAAAAAAAAAGTTTTCAGTGCAGTAAAATAATGTTATTCGAAAAATGCCTTTGAAAACGAAGTGTGTACCTAACGTGATTTTTCAGATAAAAAAAATCACCATATATTTTTAGTCAAATTGGAAGGTCCCTCTTAAAAAAGGGTGAGGAGAATCAAAGGTATAAAAACAAAATTAGCACTAAAAAATCAAATTATGTATAATTTAAATAAATAAGTAAATAAAAGTAATGCTCCAAAAGCATTTTTAAATTACTAATTCAATAGAAATATTGTCAAAGGGAAAAATATTTTTTAAAGATTAAAATAAGAGTGTATGACAAAAAAAAGTTTTCAGTGCAGTAAAATAATTATGTTATTCGAAAAATGGCTTTGATAACGAAGCGTGTACCTAACGTGATTTTTCAGATAAAAAAATCATCTTATATGTGTAGTCAAATTCGAAGGTACCTTAATCCCTTTCAAAAGTGAGGAGAATTAGGGGTGTAAAAAACGAAATTAACACGAAAAGAACATATTTTGTATAATTTAAATAAATAAGTAAATAAAAGTAATGCTCCAAAAACATTTTTAAATTACTAATTCAATAGATATATTGTCAAAGGGAAAAGTATTTTTTTTAAATTAAAACAAATTATGACAAAAAGGCAAACAGGTTTCAATGCAAAAAAATAATCATGTTATTCGAAAAATGTCTTTGACAAAGAAGCGTATTCATAAATTGAGTTTTTAGATCACTTTATATTTTTACTCAAACTCGAAGGTTCCTTAACCCCTTAAAAAGTGGGGAGAATCAAGGGTATAAAAAACAAAATTAGAACGAACAAACATATTATGTATAATTTAAATAAACAAATAAATAGAAAGTAATGCCCTAAAGACATTTTATAAATACTAATTCGATAGAAATATTTTTTTAACGTGAAAATATTTTTAAACTTTAAAACAAAGGTGCATGACAAAATGAAAAACAGGTTTCAGTGCAAAATAACAATCATGTTATTCGAAAAATGTATTTCTTAACGAAGCCTATACCTAACTTGATTTTTCAGATCAAAAACCCTCTTATATTTTTAATCAAATTGGAAGGTCCCTTAACCCCTTACAAAAGTGGGGAAATTAAGGGTGTAAAAAACAATATTAGCACTAAAAATACATATTATGTATAATTTAAATAAACAAATAAATAAAAGTAATGCTCCAAAATAATTTTTAAATTGCTAATTCAATAGAGATATTGTCAAAGTGAAAAATATTTTTTTAAGTTTAAAATAAAGTAGGATGAAAAAGAAAAACTAGTTCAGGAGCAAAAAAAAAAAAAAAAACATGTTATTCGAAAAATGTCTTTAATAATGGAGCATATACCTAACTTGATTTTTCAGATAAAAAAATCACCTTATATTTTTAGTCAAATTCGAAGGTATCATAAACCCTCTCAAAAGTGGAGAGAATCAAGGGTATAAAAATTAGCACGAACAAATCAAATTATATATAATTTAAATAAATAAGTAAATAAAAGTAATGCTCCAAAAGCATTTTTAAATTATTAATTCAATAGAAATATTGTCAAGAGGAAAATATGTTTTTATGATTAAAATAAGAGTGTATGATAAAAAAAAAAGTTTTCAGTGCAGTAAAATAATGTTATTTGAAAAATGCCTTTCATAACGAAGCGTGTACCTAACGTGATATTTTTGGTTAAAAAATATTATATATGTTTAGTCAAATTGGAAGGTCCCTCTTAAAAAAGTGAGGAGAATCAATGGTATAAAAACAAAATTAGCACGAACAAATCAAATTATGTATAATTTAAATAAATAAGTAAATAAAAGCAATGCTCCAAAAACATTTTTAAATTACTAATTCAATAGAAATATTGACAAAGGGAAAAATATGTTTTTAAGACTAAAATAAGAGTGTATGATAAAAAGAAATTTCAGTGCCGTAAAATCATGTTATTCGAAAGATGCCTTTGATAACGAAGCGTGTACTTAACGTGATTTTCAGGTAAAAACATCATGTTATATTTTTAGTCAAATTGAAAGGTCCCTCTTAAAAAGGTGAAGAAAATCAAGGGTATAAAAATAAAATTAGCACGAATAAATCAAATTATGCATAATTTAAATAAATAAGTAAATAAAAGTAATGCTCCAAAAACATTTTTAAATTACTAATTCAATAGAAATATTGTCAAGGGGAAAAATATTTTTTTAAGATTAAAATAAGAATGTATGACAAAAAAAAGTTTTCAGTGCAGTAAAATAATCATGTTATTCGAAAAATGCCTTTGATAACGAAGCGTGTACCTAACGTGATTTTTTAGATAAAAAAATCATCTTATATTTGTAGTCAAATTAGAAGGTTCCTCTTAAAAAAGTGGGGAGAATAAGGGTAAAAAACAAATTAACCCAAACAAAACATATTATGTATAATTTAAATAACTAAAACATAATATATTATTAATACGAAGGGAGTTCCAAAAGTAAGGTATCAAGTCCTCTAAAACAAAACCTTTATTTACGAAATCAAAAAGACACAGTAGTAATAAGCAGCAATCTATATTAATAATTTCTCAGAGTTATCGAATCATATGTTCTACTGGTTCTTAACTTTTCCCAGAACAAAAGATCATTTTATATTCTTAGTCGAATTCTGCAGTTTCGAAGATACCCTCAAAACACTCTCCACCGAGTCACCCATTCAAGCCCATCCTTGAAGAAAGCTATCGCTCACAATCCCAAGTGATATCACCAAATAATTGCGTCGCGTATCAATGATGAGTGAATCTTCCACGACAAGCAGAAGCCGACAAAACTGGCAGCCACATTCCTGGGCCCCTCCAACCTTAAAAGGTCGTCTGCGGCATACGCAATGGGAACCGTGACCCCAATCCAACTCGAGAAATCTAATGAAATGAAAAACGAAATATCCTGCACACAAGACTTTTTCCCCCTTGACTACTGCGGAGAGAGAGCAGGTGATGCGCGATCGGTATTTCCTTCAAAATAGACGCCAGTAAAATGCGTAATATCCCAAATCAAAGGTTTCCCTTTCTCTCATGCTATTTACTTCTGACAGAAGAGGAATTTTTTTACCCATCTTTTTTTGGATAGGGATTTGTGACATAAAGTGTGTAGTCATTATAATTAATAAAATACAGGATTAAACAGGAAATCTCACTCCGTATATCTCTTTATCCTCAAGACGAATATTTTTGTTAAAACATTTAGCATATTATAAATTTTCGTTGTCCAATTAACATGAAAATTATTTTTGATGAACATATATTGATGAATATCGTAACACTAAATGGGATGCCCTGACTGCTACTTGATATAGCCAAGAATATCGAGCATATATATATATATATATATATATATATATATATATATATATATATATATATGTGTGTGTGTGTGTGTGTGTGTGTATGTATACATATATATATATATATATATATATATATATATATATATATATATATATATGTAGGTATATCTGTATATATATGTATGTATATATATGTATACATATATGTATATATGTATGTATATATACATATATGTATATGTATGTGTATGCATATATATATATATGTATATATATGTATATATATGTATGTATATATATGTATATATGCATATATATATAAATAAATAAAATATATATATATATATATATATATATATATACTGTATATGTATAAATGTTATACAGTCCTTATTGATATTGAAGTGTTATATCAAAGAAACTTAAATGTGTTCATATCTGACCTATAAGAACGTATATTTATTACATATTTGCCCCTTAAGTATATATACACACACACTCATATATATATATATATATACATGTATATATATATACATGTATATATATGTATATATATATATATATATTTATATATTACTGGATTTTTTAAAAGAATGTATATGGAGTTCGTTAGAGTTGAAATGACTCCAATGGGACATTCTAAGTTAAGTCTAGGGTATTGTCATATACTCAATGGTTTGACTTCTCTAGAATTTTTTTTTATGTTGGAAACATTCTATTTTATTATTAACTTTTAAGAATCTTTTTCCGATTTCCCTTTTTGCTGAACGCTGCATGTTCCAGATTGTATGTAATTCTTTGTAAATAGTTGTAAATAGCATCGAGTTTTGTTTTATTTCTAGTTTTAATGACTAAAAATTGAGTACTGTATCAGTAAAGAAGATAGAATCTGTATTAAAACACAAGAAGCTCTTCCGCCAGAGAGATAAAAATGTTGCTTACCTAATAATTTGACCTGTCACATTGAAGTTTTTTAGAATTAAGTTTAGCGGTTAGCGGAGTGACAACGCTAAGCGGAGTAAAGCTTATTGGAAAGCATAGAGGCATCCATATTCGATTCTTGATGAGTTAGGCTTAGCAAAATTGAAAGAAAATCTTTAAAACTTTCGAAATCTACCCCTCCCCACTTTTTGAGCTTTTAATAGCCTTATTTCAAGCCGTATTTTCCCCGGCTAAGAACAGGCTATTAAGTTTATGATATAAAAAATAGGTAAAAATAACATTTTTTTTAGCATTATGGCATCATTTCTTTTACTACCTCATTTAACCATTCCTTATTTTAAATTATTTAAATATCGTCTGCATTTTTTTCATATATTTGATCACTGAACTGAGATATTACGTAGTTTTCTTTTATATTTGGCTTAATTAATATATTAGGTTACATGAATATAATTTTAAATTTAATCTTCGATTAATTTTTGTTGTAATAAAAGTTTTGTTACCGGTATTAACAACAAATTAATTTAAGTCTAGGAGTCTATTTCACGGACTAATAAATATCTAGTCTTTAATTTATATATCTTTGAAAATTAAGAAGTTTGTTCGTTTGTGTGCTTGTTTTTGTGCATAACGACACGATTTGACTGAATGATATCAACGTGATTCTAAACTGCATTCACAGTATCGGAAGGCTTTAGAGGAGTATGAAGATAAACATATTATTAAGAGCGTACCAGATAATTCTGAGCCAAAGAACAAACCATTTTTTTACCTGCCTATAGGGTACTTTACAATTCTGGAAAATTAAAAATTTTACTAATCCCGTCATATGACGGGCTATATGCTAGTGAAGGAATATTATTTTCATCTATTGAATAGGGAATCGAGAAAAGGAAAAGTTTCAAAATCATTGGGAACTCTTTGACTTTTAAATACTATTATCTAACTATCTAATATAAAAGAAAAGGATTTCCGTATAGCTATATTAAATGAATGTTTTCAAAATATGAGAATAACTAAATAAATGCTTTTCAAAATTTAATTTCGCAGTTAAAGAGTTTACTTTTAATTTTTCAGAAAAAAACTTGACTAGGAAATTAGTCTTTATCCCATCAGCCATTCAATTGTTGCATTTTTGGTCAAAAAATGATTAAAAACCAATGTACGTAAATTATATTGAAGTAGTATTCCACTTTCCAATTAAAATTTTTTGAAAATAAACTGGTACAAAGGGTACATTAACTATATAAATACACCCTATCTTTTTGATAACAGCATGCATAATAATAACGTATTGTCATGCATGATGTACAAATTGCTTTGCAAATAGAAAACTAAAATGTTTTACTCAAAATATTTTTCCAGATTCCTTTTTTAAGCAAATGATTGTGCCCATTTTTACTAAAATATTGCTTACTTCATTCTTAAGTGAGCAAGTCATATTGATTAAATATTCATGCTTTTTCGCTTTTCTCTAATAAAAGTGAATTACAGTGAAATCCTTTGTCAGTATGAATATTTTAATGTGGCTATATATATAATAACATAGGTTCAAGAAAATTCCGAAGTGTTTCCACATATATTAAATGACATTACAGATATATCAACACGTGTAAAAAGCACGTGCAGTTAATATTATTGTGATGATGATGTGGATTTGGTTTCATCGTAAGTGAGTGGTACAATAAGGTAATGGTAATAGAGTTAAAAAATTGCTTTATTGATAATAAATATAGTTGCTTTTGGGTATATAGGTCAATTAAATGTATTGTCCATTTCAAGGAATTTTTTTAAAAATAAAGTCTACTTAAACGTTTTGAAAGATGTAAAATCATTTCATTTTATTTTTCTTTTGAGTAATAATTTGTGGAATTACTAATATCTTTGTGTATATTCAAAGAACTATTTTAGATATAATTTGTATTTTTTCATTAGCTAATAGGCAGAAAAACAGTGTAAATACACACATGTATATGTGTATATATACATAACATGTTAATAAAGAGAAAATTTTCTTAAATGATTGCTATAATAGTAACTATTAGACTCTATATTTAATATCAATATATACTATTAAACTTTAAAATAAATAATTCATTATATATATAATATTAAATTACGGTAACTGTATTTTATTTTATTGTAAAAATTTTTAAAGAATAATTATTTATTAAAGTATTGAAATCTATAAAAGATTTTTTTCAAGAAGTTCATTTTTGAGTTTTAAATGTAGACGATACTATTAAAGTTATATTAGTATCGACCAATTTCGATGAATCAATCTAAACTTTTTTTTTCTATTATTAGCATTAAATTTGAAGGTTTTTAATCTTTGTAACATAACAATTTATTACAGAAAATAATGTGTAAATAAATATACTTCAGCACTTTTAAATTCATTTGATACCATGCTAATGTAAGAGAGAATTATAAATTGAGTATTGCATTTGATCTATAGTTTGATATGAAAAGAAAAATAATTTAATTTGGAATATAAAAATTTTGCAAAATATAAACGATCTTTTTTAAATTTTGCGTTTATTAGATAAGAATATCAGTTAATGAATATTTTCTATGACATGCAGTGATGTAATTTAAAAGAAATAAAGACTTATAAAAATAGATAGTAAAATAAAGTAATATGCATATTTTAATAATAATCTTCTTTTCCATTACTTTAGGAAAATATATCTCAAACAGTCCTTAAATATAAAGAAATTGGAGATAAATAATTTTGAGATTTAAAGCTGTAAAAGTTTTTATTCTATTAAGGATATTGTATAGAAAGAGCAATGCCTTCATAAAAAGATATACCACATTTACATTATATTAAATGCATGAATTCATTTTTAATTTAATCAAAATAACACAGAAATGTATATGAAATATTTGGAAGAATATATAAGAATTAAAAGTAAGAATTTTACAGAAAAAAACAGTTTCTAAACTTCATTAATAAAGTTAAAATGTAAGAAAAATGTCTTGATAATGTAAAATATATAACTAAGACCTTTGACCAAAATTTTACAATTTAAAGCTAAATTTGTTCAGTAGATGTTATATAAGATCATAATTCGTCAATTGGGAATGATATGTTTATTTTACGAAATACATCGTGGAGTCGCATGTATAAGTTATATCAAATACTGAAATTATACGGCAAGTAGCTTTTTTAAAGTGTCGATGCTTGGATTTTGCTAAGATCCAAAACCCAATTATTGAGGTGGTATGCTGTACTTGAATTGCCTCTTTTGTGACTAATAATTTTAGTTCCCTCTACATTTTTACTGAGTATTTTTTCACAAATACATGACTTAACTGTAATAATATCGCAAACAAATGGATTCACAAAGTAAGTTTGGTGGCTGCAGTTATCTTAATTTGAAGGTAATAAAAATATATGAAAAAACCTCAATGAGTCATTTTGAGAATCGGACAACTGTTTTTTAATTACGTAATAATAATAGTAAATTTCAATATAGTACCCTGCATTTTAAATATCGTGAGTTTTAGTATTTGAAAAAATTAAAAACCTGACAGTTAAACATATTTTAATCGTGCTTTCAGTGCAGACAGCAGTTTCTTTCATTTAAACATTTTAAAATACGTTTTTAAATAGCCTCATTTGAAAGATAAGATCTTAATTACTTTGATTATAACGTTTATGGTTTTCGAGTCATCAAAGGCAATGCTAGACCTATCTAAGTATATTGTTAAGTAGCACTTACTATCATCTTTATGTATAAGAATAAGCACTTTGCATTTCGATAAGGTAAAGAAGTAAAAAATATGGCATACAGGCAAGGGCATAAATATTTAACTTTTTCCTGTTCCCTAAAACGCTATTCCGTTCTTTATTGAAGTTTGTAATAACTGATAATTCTTGACGCCCCAAATTAGTTTTCCTCATTCCCAGTAGTCTAGTTTAAATTAATGTTGTAGTTATATCAATTTATTATTGGCTTAGAAATTTTAAACGTATAAACAAGTATAAACAGTAATTCACAAACTTAAAAAAAATGCGTCGAGCTATACTCGACTTTCTACTTGTAGCAAAAGAAAGAGGATGTCTATTCACAGTCGATATTGGTTGGGTTTGGAGCTCTATGGTCTACTGTTTTCAACAGTGAGCTATAGATACTTGTTCAGTTAAACAGGTATCTATGGCTTAAAGTTGATTCCGAACGTCTACGAGAGTCCATGTCAGTAGTGGAATTCAAACCACTGATCTACGGTACTGGAGAAAAGCGTTCTACCCATTTAACCACCGACTGGCAAACTCATCATTGCAGCGTAAAAGTTTGTCTGAAAAAAGACTTTTTAAAACTTTATTTCATAACAAGCAAAGACAAATAGTGTATTTTATTTAATAGTGTAGATTATTTCACATTTCAGTTGTTTTCAGCTTCTAACAGTTTCTTATTTTTATTAAAAAACGTTTGCGAGACGTAAAGATAGTATTCTATGGTTATGAAAATTAATTTTTTCGGCAGGCCGGCAGTTGCCTAGCGCAGGCTTGCAACTGATGAGGTACTTTCAAAAAGGTGAGAAGAGTGACAAATAATACAGAATAAGTGACCAAAAAATGACTAAACATTGAAAAAAAAAGCGATTTTTTTCTCCTCTTGATTACAGATGCTATTATTAAGATTTTTCTATTTATTTTAACTCTAAATCAAATGATTCATGCAAGACATGATTTTAGAGTCAAATACAAAAAAGATTAAAAATTTTTTTTAACACAACTCAACATTGCTTTTTATCCAAGAAAATGTATAAATTAGATTTGAATACATGCAATACATTAATTTTATAATCACAATTTCCTGCTTATATTAATGATGTTTTGAAATATGTACATAGCTAGATTAGAGTATCTAAACAAAAATCGTGAAAAAACAGAAAAAAAGAAATGTGTGCTTTGACGTAAATTACTTTAATGTATTAAATTTACAGTTTTCAGTACAAAGGTAGATTTCAGGAACTTCTTTACGACTTTTTAAAATCACTAAATTCTGGAAACCATATGACTAATTACATTCTAATAAGAAAAATAAGATTAGAGCATCACAATTTTACACTTTTATTAAAATATTTTGTTATTAATTCATATTTTCTTTTTTCAACAACAGACTTTTGCTGTGATACACCATGAAAAAAGTGACTGTTTATTTAAAAAAGTGACTAAAGGTGAGAAAAGTGACGGAAATGCAAGCCTGATTGCCGTACAGCATTATTATAGGCAGGTATTACTGCACAGAGTGTTAATAATCTACTCAAATATCCCTAGCGGAAATCACCCTTCCTATACATACACACAATTCAATATAAAAAAATTATCCCATTAACTATAGGTAAATACGGAAAACGTTCAAAACCATAAATGTATCCAGCATAAAGAGCAAAAAAATGAAAACAGCCTGCAGATAGAGGAACGAGCGACAGCCTATTTTAAACGTGAGCCCGAAAGAAAAAAAACGTTGTTTATTATTTGTCTTTGTCGGTCAATCCGAAAGCTTTTCTGAATTTTGCCGGTTGCAAGTGACCCATTTATTTCGCTTTTCTACCGCGATTCCAGCTCGCGATCGGCATTGTTTTAACTGCGGCAGTTATGTGTAGCGGTAACTGATGCTTGAAAAAAAGCGTACTTGCCCTATTCCAATCAGATGTTTGGGGATATGGTCGCAGTTTTTAAGAGATCGGTTTTTCAATGCTCTGGCCGAAAAAACCCTCTCATAATCGTCTTAAATACCTGTCGTAACGCATTTTTTGTTGCTCTGTGAAATTTATGTAATATCCGTATTAGCGGTCATTGCTCGGAACAAAATATTTCAACAAAGCATTTTTTTATAAAAAAGGGTTACGCTAGGAGTAGACTTTCAGTAGGAAAAATATAGCTGAAAATTTGATATTTCTGTCTTATTAAATTGTGAAATATTATAAAAAATGAGGATTAAAAAAGGGTTTTTAGAAAGTTTTTAAAAGTTTAGTTGTTTTATCGAAATTTTTTTTTGTATTTAATAACTACATTAAATCTTTTCAGTACATTTCTAACTGTCATTATCTATTTGAACTTCCTCAAATATTTATTTATACCATACAAATAGAAGTTTTAATTAATATATTTTGAAACTCACAATCTATCATATCTGCACTGAAATAAATTTTTACAGATATTTTGTGCAGGAAATATGGACATTTTTACTCTTAAACTGTTCTTTAAATATATTCTACGGTTTGATTTGGTTTGTATTTTATATCTACGGTTTACCTTTTTTGATACACAAGGATTAATAAAACATGGACCTACTATTTAACCATTTTACGGGCGCCCATAGAAACTCTTTGGTTTTCAATGAAATATGTTTATAAATGTTATCTATGGACATTTTAAATATGAAGTATATGAAATGTAAATGGTATTATTTGAGGAATAAGCAAGGCGTAATTTGATTGCGTAATAATTACCTTTGGAACAGCATGAAAGTGACACATTTTTAATAATATTGGAAATGTAATTAATCATTTTTATTAAAAGGGTGTATAAATCAAGTAGATAAGACATTTGTAAGTGAAGTTTAAATAGGTACTTTTATTTTAAAGTCTTAACTTTGGAAAATCAAATTTTTGCTTTTAGAATCGGATTTTGATAGAGCTTGAATCTAAAAGCAAGTTTTGACAGGAATAATTAAAAGAAGGGGGAAAATTAAGTGTTGATAGTTTGATAAATAATTGAAAATCAAAATTTTTTTTCTATATAAATCAGAGAAAAGTTTTTAATAGCCGGTATGTTATATACACCAGTGCCCTCCAAAGGGTTAAATCCGATTCTGAAAGACTACAACCATATCAGCAGCAGAGTTCGAACCCATGAATTTTTACAGAAAAGGAACGTCCTACTCATTCGGCCATCGTTCAGCTATATTTTCTTTTGATGCTTTTGATAACAATTAAATTTTGTTTTATAGCCTGTAAATAAATTGGCTATATTACGGGTATGAGGAATGCACATGGAGCATTTTTAACGTAGCTTCCTTTGAAACATATAGCAGTTATTAGCTTTTAAGCAATTAATATATTTTTTAAACTTGGTTCACTTTAGAATAAATATGCTAGTAACCCCATTAAATTTTCCAACAAATTAATTAAATACAAAACGTATTGATTTTGAAATTCCAATGTCGCTTCAAATGAAAAATAAATCTTTTATAATACTTCTCTTTGTAAATTACTAAATATTTATATTATGTTATAATGTTGTGAGCATGGTTTTGGATTCGAGTTTAAAATTGCTTTCCTTGGAAAATGATTTTTTAATATATAAAATGGACTTCTTATAGAATTTGAAATGAACTGTCGTTTTTTGCTGTATAATGAATATAATTAGCGTCCATGTGATTGAATATAAGTATTACAAAAACAGTAATATAC
>CM063508.1:79736171-79748671 GCA_032207245.1 Pardosa pseudoannulata | reverse complement strand
TATTTTATTAGATTTTACATAGAAATAATTTACAGTCTTATATCTTCTTTAATCCAAGTGCTATAGATAATGTATTTTTATTTTCACAACGTAAATTTACCTGTTCATTTCATCAAAATAATTTTTAAAATTCATTTTAAATAATTTATAATATTCATTACTTTTAATAATTTACAATATTCACTTTGAAAATACCTTATGTGTTATAATAATTTTTATCTAAAATATGTAGTATTAACTCATTTTTATGCTCCTAAGTTATCACATATGTTGTCTAAAATTCATGATTAATTACGTTTTAAGCTAATTATCATAAGTATGACATTTCGAGGATGGAATGAAAAGATTCTTGTCTTTACCATAATTACTTGTTTATGACACGAAACGAAAAAAAAAATTAATAACCAGCACAAGGCCAGATCGTCCAATATCAGTTTTATCAATCCGCATGCTTCAGCGAGTATTTGACAGGTGTGCGTCACAACGACAGAAAAAAATCACAGAAAAATATTAAAAAAAAAATTGCTGATCATGGATCTATCGAACTCACCAGATGGTCGGTACCGTTCACTTCTGCCATATTACTCATATACACAGACAAGTCTGGTGTCAGCACATGTTGCAGTTGAAAAATTCTTTGATCATTGCCCTGTTACATGGTCCAGAGTCGTCCAAATCGTATTCCATACGTGAGGCAAAGTTTAGTTGCTGAAGGATCGCTCAACGAAAAAATATCACTAGACGTGGTCTCTCGCGATCAGGTGTGTTGTAGATAAACTGCTGAACTGGCTGCGAGACAGGTTACCGTGCTAGGTAAAAAAAAAGAACTTTTCACTGCCGCCAAGTCACGCCAAAGGTTTTTGGCGGGTTTCTAATGTCGCCAAGTGGGTTGCTGCTTAAGTGATTACAAGAGAGGAGTAGCGGGAGCAGATGATAAAAACTGTCACCTGTTGACAGGACTAAATGCACAGAACGGTTGCTACTTTCCAGTTCAGGCGCGGTTCTATTTGGGCATTATGCGGCTGTTTTAAACACATAAAAATTCTGTGAGGAATGAAGATAAAGACTATAACTTTTAATATTGTTCTTAAATGGAAGATTTCTGTTAAATATAAAAGTAATGTTAAATGTAGAAGCAAATATTACTAAAAAAGTAGTATAAAAAATGAGGAATGTTCTGTGATAAATAATTAGTATAAAAAATTTGAGTAGAAGGAAATTGATAAATTAAAAGAAATTTTTAATTCTTAATACTGAACATTAATTTAAAAATTCTGTTAAATTTAAAAGTAATAATAAGTGTAATAATAAGAAACAAATATTACAAAACAGTCGATAAAAAAATGACGAATATTCTAAAATAAATAACATGTAGGAAAATTATGTCTGAATTGAATATGTTAAAATCTAATAATTATTTATAATGTTTAATATTTGCATTGTCTATTTAATAATATATTATTAAATGGACAATTTTTATTAAATATAAAAGTAATATTAACTGTAAAAGCAACATTATTAAATAATCATTTTAAAAAATGATAATGAATGTTCCGTAATAAATAATAAGTATGAAAATTCTGTTAAGAATGAACATGATAAAACATTAAATTTTTTAGTTTAGTATTATTCATACACAATATTCATACATTCATACAAATATTCATACATTCATATATTCATACATTCATACAAAAGTTCTATAAAATGTAAGATATTAAGTGTATAAACAAATATCATTAAACTATCAATATAAAGAAAGGTGAGTGTTGTTTTGTACAGCAATAATGTTGTACGAAAGTTCTGTCTGAAATGAGCATGATAAAACTTACGAAATTTTTTCAATGATTAGTATTGGTCATAAAATGAAAAAATTAATATAAAAGCGATGTTTGGTATCAAAAAAGCGATCAGTACATAATTGACGAGAAATTAACTGCAATAAATTGTTATTTTAAATTGTATTTGTTAAATAAGCATAACTACAAAATTAAAACCCACTCATTTATAATTTATTTCAGATAAAAATTATCGGCTTTTAAAAGAAATAATATAGTTACACTTCAGTACTTTGCATACTTTAAAGTTTCAGGAAATCAAAGAAAATTAATTCTTAATATTTTCATACCAAACTAAAATTGCTGAACATTAAGTTTAATTTATCATATCATATTTCCATTTTTCGAATTAAGAACAAAACATGTATGTCTAGCAATAGAATCATACTCTGCTTTGCATAAGTTAATTGATTTTATGAGTGGAGATATTTTTAAAAGTGGTTTTATGTTTGCTTCATCCATCATTATATCTAGCTCGCCCAGTTTAGAAGATAAACAGTTTTAAATTTTCCCCTTTTACTATTTATTTTATGTTAATACTGTGAAGCGAGCTATTATTTGTCTTCTGATTATTAAAACGATGTTTAAGTATGAATTTGTGTAATTATTATTATTTGAAATAAGAAGTAAAGGGGTGTATTTTAAATATCCCGTTTAAAATTCCCTGATACATCTTTTAATGCAGCATCATTGATCGTTTTATGTACTTATTGTTTCTGTAAGTGCTATTTGACAGTTCTGATAGTGAATATATGTATGTAATTAAAATTTCAAACATAGATTTCCAACGAGGTGGTGGCTGAAGAGTTCCATAAAAGAGTAAACTGAGAAGGGGGCGTTAAGTCAGTCAATGGGGAGGTAATAGTTTACAAACCTTTTTAGAAAACCAATAAAATATTTTAAAAATACTAACTATTTTCCTGAATAAACGTTTTATCTATTTAAATCTATCCTAAGTTGTCTGTCCGTCTGTCCTCGAATTTATGAAGCGGTTGGACCTGGAATGGATATAAACATCCATATTGAATTCTTGATGAGTTAGGGTTGGCAAAGCTCGAAATACCCCTTTCCCCCTTTTCTAGAATTTAATGACATTATTTCAAATCCTACTTTCTCAGGATAAGTGTAGGCGATTAAATTTATCAATCTGTCCCAATAAATAATTACGGGTGAGTGAAAATTATGTTCACACATCTATTTGGGGTAATATTAACTGAATAATTTAGTGTTGTATGAACATTTATATATACATATACATACATACATATATATATATATATATATATATATATATATATATATATACATATATATATATATATATATATATATATATTATATATACATATATATATATATATATAATATATATATATATATATATACATATATATATACATATATATATACATATATATATACACACACACACACATACATATATATATATATATATATATATATATATATATATATATATATATATATATATATATATATATACATACATATATATACATATATATATACATATATATATATACATACATAAATATATACATATATATATATATATACATATATATACATATATATATATATATATATATATACATATAACATTTTTCTACCATTATGACGTTATTCCTTTAAGCATCTCATTTAATCATTTCTTATTTTAAATTATTTAAATATCGTCTGCATTTTTTCATACCTTTTATCATTGAACTTAGATATTACGTAAATAATTTTCTTTTATATATTGACCTAAATAATAAATTACGTACATATGTGATCATTTTAAATTTAATCATCGATTATCGATTATTTTTGTTGCAAGGAAAATTTTTTACAAGTATTAACAACAAATTCTATCTACCTCCAGGGTGTAGATTTTCATTCCTTTACTTATATTAATTGCTGTATTAAAAAAATTCGATGAACTTAACGATAATTTCGACGTAGCTAAAAAAACTTTGAATTATCTTTCTAAATAATTTCAACGTGATTTTTTACCTGCATTCACAGTATCGGGATACTTTAGAGTTTTTACAAGTATTAACAACAAATTCTATCTACCTCCAGGGTGTAGATTTTCATTCCTTTACTTCCATTAATTACTCTATTAAAAAAGGCGATGAACTTAACGATAATTTCGACGTAGCTAAGAAAATTTTGAATTATCTTTCTAAATAATTTCAACATGATTCTAAACTGCATTCACAGTAACGGGATACTTTAGAGGAGTATGAAGATATACAAATTATTGAGCGTATATCAGATAATTCTTATCCAAAAAACAAACCATTTTTTTTCATCTGCCTCATAGGGTACTTTACAATTGTGGAAATTAAAAACTTTTACTGATCCCGTTATATGACGGGCTATATGCTAGTTTAAAGATATTATCTGATTGTTATAGTGTAAATAAGCATTAAATATTGAATTTTCGAATATCTAATTGAGTTTGGTAATGTCGGTTACAATACTTTAAAGTTTTTCCCGTATTGGTTTTAGAGAGCGATTTTAGAATACGTTAAATATGAGTACACCATGTTGGATTTTAGATCATTTCTCAATGGCAGATATAGCATAATCATCAAAATTTAAATAAAAACTTTTAAACTCCTAATTAACAGAGAATTAAAAGAAAAAATCATAAATCTCTTTATCATATAAAGTAATTACATTTTCGAATTAAGAATTCCTTTCGGAGAATGCGTTGCACAATTTTGTGTACTATGTGATTAAGAGCTTGATTACAATTGTACATTTGTTTCCCTACAGGAATAGCACTAGGAGAAAAGTTCGTTTGGATAGGTACAGTACACCATCAACAGCGCGTATGCATAAATAATGCAATTTGTAATTTTTTATTAGAGTCCCTTGCACAATTTTGTGTACTATGTTATTAAGAGCTTGATTACATTGTACAATTGTTTCCTCTACAGGAATAGCACTAGGAGAAAAGTTCGTTTGGATAGGTACAGTACACCATCAACAGCGCGTATGCATAAATAATGCAATTTGTAATTTTTTATTAGAGTCCCTTGCACAATTTTGTGTACTATGTTATTAAGAGCTTGATTATATCGTACAATTGTTTCCTCTAAAGGAATAACACTAGTAGAAAAGTTCATTTGGATAGGTACAGTATACCATCAACAGCGCGTATGCATAAATAATGCAATTTGTATTTTTTTTTATTAAGAGTCCCTTGCACAATATTGTGTACTATGTTATTAAGAGCTTGATTATGTTGTACAATTGTTTCCCCTACAGGAATAGCACTAGGAGAAAAGTTCGTGTGGATAGGTACAGTACACCATCAACAGCGCGTATGCATAAATAATGCAATTTGTAATTTTTTATTAGAGTCCCTTGCACAATTTTGTGTACTATGTTATTAAGAGCTTGATTACATTGTACAATTGTTTCCTCTACAGGAATAGCACTAGGAGAAAAGTTCGTTTGGATAGGTACAGTACACCATCAACAGCGCGTATGCATAAATAATGCAATTTGTAATTTTTTATTAGAGTCCCTTGCACAGTTTTGTGTACTATGTTATTAAGAGCTTGATTAAATTGTACAATTGTTCCTTCTACAGGAATAGCACAAGGAGAAAAGTTCGTTTGGATAGGTACAGTACACCACCAACAGCGCGTATGCTTAAATAATGCAATATGTAAATTTTTAATAAATTCTATTCTCTCTATTCTTTCATTTTTAAATAACTCGTTTTCGAGGAGATTAAAGTTATGTGCATTTCGTATGAACTTTAAAAGAGTACGTTTGAACCATCTGCACATGCTTTGGTAGGTTGACTCGTAAAGTCGAAAACAACAACTCTTAGATTTGTGGATCGTGAAAGGCGGCAGACAGACTGCCCCTTAATAGCCAATTATAGGCCATTGTCTACGTACCAAACTATTCTCTGTAAAATGAACACCATAAGCATTAGATAACTATTTGCGGCCCTCGCAAGCAAATGCACGAGCTTGGAATAACCCCGGCCTTAGGGAAGGATACCTTTTACCCTCGTTACAGAAATTTCCTCATTTACAAAAAATGTGGATAAATATACCCTTGCAATAAAGCGACTTTTATTTACTCATACTGCAGGAAATAGGTTAAACGCCGCGATGTAATTACAGCACCGAGTCGATCACTTCACATTTTGATTGACATGTGCACGTATTTTGCAATCCCGAGCTCCTTTTGCGGCGAGCATATTGCCCTGCTGCTGAAAAAGTTCATCCATTTCAATACCAAGGAAACACAATGGAAAGGTAACATTTTTTTGTTGCGTTAAGGGGTGTACTATACTTTTCTTAATTAAAACGAATCATTGCAAAAGCCTTATCACACGTTAACATATACATGTTATTTTATGATTCCTTTTGATAGTAAAGAAAGTGCAGATTTTGTTTTGTCTAATAGAGTAAAATTTTGAACTGTTATATTTTAGTTTAGGTTGACTTGTGTCAAAGCCTTTAATTGGTTGAATTCATTTTTCTGTACCGTGAGAAATCCGTTTATTCTTCAATAAGAAAAGGAATCCTATATTACCCTGCCAAGCGCTGGCCGAATGGTTAGGGTGCTGGCCTGCCTTACCGGTGTCTCGTGGGTTCAAATCCCACTGTGACATGGATGTTCGTAGCCGTTCGGAATCGGCTTTAAGCAGTAGGTGTTAGATTAATTTCGCCACCTAAAGCTAGATGGCGCTATTGAGCGAGGGAGAAAAAAAACAAACTGTTGGGCTAATAGAGAAAAGCCGTTGGATTCGGCATCGGTTTTAAAATGTTATTCTATTCAGATTCCTGTATTCTATTCGTATTCATTTGTGAAAAGTGTTTAAAGCTTAACATAATTCATAATTCTGTATTCATTGCTCCGTTTATTCTCTATTTATCGTGACGTGTTGTTTAATAAATAGAAAGTGTGTGTGTGTTCAACAGCCGTTGTTTGGTTTTATACAGTCTTCATGCAAATCCCAAGAATAAACAAAATGTAAGAAGTTACCTTATTTGATTCTTCAGTACTATTGAACATTTACATTTATTATTTAACTTCAAGTTACCTGATTTGATTCTTCATTACTATTGAACATATACATATTATTTAACTTCAAGATAATTCTTAAAATCAAAGTTCAAGATTTGTAACTATTCAAATTCAAATTCATTAACAGTAGACCGTAGCGCTCCAAACCAAACCAAATTCATTAACTATTCTATCCAGTAGGTCCCGGTCTCATTAGCCTTTGTGTTGCAAAAAAGTAGACCACAGCACTCCAAATGAAACCTATACTAATTCTAAAACTTTTTAAACAGGTACATGTTAACATGTGATAAGTACATAGCATCTTTTTGGCTGGCAAGTAAGTTACTGCTGATTTTAAATAAAAAGGAAAATTAAAATTTTTGCTTAAAAATATAATTTTATTCAATTAGGTTTTGCCAAAATTTGCCGATGACCTTCTGCCACCTTTCAAGCTGTGTTATAATTCCGTTCTCATAAAATCTATTTTTTTCCTGCAAAATACTGAATTAAACGTGTATTTTACATCATTAGCGCCATTAAAAGTTTTATTATTTAAGACGCTATAAATGTGCTAAGACCATCCAGTGACAAAATCTGCAATGACTTAGTTGCCAACCCCAAAATTATTCGACTCATCATAAAATTAAAAGTTTTGCTATTTTCTAGAGTGATTTGTTTCAAGTTCTTTAATACCCCTCTAACTACAAAACCACCTATTTAATTTCGTTATTTCAAATAACATATTTTTAATATAACTTAATATTATATCCCAAATAAAAAAAGGAAATTCACTTACTTTCAAGTTAACTTTTGAATTATGCATGTTAGAAGCTTAATTTTTTTAATTATCCTTTTTATTACGCAAAATTAAAACTGTAAATCTAACATTTTAAACTCAAAATAATTTACAAATTCTTATATGATTAATAATTTCTTGTGAATTTTATAATTTAAAAAGTTATAAAAACTAATGAGATATTGAATATTTAAAAATTATTATTTATCTTGCTCTGAAATAAAATACATGGATCATATTGATGTAGTTCATGTTTAAAGAATAAAAAAAAGATAAATAGCTTCTCTTTAATATAAAAATTTAATTTCTAATTAAAAATTTCAAAAGTTATATTTCTGGTACATATTTTATGTTTTAAGTATTGCTTCGTATAACATAAACTATTTTCATAATATTATACTCTTGTTAAAGATTTAGCAAAGATTTTGTTCCAACAGATCAGAACATCTTAATTTACAGGGGATCAAAATAAGTTATTATAGTCAAGACTTTTTAACTAGGAAATTACTATATCCTGTTAACACATTGTATGAGGGACACGTACTAGTACGTTTTCTGACGATTGATACTTGAGCGCGAGTCACGTACTAGTACGTTTTCTGACGACTGATACTTGAGCGCGGGTCACACACTAGTACGGGTTAGTGTAACAGCATGGTTTGTTTGTGGGTACAAAAGTAACGTTATATACAGGAAAACGAAGCCGAATGTTCTTGTCTACTACATAGTTTCTGAAAAAATTTAGACAAATAAAAACAAGTTTTTACATCAGCCGATGGGGAACCACAAAACGGGAAAAATTTAAAAAACTATAAACTACTATTTTTATTTGATTTTTCTTATTTACGATACTATTATACATTTATCCACTAAAAAATATATTCTTTGTTTAAAAAAATCTTATGGTTGTTATTTATATATTTCTATTTATATATTTGTTTTAATATTTCAATATAAAATAAGAAAAGTTTGTTAAAAAATTAAATAATTTTCGATCAATTGAGATTTAACTGAATAACTAAATTTACAAGCAAAACGCCAACTCCCGGTACAATTTCGCTGCGACATGTACCCGCGGACAATGTGTTAAAAAGTCGTGTTTACTAATTTATTAGAAATGGATAGATATTAAAGAGTCATTTTACTCAAAATAAAATGAAAGTATTTATAAACAACAAACAAATGCAAATGCAAATACTTGTACACATATTATGCAATATGTAGGCTTAACAATGGAAGAAGATTTAATAAAGCTAATCTCGTTTATTGCTTTACAATGATTTTTGCACTATATTTAAGTTTTTTAACAGCGACGTCTTAAAATCCAGCTTCGCATTAATAGGATGTTTCAAAGAGAACGAGAATTCGTAGATATTTTGAAAAATTCAGATATTCAGTTCTGACTGAAATCCAAATCTTTCCATTAAATCTGAGGAAGCAACAGTTTCTTCTTAGGATGTTTTCGGAAAAAAAAAGAAGGTTTGTACGTAAATACTTAAAGAACTATTATTAAAAGAGACGAATTAAAAATTAAGGAAAAATATTTACTATGAATGAAACTATTAATGAAAAATAGTAAAATGAAAACTATAAAATAAAAAAGAGGGCCAAGCATTCAATGAGAGTTTTGCCTGTTTGTGAAAGGAATCTAGGATATACCATTTTGCTATTCTGCGTTAAGGTTATCTTAATGTCGCAACTTGTTTTTGTCACATATATTTCTTTTTCTCGAATTAAATTATACCTCATTAAAATGAAATTTGTCAGAAACACTCAAGAGCCAAAACATTATGACCACCTGTCAATAACGAGTTGATCCACCTTTAGCACGTAACTAAGCTTCAATTCGCCTTGGCGTGGATTCCACAAGTCCTTGGTAGATGGCAGGAGACAGATTGTACCAGATGTTTAAGCAACAGTTATGCAAATCCGAGATATTGCGAACTGGTGGTCTTTGAACTCTGAGCTGCTGTCCCATGACATCCCAAATGTGTTCTATCGGATTGAGATCCAGTGCGTTAGGCAGCCAAGATATTAACTGGAATTCAGCATCATGTTTCTGGAACCACTCCAACGCAATTTTAGCCTTGTGACACGGGGCGTTGTACTATTGGAACGTTCCGTTTCCAGCTGGTAAAACAGTCGCCATGTAAGGGTACAATTGTTCTGCAATGATGTTCAGATACCCTGTACCATTCATGGTCTTCTCTACCACAACCACGGGTTCCAGAGACTCTCAAGAGAACGTCTCCAAAGCATAATACCGCTACCACAGGCCTGTGTATGACCTACTGTACATTGAAGTAGCAACTGTTCACCTGTAAGACTGCTATCCGGACACGGCTATCGGCGTGATGAATGACAAACCGTGATTCATCTGACCAGGCAACTCTCTCCCACTGATCTACGATGCTCCCACTGATCTAGTTGCGATGTTCCCCGGCCCATCGTAGGCGCACACGAGTGGGACGTTTGCTGCGTAGCCCCATATCCAACAGTGTCCGTTGAAAAGTGTGTTCCGATACTATTCTACTTTGCCCTGCATTGTATTGGGTTGTCAGCTGAGCCACTGTCTGGCTTCGTGTTTGCTTCACCATACGAGACAGTGTCCGAAGATCTTTTATAGCTTGTGGATGTCCAACACCATGTCGTCTACTACTGGTTTCACCGTCATTCATCCACTTTGCATAGGTACTAACAACTGTAGATCGTGAACAACCCACCAGTAGTGCAGTTACGGAAATACTTGTTCCTAGCTTTCGAGCCATTACAATCTGCCCTCTATCAAAATCGCTAAGATCCAGCCTTTCTCATGACACATAGAAGTAAGTGAAAGAATGATTCTTCAGACTCTCCAGCAGCAGTTAAATACCACTTCCACGTGATCAAGTGATTTCCACGTCATCCAGGCGAGTGCATTGCAAAATATAGGGGTAGCCATAATGTTTGGGCTCTGGAATGTATTTTATTCTTTATTCAAAAACCAGAATCTGCTAGAATCATAATCTATTGGTAAAATATGTTATATAACAGAAAATATATATCCGTCCCTTCACAAGCTTGAATTGAAAAGTTTGTAATTATTTTTTTAAACAAAATTTTTCTTTTCGTGCTTTAGACTTTTTACAATAGTGTTAAAAAATTTTCTTAGAATTATTTGTAAATTGTTCAATTCTGTTCGATCCATTTAATCCTTAGTATTCCCACAGACTATTTTCCTACTAATTTTTAAAGAGAGGAACAGCTGATGAAATATGCAAACGACAGGTGATGACATTTTAAACGAAGATTAAAAAATTTTGCTATTTTCAAAAAAGGGCCTTTCTCCACCTGGCACTCTACACTTATTTCCGCATTAAAAAAAGGATAACATTTTCTAGAATTCGATGCATGAAAGATGAGAATATATATCTTACTTGGCTTTTTTCTTCTGATAAATGCAACGAAAATATAAAATAACGCTTATAACGTACTTTAGAAAATTTTGAACTTTGGGACGAGAATTTTGAACAAACTACTAATCATTCTTAGGGCTATATACCACAGGTTGCAAAATGAAGGCTACATTTATTTAAAGAATTATATTGGTTTTTAAATTTTATTAAAATTTCGTAGTAAAATAAAAGTATACCATGCGTTTAATTATAATATTACCGAAAATAATTTTAAACGTTTCGGGGGTAATTTATTTTCAGATAAATTATAGAAGTATTACATCAAGATCAACATATTTCATGTTGGCGATTAAATATAAAATGAATTTTTGTTACCTGGACGAAAAACTAATAATTTATATATTTATTGAAACATTAATGGTAAGATAAAAAAAAAGGCTTGAACGATTAAATAAATAGAAATTTTCCCAGATTTAAGATGATATGTATATATCGTTTAGTTAAATCTTACTATTTGTGAAACGATTTGTGCTGAATTACATTTTGTTGTCCATAAGACCTTGAAACAATCTCTTCAACACATGCATAAAAAATTCTCATTTGTCCAATTGACAAGAATTTCTTAATAACATACGTCTGGGAAGACAACAGATGCGGATAAAGTGAGAATGGAAAAAGGAAAACTACTTTGACCCTATGGGGGTAAATTTATGGGGGGGACCAGATGAGACAACCGATGATTGTGGGAACGATAGATCAAGGCTCCACTGCATATTGTTTAATACAGAAAACAGTCAGCTATTTTTAAGAATTATCGACACAAAATATACTTGGCAGACTCGTCATTTGCAGAACATAAGTGGGTTATTCCATGTGAAATCAACACAATTTTAGAACAAATTCTACCTGACCCCCTCCAATTTTGATTAAATTTTGTATAGTAAGTGACTTCATGGTAATAAAGAAAATCCCCAAATCTTATGTTCAAATAATAATTGGTTTGGGAGTTATAAGGCTTTAAAGTTGCCAGATTTGTCTAAAAAATACACTATCGGCATACTTTTAAATTACACTTGCTACTCACCTAATTAAGCTAGAGATATGTGCAAGGTGTTATTTTAAACCTTTTTAATGGGCTTTTATATGATATACAACACATGATATTCTTTCTGAATTAGAAAATTCTCAAAACATATAAAGCTTTCTAAAAGTTTCAACTAAATAAGTAGCACCATCCATCAAAAGTAATGCACTTTAATAATTTTTCTTCATTCTAAAATCTTCACAAATGTTAAATGTACTATTTACTAGAGTATATGTCGATAAGGTAGTGTGTAAACATTAATGCCATCCTATACAGTTGAGTTAGATTAAAAGTAATGAATGCATGTTCTCATTTTCGTTATTGCAATAGTAAATATATCA
>CM063508.1:79711171-79728671 GCA_032207245.1 Pardosa pseudoannulata | reverse complement strand
TAGAAATAGACTAGAAATAAATGGAAATGAAAGTAATCAAATAATAAATAACTTTACTTAAAAATACTTAGCAAGTCTTCCTAATATTCGACTAGAATTAGACTAGAAATAAATGGAAATGAAAGTAATTAAATAATAACTAACTTTACTTAAAAATACTTAGCAAGTCTTACTAATAATCTACTAGAATCAGACTAGAAATAAATGGAAATAAAAGTAATCAAATAATAACTAACTTTACTTAAAAATACTAAGCAAGTTTTAATAATAATCAACTAGAATTAGACTAGAAATAAATGGAAATGAAAGTAATTAAGTAATAACTAAACTTCACTTAAAAATACTTCGTCTTACTAATATTCGACTAAAATTGAACTAGAAATAAATGGAAATGAAAGTAACTAAATAATAACAAACTTTACTTAAAAATACTTAGTTTAAAGAATAATCGACTAGAATTAGTCTAGAAGTAAATCGAAATGAAAATAATCAAGTAATAAGTAACGATACTTAAAAATACTTAGCAAGTCTTCCTAATAATCCACTAGAAATAGACTATATATAAATGGAAATGAAAGTAAACAAACAATAACTAACTTTACTTAAAAATACTTAACAAATCTTACAAATATTCGACTAGAATTAGACTGGAAATAAATGGAAAGGAAAGTAAATAAATAACTAACTTTCCTAAAAAACACTTAGCAAATCTTACAAATATTCGACTAAAATTGGTCTATAAATAAATGGAAATGAAAGTAATCAAGTAATAACTAACTTTACTTAAAAATACTTAGCAAGTCTTCCTAATAATCAACTAGAATAAGACTAGAAATAAATGGAAATGAAAGTAATCAAATAATAACTAACTTTCCTAAAAAACACTTAGCAAATCTTACAAATATTTGACTAGAAATACACTAGAAATAAATGAAAGTAATCAAATAATTACCAACTTTACTTAAAAATACTTAGCGAGTGTTACTCATATTCGACTAGAATTAGACTAGAAATAAATTGAAAGTAACTAAATAATAACAAACTTTACTTAAATATCCTTATCAAGTCTTACTAATATTCGACTAGAAATAGACTAGAAATAAATGGAAATGAAATAAATAAATAACTAACTAAAAACACTTAGCAAATCTTACTATTCGACTAGAAATACACTAGAAAAAATGAAAGTAATCAAATAATATTTTACTTAAAAATACTTACTACTAAAACACTAGAATTAGACTAGAAATAAATGAAAGTAATTAAATAATAACTAACTTTACTTAAAAATACTTAGCAAGTCTTACTAATATTCGACTATAATTAGACTAGTATGGAGTAATCATCAATTTTTTTTATTGATACTTAGAAAATATTACTAATATTTGACTAGAATTAGACTAAAAACAAGTGGAAATGAAAGTAATTAAATAATAGCTAACTTTACTTAAAAATACTTAGCAAGTCTTACTAATATTCGACTTGAATTAGAGAACATCAATTTTTTTATTGATTTTGCTCTTGATTTTGACAATTAAAGAAGAAATTTGAACTGAATTTTTACGCATGTAAAAGCCCAACGGTATATCAAAAGTGTAATACTTCTGTAAAACATTTGTATTAGTGAAACTGCATTTGTATTATACCCATTTTATGAATGAAAACGCAATCAGAATCGTTTCAATACAATTTACATATCCGTGAGTTGACCACTTTCGTGTAGCAAATCACGCAACAAGAGAAAATCGATGGAATTATTTTATTTTAGAATTTCTTTTTCAATATTGTTTCTAATCATGCTTATGCCATTTTCTTAAATGCTAATACCAATATTAAACTTTCAAATACTTTACTTTCTTCATTTACAAAGACTCATTTAATATTCCAGCCCTTAAATTACTAGAGTTTGGAATGTCATGAATTATTTATGCAAGGTGCGCAAAATTAGCCAGTAGGATTTTTCTACAACACAATCAATATAATCGGACATGCTGTATGAGCTGTAGTGACTCAAATACACTGAAGACTCATTTAATATCAAATACTGTAGATGATACAATTGCGACTTAAGCAACAGGATGCCATCTCAATGCATACATCACTCTGTGAGGAGCTACTGGTAAGTGAAGATATCACTCGAATGTATTGACCAGCGTACAGCCCTGATTTAAATCCCATCGAACATGTGAGGGATGCGAAGAATCATTGCACTGACAGGAGCAAACAACACACACAGATGGATTGCGGATGATATGAAGCAAGTTCTGAATATGCGGAGATGCAAGCAACCATTGCTGTTAGGGGAGGGCATATCCCCTATTAAGGAACATCTGCTTGTCGTTCTTCCTCTTGGATAGACAATCATGAGTCACGATACTATCCGTTCAATTAAGCTTGCTTTGTTTGATTCCATACCGTATGCATTGTATTCCTTTTTTAGCGATGCTATCGTCATTCTTTACGTACATAATACTCTCTCTCATTTCTGAATTTCATGTCTCTCAGATGATTTCTCGTGGAGTTATGGCAAAACCCCCACCTGTTGCTTAAGTTTTGCACACCAGTATACTTCATTTTCGTTAAGCTATATATTATTAACACAATACTTCGATCATAGGAAAAGCTAATGATTTAAATATGCAGGAATACCTTTAACACTGTTATAGGGGTTTTCAAACTTTAAAGACTCGTGGCTGCTTTGGAAATATAATATCTTGCAGAATCCTGTCCATTTTTACAAAAGTATAGTAAAAGTAAGTTAGATATTAGTTACATTATGTAGATTCTGGTAGTAGTAATGGAAATAAAGAAATGTGAGGAATTTAAATTTGAAATTTTCATAATGTTATTTAATTTATCAAAATTATAACATAACTTGTAGTACTGGGATCTCATATCGTATAGTGAATACGATAAGTTTAGATGTTTTTCAAGAACAATCGAAATCTGCTTCTAATGATTTATCCAAAGACGTATTTAGTATTCTGCATTAAGCATATTTTGATGCTTTGTTCTTAGTATTGTGCCAGTATAAAACTATTTTCCATATAAATGAAATGTTTTAAATGACATATAACAGATAACACTTCCTTCCATGGCCAATAAAAATGGTTTATAACAGTCGAAACTACAATGGGAGGAGAGATTCATATCCACAATTAAAGAATCATGAAAATATTTTACAAAGAATAAGCCAAAAGGCTATAAGCAAACAATATTTTACAAACTACAAAAACAATTACTAATTACAAATTTTAACAATACACTATTTTTATTTGTTCTTTATGAAATGAGTTTCAGTAGTGAAATTAAATTTTTACTCCATTATTAAAGAAAACACTTATTAGTTAACTTAGCAGTTATTTACAGCTTATATTTATTAATCAATAATGCATTAAAATGCTTCTAAAATATTAACAGATTAAAACGTGTAAAAATAAATGAATATTCACTTTTTAAATGAATGTATATTTCTTTCAAAATCTTTAAATATATTTCGCTTTTATTCTAAACGACATCAAAATAGTAACAACTGTTGGTAACTGATGCTATTAGTTAAGTCATAAATAGACTTTTAGAGCATAGAACAGAACATGTTAGCCGCCTCCACAAAGTATTAAATTATAATAGCCAAAATAATTGTATTGTAGCTTATGGATGTAGGTCCAGTTGTTCTATTCTCTAAGTGAAACAATCTTTGGGAGAGCTTTTTGTAGAGTTTTTTCACATGATGAACACACAAATATATATTTCGAAGTCTTTAATCAGAAAGTGGGGTCAATTTCAATTCTAAAGGCTTTTAGTTTTCAAAAATAATTGTATTCGACATCGAAGGCGACAACCTCCGCTCCATTTTGTTTTCAATTCCATTTCTTTCCACGTTGCCAATCGCGGAAAACTAAAAACAACCAAATCAATCTCGAGCTCGCGACACCAGTTTCACCAAAGTCTTTTAACGGCTAATCGCTATTAATCTCTTTTTAAACGAAGAACCTAGGGGCTTACTCTGGACGTTGCGGTTCGTTTCGCACCTTCGTTTGTGACGTCACTTTGACGTCAGCTTGATCATTTGCTCACATAATGTACTCAGGCTGACTTCAAATTGACGTCACAAACGAAGGTGCGAAACGAACCGCAACGTCCAGAGTAAGGGCCCTAATCTCATCATTCGATATTGCCATGGATTAATCGAGGTTAGTTGTTAGCTTCGGTGATATCGGTCCTTAATATGTAACTACTAGCTATGTTATATTTGCTTATTTAAAGAATCTTAATCGTGGCATCACTAGGAACAACATGGAACATAACCAGTGTTCCCCTGAATCCAGTTGAAGACTACTTCTTTATACTGTAAAGAAACTAAAATTTAAAATTCTTCCCTAAACATCTTTATGACGTCACTGCAAATAAATGACGTTAAAAGATTCAATTCAAGGGGATTACTCTGGACGTTGCTAGTAGGGTCGAACGTTCATTGTAACGCCACTTTGACGTCAGCTTGAAGGCATTATGCGAGCAAACAGTCAAGCTGACGTCACAACGAACGTGCAAGCCGACTCGCAACATCCAGAGTAAACCCCCAAATACCAAATGTGTTAACTTCAATCACGGTTTTTTTTTTACCTTGACTGTTAACTGAATGCTATATGTAAATTTAAAAGCTATTTGTACTATTTAAACATGGAATATTTTTAGAACTGCAATTTCCGTGCTCTTATGCTGTAGGTTAAACTTCTGCATGATAGCAAGGGCTGCCAGTAACTTTTTATATGACTATCTTTGTCATGCAGACTTAAATGCTGCAGTGAGTTTATAGTTTATTTGTATTATAATTAAAATTAAAATATTAGTAAAATTTCAAGATCAAGTGATTTTAAATATTTTATCTCGGAAGGCAATTATTCATCTGTCCAATTCCTTGCTATTAGATGTCGAAGAATGCCGAACGATGGCCGATTGGGTAGGGTGTTGGCCTTCGGTACCATAGTTCGTGGGTTCGAATCCTACAGTGGCATGGATCTTCGTAGCCGTTCAGAATCGGCTTTAAGCTGTAGATCTCGGTCTAATTAGCCCTCGTAGGACTGGTAGCACTCCAAACTTAGCCCTCGTAGGAAAGGTAGACCGTAGCGCTCCAGACCAAACGAAACCAAACCTAGATATCGAGGAATTGGAACAATATTTCATCACTTACGTTGATTGCAGCTCTGACAAGGCAGTATTTATAAACACTAAACTGACATATAATTTGGATTGTTACCAGAATGAGACTTAATATTTTAAAATAACTATTTTCTAAAATCCCTATATAGTAATAATTCAGAAACTACCTATTTTTATAACTAGTTCAAGAAATCTTTATTTCACCATACTATCAATACACACCTGATATAGAGTCTCGATTGAAAGAGAATAAAAGTCGAAGTCTTGCTGATCTCGAGCTAATGTAGGCTAATATAGACTAATGTAGGCATATGATATTAATCACTATACACACCACTTAACGCTGTATGGACTATTCAGTGGCAACACCACTTTCCGCGTTAGCTTATTGGCAGTAACGTGTTTAATTACCGCATTAAGCGAATCCATAGTGAGTATAACACTGTTTTTATGGAGAAATCCTATCAAATATTGTTAAAAATGGGTATATTTACCTAAATATCATGTAAAACAGTAAAAGGGTGAAAAGGAATAAAAAAGAACACTTATTGCTTGATTTTTACAAAAAAGAAAAAACTATTTCTACAATTAAAAATTTCAAGATTTTTAGCCATCTATTAATTTCTCTTCGTTCACTCTGCAATATACATTATACAAATGTAAATTTACAAATATAATTTTCTGATCTTCGCACTGTTTTTGTCTTTTTTGAATCAATTACTTCAATCATTTTACATACTCTTCCGATAGGATAAAATAACTGTTCAAGATTAATAAGTGTGAAAATTTTCTTCCTACACATTTTCTTCAATTTCTATTTCTTTTTCATAAACCTTTTCTTATTTTATCCTTATGACGTATTCGTTATCAAGAGGAATTATTACACTCCACGACAGTGTCAGCATCCCCAAAGCCTAACGTTAAATAATGTCCATGTTTCACAATGTCTGCTGAGGTTATATCAATTTGAAAATCAAAACTGCAAAAATTATTTTTCTTAGCAATAGGGAATCGTTCAGTGTACATTAAAATCAAATCATTGATCTTTAAAAAATTATTAGCCTATATTATAACAGAGACTGCACTGTATGAAGAAGTCACATTCAGTGAGGTGATTTCCGCACATTTATTATGGAAACTATTTCGTTTCATTGAAAGATATCTTAAATTAAGTCAAACATTTTCCCAAAAAGGACCTAAAAAGGTATATTGTTTAATTTGTACCCCTTTAAGTGATTTTATATTGCATAAAAAACTAAACTCCTCGGTGCTACTCCAGGGGCTGCAGTGCCAATATCCGGTTCCGAAATCAAGAGTCTTGGGGTGCAAAACATATGCTCCGGTTCAGTGGTCAGCCCTACGCTACACCCCCAGTGTTTAGTTCCCAAGCATGTTTGGTTCTCAGTTTGTCTACCCACTGAAGGAATGAAAGGCTGAGTTAACCTTGGTCAGCCCGGGGGTTGAAACTCGGACCTGAGTCGTGGGAGATTCAAAAAAGTTGATAGCATGCATTTTTTTCCTCCTTAATCCCTTGATATGCAAGCCGAGTATAGGCGAATGGTTAGGGTGCCGATCTTCGGTGCCGGACTTAGTGGGTTCAAATCTCATTGGGGCCTGAATGTTCGTAATCGTTCGGAATCGGCTTTAAATTGTAGGTCCCGGTCTTATTATCCTTCATGTTGCAATAAAAGTTGACCGTAGTACCCCAAACCATTGACATACAAATAAAACTGCATTTGGTGCGGTTGTAAAATACTATTTATTTTGGTTACACTAAACAGTCTTAAACAAGCTGAGAAAGAAAATGTTTTATTTTTAACATTGGATTATTATAAAATATTTAATTAACTTGAATGTTGACATTTCTGTTCTTTGTAACTATATTTCAGCGTGTCGGTCCTAAATGTTGTCTAGAACTGTAATCACTGTTCGATATCAAACCTATTCTGGATACTGCTTTCAATAAGCCTTCCTCTGATTAACTGATTTATGTAGACTTTTATTATTGGTACTTTTGAGAAGGTGCTAAAGTGATCATCTTAAACATCGTAAACATATCAAAATCATTGCATGAGTGAAGATATTGATTAATCTAATTACATACTGTACTGTGTCCACTTAAAACAGCTCTTCACGAGGTAGACCTGCAATATCATCGTCATAACTCAAGGAGTTAAATTACTTCGCCTATCTAAGACTTTACATTTTAGAAAAGATGCAAATTAAGATAGAAAATTTGTCATTTTATTTTTAGAGCTATGGTTCAATTTGTTCTTATGATCTTGAGGAGATGGAACGTAAGTAATATAAAGTTTCTATTAAATTGATTTATTATTAATAAAATCAATTTATTCCATAAAAATTTCGAAAATAAAAATTTATTGAAAATTTTACGAGAACTATATAGTTAGTTTTCTAAACTTCCAGACAATACACGGCTTTATTTCAACTACTTTTAAGCCATTACTCTTACAAAAACATTATTTTCCTTGAAGATATTATGTGCAAGGCGTTTTTATAGTTAAAATGCCTTTAATATTTTGCAGATTGAAAGTCCAGTTTCTAGTTAAGAAGTAAAATAATATGCCTTCATTTCGGTCTTTCATATTTGAATATCTTTTTTCTAGTTAGTGGCTTTTTTAATAACATATACTCTTTTTTGTTATGCAGATTCAAAAGATTTGTTAAATCCCCGTTATTAAAGTAGAAATAATATATATTGTGTGTAATAAATAATGCAGAATTTTTATTTTATAAATTGTTTCACAAGAGCAGTTTAAAACATTAAACCAATGCCTCTAATGAGCTCATCCAATGACTCTGACGTTTTCTGACGATTGATACTTGAGCGCGGGTCATGTACTAGTACGGGTTAGTGTAACAACAAGGTTTGTTTGTGGGTACAAAAATAACGGTATATACAGGAAAATGAAGCCGAATGTTCTTTTCTACTACATGGATTCTGGAAAAATTTAGACAAATAAAAACTAGTTTTTACATCAGTCGATGCGGAACCATAGAACAGGAAAAATTTAAAACTATGTGCTACTATTTCTATTTGATTTTTAATATTTACGGTACTATTATAAATTTATCACCTAAAATATATTTTTTGTTTACAAAAATCTTATGGTTGTTATTTATATATATTTCTATTTATATATTTGTTTATATATTTCGTCCGAACGATGGCCGAATGGTTAGGGTGCTGGCCTTCGGATCCGGAGTTCGTGGGTTTGAATCCCACTATGGCATGGATGTTTTTAGCCGTTCGGAATCAGCTTTAAGTAGTAGGTCCCGGTCTCACTAGCCCTCGTGTTGAAAAAGTAGACCGTAGCACTAAAAAAAACCCAACCAAACCTGTTTATATATTTCAATATAAAATACGAAAAGTTGGTTAAAAAATTAAATGATTTCAGATCTATTGAGATTTAATTAACTAAATTTACTCGCAAAACTTTCGCTCCTGGTACAATTTCGCTGCAAAATGTACTCTCACACAATATGTTAAGATACATATTTACCTTTACTTCATTGGATCATGCTGAAGAAATTTTTTTTCTACATAATCTAGAATACTAATTTAAGTGCAACAGTTCAGCAATGATTTTTTTTTTCTTTGATTTTCATATAAGTCAGGAACAGGATTGATAGCACTCTCCATTTTATCCCCAGTCAATCATATTTGTGATGTGAAAGAATGTGATTTATGTTATTACTATTTTTGAAGAGTGTTCCAGAAATCCAGTTTAGTTTAAATGAAGGACAAACGTTTCTGTTTTACTAGCTACAAGCACTACTAAAATACTAAAATTCGCTATGACCTTCCATAAATAACCAAATGTTTCGCGGGTGCTTAAAATTTAGGATTTCTGCTGAAACCAGTAAAGGCAGCCATTATGCCATATAACTCTTCCCAACGGCAGAGGAAATGTGAGCAATGTTTGGGTGACCTTGTTGGGGCTTCGTGAGATGACGAAGGGACTCTACACACTCACGCAGACACTACGCAAGTCACGCGTGTCCGCAAAATTATGAATGCGTACGCAAATAAGTGCATTTGGGAATCGTTAATTTTAGAAATTACCGATGAAAACGCTTTGTTTTTTTGCAGGCTGGGTTATGCGAGAGTCGGACCTTGAGTTTATGACCGTGTCATAGCGGAGATTGGTTACCGCTGTGGTTAACCAACGTACTTTAGCTAACGTGTTAAGCATAGATCCACTTTTGATTTCTTTTCTTTTTTTCGTGTGTGGCTTCTTGTCGGAAAGATTTCACCAAAAACGTAGATTTGGGATAATATATTGGAGTATGCGTAGTCGACTCCTAAATTAGCTACTGGAACAAACGAAATTTATTATCTACTCGTTTATAAGAAGTACGTTTAAACTAGCTTAATTTCTTCATAAAGAAATCGAAAACTTCGTAGATACCGAAAAGCATCAAAAACCGACCGTACTTGAAATTAAAGATGTAGTTCAAATAAATTTAAATAAATTTTAAAATTGGATTATATAACATCTATTGTCTTTGTACTGGTAGCATTGATGATACTATCTATAAGTAGCACATATATATTGCTTAATATGTATAGGACATGAGAACAGTATTTCAGTAACATTTTTGTGGAACAAATTCTGAAAATACTATTCCTTATAATACTAGCTGGGCCGTCCAGAAAATAGCCAATGTGCTTTAGCTAACCTGTTATGCATAGACCCACTTTTTTTTCTATTTTCGTCCCCGTCTAAGAGATTTCAGCAGCAGTACATGCATATATATTCAGTTGTCCACTTTGACAAAAAACTAGTTAATGATAAAATTGAATACAATTTCCTATGAACTTTATATAAAATTAAGTGTAATGTAAAATTACTAAATTTATATAAAAATACAACATTAGTGTAATAACATATATCCATATTTTTAAAATTATTTAAATGCAAACCTTAAATATACCCATATAAAATAAAATACACTTACACAACTTTCAAATAAAATGCTCACACATATATTAGGGTAGGGGTGATTTTATAACCTACTAACAAGAAAAATCCATCTCTGATGAACCTTTATTGTGTTCAAGAGAATGTTTAAATGAAACTAGGACGTTCTTAAACTTTAAAAATTTGATTTTATAAAAATTTAAGGTTAAAAAATTGGTGTAGCCAGCGTAACTGGTACCCGGAGAACAATACCTCTTTGCCCTCTCCTCCCCGAATTTTCGGGAAAATTTAATTTATCTTAAAGCCAAAATAATAAAAAAAGTCATGACATTTTGCATGTAAATTTCTATGACGTAAGTTTAATATATATAATTTATTTTTATTTACTTTTTCATTCATGAAATTTTTAATGAGAATTCGCCGTTTTTTTAAAAATCTCAATGTTTTACTTCAGCTAATTTTATAAAACTTTATTCCCTACAAAATGAAATAAAAATTATTGTACTTAAAAAGTAAACACATTTTTATAAGTAGGAAAATATACATTATAGTTTAAAAAACAATAGAAAAATTTTTAAGTTTACCTACGCATCTCCAAGTATTTTATTTTTAAACAACTATTTTGCCATTGTAAGTACTTTGATTCTATTGAAAAATGTTAGTTAAAAAATGAAAATAATGAAAGAGTAAACGCTATTATGAATGATGCGTTAATAATGCTTAATGCAAAATTTTAGTTGAGAACTTTGATTTGATTAAAAATATTCCAGTTTATAAAGTTGAATATTTTTATATTCTTTTAAATCAAAAACGTCTTAGTTCCCTTAAACGGATTTAATTTATTTCAGTCAGAAACCCAAACTTTCATGGGTAGCGTTTTGTAAGAGTAAAATCTAATGCTCCTACAATAGTCCCTTAAGAATTTTTCCAATGCAGCAGGCGATACAGACATTATCCTAACGCCTTAACAAGGCTACGATCCTGTTACACATTTAGCACCACCCGACTAGCACTTGTAGCAAGTTACATAACTCCCGCTGGGTCCTCGTGATTTAGAAGCATGGACCCAGCAGAGGATCCCCAAGCTTGTCCTGATACCCCCAGAGGTATCATTTGATAGCTTCTAGAAATTTTTGACCACGAACACATTTTACTTTCCCCACTCACCTTTAGCGAACATGTCGAATCTTAAGCCGGCTCCAGCCCGGAAGCAGCAAACTTTCAGCTACAAAATCACTATCTGATCGCCGACTGAGCTACTGCGGCTCATAGGTCTCTTAAGATGGTGGTTAAACGTCAAAAAATATTGGAAAACTCCTTACAGCTTGCCAAGAATTAAACCTATTTCTTTCTGACACAATTTCCCGTAATGTTATCAGATATTATTTGATATTGATATCAATATAAAATAGAAGAGATTTTAGTATTATTAAGTTCACCATCTATAAATGTTGGTTGGTTACTTAAGAACACTACGGACTAGTTTACCTACAACAGGGTTAATCTATAAAGGAAAAGTGCCCATCGAAAATTAGTGTAAGCTCTAATGCAATAATAGTTCAGTTGATCAACCAAATTCTTCCAATGCGTCAAAGATAATCTTTTTTCAGTTCTAAAATTCTGTAATAATGATTTATTATTAAAGATTCATTTTTACAATGAAATTTTCTTTTGTTGAAATAAGCAGGAAAATGATGGAACCGGCTGGGTTCTGCGGGTTCAAATTAAAGCTGCTGGAATGGGTGTCCGTTTGGAATCGATTATAAGAATTAAATCCTGGTATAATTAGCCTTTGTATAGCAAAAAATTGATCATAGATTTGGTTTGCTTTGGAGTGCTACGGTATACTTTTTGCAACACGAGGGCTATTGAGACCGGGACCTACAGCTTAAAGCCGATTCCGAACGGCTACGAACATCCATGCCACTGTGGGATTCGAACCCACGAACTCCGGTATCGAAGGCCAGCACCCTAACCAATCGGCCATCGTATTGATCATAGAATTGTAATATTGGTGTAATACGGCGTATGAATGTATGTATGTACGTACAAGAAAAATTTCGAGATTTTATATATTAAATAGATTAATGACGTTTAATGTGTCTTAATTAGTGACGTCTATTTATTTAAGTATGTACGTATTTCGTCACTTTAATAATAACTATTAGCCGTAGAATATTGCAATTTTGAATTTAATACTGATGTAACATGTAGTTGTGTATCTTCGTTGCAATCTGCAATCTTCATCTCCATTGCAATACGCACTCTATATGGCGAAAAATCTTAATATTACGGATATTAACGCTACCAGCATCTGCCAGAGGGCAGACCTTGAAATGTGCTGCAATACAACGAAAAAATATTGACATATACCTATGCAGATAAAATAATGCTTTTAAATTATATTATGAAAAATTATTATTTGCTAATCTGTATAATTTACTAGAAAACCTATTATTTGCAAATAATAGTTCTGAATTTATACAAAAATTTTACTTTTTATAACTTTCTGGAACAGTGTAAATAAGCCAGTGTAATTTTTTCGTCAGCAAAAAATAATAATTTCGTAACCAGAGTGTTGTGAGATAGACCTGAGTCAGCCAAGTATTCACCGTATTCATTAAAGGCGGTTGGAACACAGAAAATAGGTTCGTGATCTAAAGGAATTCTAAACGATACCTCTGGAGATGGCAGGCTAAGTCTGCGAGTTTTATACTTGTTCCTTACAATCTTCTTAGGCCCTGATCGTCGGTACCGGAGTTTGTGGGTTCGAGCAAATTTTGTGGGAATCCCACTATGGCATGTATGTTCGTAACCATTCGGAATCGGCTTTAAGCCGTAGGTCGTGGTCTGATTAGCCCTCGTGTGCAGAACAGCAGACCTTAGAGCTCCAAACTCAAACCTTACAATCTTCTAAATTGTAATCTTCTTCTAAATAATATCTTCTTCTAAATTACGAGAACCCACTTGAGGAAAGCCGTTCTTTCACCCTAGCGGTGCTCATGAAATGTAAGGCGCACTCCTTCTTGAGGTTTAGTCAGTCTTCAGCCCTCATGTTTACTTGCTCAAATGAAGCTGCATATTATACCTAGGACCAGTCACATACTGCGACGAGGCCTAAATGACTTGATGTAGGACCCAAAAATTGCAGCTTAAAACAAAATATGTTAAAAAAAAACAATGTTTTGGACATTATAGGTTGCACTTGAACTAAACTCAGACAATTGTTACTCGAGAAGCGAGACTAATTTTGAATATTAAAATGTACACGTAAATGATAATTTTTATGACGCATAATATAAATAAAATTTAAAAACTACGTGATTTAGTCAATAGGCATATAAGAAAGAAGTGAAGACTGCGTCAGACTTTTTCTTGCAAACAAAATATACAATCAGTTGATTCGAGATTTACCTCCTGAAACTTTACCCCTCACAAAACATATCGCGATACTCCAAGTGGCCGTTACTGTCAACGAACAAGTTTTTTTCCAAGCCGTCCTGCAGAGGAAAAAAAAACGAAGTTCAGTCGAACCCACGTGTTTCTGCATCTCCCCATGTCCTCTCCTGAGCATCTTCCGAAAAATTATGGTGAACTGCTTGAAACAAGAGCGCCAAAGCGACGATTCTTGGTGAAATATAGCAACCTTCGCTATCCCGTCTGGGGATCAACCTGTTTGTTAGGGAGGAAAGGACTCGTTTAACCGGTTACGGGGAAATCTAAAAACTGTTTTATCACAATTTAAAGATTTATGTTGGTAGGTCATTAACAACGGCGTCCTGCCTCATCTACGAATGATAATTTATACATAAAAAGAAGACCCCCAGAAAATTGTCCACAAAGAGTACGCGATTCATATTTAGCTCTTTATTTTTCGCTTTTTTTTGTGCGTGTGGTACCTGATCGGAGGAAAACACATTTCGGAGAGGAATCGGATGCTACTGAATTGGATGCGTGGAATTCTATAAGGTATTCCATTTAACCGTACCTCAAAAATTTGTGGAATTCAGAAATAGAAGCGGAATACCTTTCCTCGTTGTTAGAATGCCTGAGAAATGCCATGCCCTGGGAAGTATCTATTTCGACTTGTATAAACTTCCCCGTTATTATATTCTGGGATTATATTATACGAGGGTTTTTCCGGAAAAACGATCGCTTTTAATATTTTGACTGGCATAAAAGATTGTACTTTTGAACCAAATGCCGTCGCTGTAAACTACCATGGAAAGAAAATACTGTTAATTTTATTTAAAAAAATTCTATTTAACCTTTTTTTCTCGACTGAACGTTATATAAGATTCAAAATGTATGTTCTAAAAGCAGTTTAAGGGACTTTTTTAACAAAATTTTATTTTCCGTATCACTTCATATACATTTAGCGGAACCGGAGTTCGTGGGTTCGAATCCCACTGTAACATGGGTGTTCGTAGCAGTTCTGAATCAGCTTTAAGCACTAGGTTCCGGTCTCATTAGCCCTCATGTTACAAAAAGTAGACCGTAGCACTCCAAACCAAAAACAAAATCATATACATTTAGGACTTATATGTGGCTTCAAATTTGATTGAGTTCTCGATCAAGTTCGAGGTTTGACGATCCTAGATATACGAGTCATTTCACTAACAATACATTTTAAATACACTATTTATTACAACGTAAAATCAATACTAATTTATTAGCTCCTAAATGCAATGAGTTATTTTATTTTAAATACTTTAAATTTCTTAGTTCGCATTCTATTTTTCTTAATCTTAACTTTTCCAACCACCTTTAATAAGCCATCAACATTCATTGATATTGGTATTCCTTCATTTCCCTAAATAAAGTTTGATTTTATAATTGCTATGAGTGGCCTTTTGTTTTCCTTCTCTAACCGAGCTTTGATTCTCCGAAAACCTGAAGATCTTTACAATCTTTATACCGTTGTTTGTTTTTCAGCCACCAATCTTTTAATAAATCACAGAGAAGCTGCTTTAAAATTCTTTCTTGTGAGAAGCCATTCGTATGCTTTTCCCCTGCTCAAGACATTATTTTCATGGATCAAACATTTTCCCGTTTGTGTCTAGTCTGTGCAAGACGCGTCCGTCAGTTCATCGTCATCAACATAAATAAACATGATTTTTATTTTGCATTTCGTCTGGTATTGTGTTCTGAGTGAGAACCTTTCTATCCACGATGACTGAATCCAAATTTGATTTTCAAGAAAGCCCTGGTATAAAATATGGGATATTTCTCCCGTGTAATCACCGAAGAATGTTTTTAACAGTGACATACATGTATCTACAGCTCCTTCTCATACATGCAAGCTTCTTATGAGGCTCTTTGAATTTCCCTTATTAGAATCATGGTAAGCAAATAGCGTTTGTTTTCTACATAATTCTAAATACTATTATAACTGTAACAACACCTTGAATGATTTTTCTTTTTGATATACTAAGGGAGCGAAAGTTGTAAAGTAATAGATACAAATTAAATGTGATCCTGACAAAAAGCAGATGTAGCAGTAGGTCAGGGGTAGTCAGACCACATCTCGTGAACCACACGCGGCTCTTTGTGGCTGTTTATGCGTTTTTAGACTCTTGCCTTTATGTATTTAATACATAAATAGCTCTCAGTTACTTTCATTATCCAGTTTAATTGTAAATTTGTCTCTTCTCTCTGAAAAGTCATTGTCGACACTTGGTTTAGACAATTCATGTAGGGTTATACTATTAGTTCAAGAAACTCAGCCTTTCCGGCTACTGCAACGTACAAAAAGCTGAACATTTATTGCCTTCTGATCTATTTAAAATAAAATGTTATTATTCTCAATATTAGTGTATTCATATTCTAATGGTAATAAAATATAGAAACCGATTACCGTTGCATACATTGTATATTTTTCTTACATTTACATTGTTTGGATATCATCTTTTAGTTACATGCTTTTTCTGTATTAACCAGTAAGCAGCTCATTTGTGGTTTTCAATTTCAGCTGGTTTCATATTTCTGCCACTATGTATCAAATCCATAGCAATTAATAAATAATCTTTGATACTTATCTTGTTTCATTGACAATTTGACTCATCTCCCTCAAAATTCTTTACCAACCCCTGATGTTGGCATGGTGAACTATACAATTAGTTTAGAAATCTCAATATTTCCATCTACTGCACTATAACAAAAGATAGCTATTTAAATACTAGAAACAGGTGATCTTTGTATTAAATAGTATATTTCTTATCCCCTACATGATAATAGTCTAAGTTGTCCGTCTGTCTGTCTGTCCTCGAATTTATGAAGCGGTTGGACCTGGAACGGATACAGGCATCCATATTGGATTCTTTATGAATTAGGGTTAGTAAAATTCAAAGCAAGTAAAGTGTATCTTCTCCTAAACTATCGATGAGGTTCTAAAATAAACGGGTATAAATATGCTTCATATCTCAGTGAAAGTAACTGTCGTCTTTCAAACGTTCGAAATCCACCATCCCCCCATTTTCGAGCGTTTAATGCCCTTATAAAGCAATTTAAGGAAACGTCAAGAACTACTTTAATGACCTTTCCATTCCTGCTCATGCTTACGATAACCAATAGGCAAACAATAAGCTGCCCTTTCGTTCGAAACGAAAGCCAGATTCGTTATAAGTTGAGATGAACCCTGTTGCATGAAATCGCCTTATTTCAAACCCTGTTTAACAGCACGTGATTAAATTTTAAAATTTATTACAAAATAAATGGGTAAAAATTACAGTTTTTCTAGAACTATGACGTCATTCCTTTAACCATCTCATTTAACAATTTCTTATTTTAAATTATTTAAATATCATCTGCATTATTTTCATATGTTTCATCATTGAACTTAGATATGACGTAAATAATTTTCTTTTATATTTGGCTTAAATAATAGATTACGTACATATGTGATAATTTTAAATTTAATCATGGATTCTTTTTTGTTGCAAGATAGTTCTCAGCTAAAAATAAAACCAATTTTTTTACCTGCCCCATAGGGTACTTTACAATTCTGGAAAATTAAAAATGTTACTGATCCTGTCATATGAAGGGCTATATGCTAGTAATATTATAATAATTGTTTCATTTAGACGTCATCTTTTAAACGCATGCTTTTAAGAATGATATAACCAGTCAGCAACTCATTATTGGTTTTCAAGTTCAGCTGGTAAGTACTTTGTGGTTTTTTTTTTCTTGTTCCTTATTCCACTCGCTATGAAGAATTTCAGCGGTTGTGCTCAATTTTAGGTTGCCTTTTTTTGTGTGTGACGTATTTTCAGTCATAAGTAGATAAGGAAGTGACTTTTAATATTGCCTTCTTCCGCAGTTAAGAATCAAACTTGTAATCCCGAGCAATCGTGTTTGCAGAACTCTTGAGCAAAGTAACGAATTTTGTTGCATAA
>CM063508.1:79681171-79706171 GCA_032207245.1 Pardosa pseudoannulata | reverse complement strand
AAAGATGTTTATGTATCGTGGTGTAAGATTTTCAACATCATCCGATCCTACTAGAGACGGATTGCAAATTTAAAGGGAAAGATATAATTCAAACATAAAATATTAGCACTTAAATGGTAAAATTTATACCTCTATTAAAATTTTACATTATTATAAATGTTGTTTCAAACATTATCAGTAGTAAAGCGATGAAAATAATTCACAGCGAAATGCTTTGTTTCTGTATTCACTCCTTCGAAAAATCTGAGACATCGTTTTGTAGAAGATTTGATCGACAAATCTATCGACATTTCAATCTTGTGTTACCAATTGCTGTAGGGAACTTACACATATGTGGCCTGGATGTATATAAAAGTATCACTAAACATGAAAGTTTTTGATAAGATATTTTAAAATATTTTATTATTAAAAATAGGAACCTGAATAAGGTTCAGGTAAGTGAAAGTGTTAAACGTATGTAAGGAGAAACACATAATCATTACATGCATCACTAAATAGATCTCTCATTGTTGAAATTCAAAGCTATCTCCACTTGTATGTAATATAAGGTAATGAGCGGTATTTTTACTATTATGAATTATACAGAAAAAAAAGAGAACTGCCAATATATCTATCTAGTTTATCTTTTAATGTATTAAAGATGTATCCATTTTCCTGATTAGGTAGCAAAGAGGAAGCTAGTTTTATCAGTCAATTTCCTGTTTGTTTCCTATTAGTTCTTAGATAATTAGCATGGATTTTTTTTAACTTTCGAGAATCTTGCTTTTGAGACAGATTCTAGATGAATGTGTAAGAAGATGAACAAGAGAAGAAGAATTTTAGGAGTTTGGAGTAAAATACTGGCAGTGATTTTTACGCCACAGTTCTGTGAGAAGATAGTGCTAGCTTGTGACATTGTGTCAAATTTCAGTGTACTTTTACTTTTTAGCGCCATTCAATGGAAGGTGGTCGAGTCAATATGTTCTTTCACTACAACAGGTTTGAAGTTCGATTTAGGAAGGGTTGTTCATAGCCATTCAGAATCGCCTTTAAGCAGCAGTTCTCTCATAAACTATCATGGAACAAAATAGTATACCGTAGCGCTCCATGTAGAATCCAAACAAATCTTAGCAAAATTGAAAGCATCTAGGGTTGCCCGGTTTTATTCATCACAGACAACAAATTTCAACCCTCTCTTCCCTCTTCTAAACCAATGTTTTACAATGAAACTTGTAATTTCAGCATGTTAGTCATTTATAGTTTTCTACTTAAATTGATGTAAGATTGAGAAAGCTGCTGGATTTTCCTCTTGATTCGCATTAAAAGTTTGGTTATTTTAAGTATTATTATTATTTATTGTTATTTACTTTGTTATTTTAACTGTTTGGGAAAGAATAGCTTCAAACTAATTAAGGAACAAGTTTTACTAACTTAAAAAGCATAATTCCTTACTAAGAATTACTTTGTTCAGTTTTTAAGGAACTTAGATCTTTTTTTAGTCTGGCCTTGGTATATCTTGTTGAATCCGTTTTAAAAGAGCTTAAAATGTTTTGGATCATTGTGTGTATTTACCATTATACAAATAATTGAAATGAAAACATTACTTTTATGCAAAGAACTTTTCCAAAACACCTATTATATATGCGCACTTATTTTGCATGAAATATAGAAAATTAGAACTTCTTAAAGGAAGTTAAATGGTTTTGGGCATTGTTTACGATTTCTTTTCTCTTTTAATGAAATACAATTAGTTAAAGTAAAACTTGTGCACTCTGATTTTCTGTTCAATTTGAGAGTTTAAAAAGAGAAAAAAAAATAAGTACGAAAAAGCACTTTAGAAGACATTGTTATATGTCTATAAAATTATATACAAAATATTATTCCTTGAATTTTCTAATAATGAGATTTTTTTATAGTGTACAAGTCTTATTTTGATTCCAGGTTTCCTGTAGCCATCTAAATGAGTTCAACATCGCTTATAGCTGGTATAAAGGTTAAGTTGTTTGTAAAAATATTTTAATTTTATTTATCATTTAAGTAAAAAAAGTGTCAAAATTTCCGTTTTTAAAATTTTTAACTGTACAGAAAAAATTTAGTCTACAAATTTCACTTGTCTGATAATTTCACTTTGTTACTACAAATTTCACTTGTCTGATAATTTCACTTTGTTACTACAAATTTCACTGGTCTGATAATTTTACTTTGTTATTACAAATTTCACTTCTCTGATAATTTCACTTTGTTACTACAAATTTCACTATCTGATAATTTCACTTTGTTACTACAAATTTCACTTGTCTAATAATTTCACTTTGTTACTACAAATTTCACTATCTGATAATTTCACTTTGTTACTACAAATTTCACTTGTCTAATAATTTCACTTTGTTACTACAAATTTCACTCGTCTGACAATTTCACTTTGTTACTACAAATTTCACTTGTCTGACAATTTCACTTTGTTACTACTAACTTGTCTGACAATTTCACTTTGTTACTACAAATTTCACTTTGTCTGACTTTAAGCCTACATTGATACTTAACAATAGGGCTATACAATGATAATCTTACAGGGATTTCAAGATGTTCAACAAACGCAAAATTAATTTATTTAGAATTCTGAATTGAATTGTTTGGATTTGATGCTTGGACTGAATAATTAAAATAAAATTAGGTATATTTTTAAATTATATCGGTATATCTGAAGACAATTATGCCAAAAATTTCAAATTTTATAAGAACATAATAAAGATTTTTTCCATATTTGCTGCTTGAGTTGAATTGTTTTGGCGAAAAGCATTATTAATGTTTTTAAGGTAATAAGGAAGAAATAGTACCTGTAAACATATGAAAATAGTAGAAAAAAGTTTTGTGTTCGACAGAGGAGGTCTTACCTGGAAATCGTATTAATTCCCAGTTTTTCTTCAGTTTGCTAAAATTCTCAAGTTTTGGATGCAGATAATTGTTTTTTTTCACATAAACACAGTACAAAACAAATCATACACGAATATGGAAAAATCTCAATTTCGTATAAAATAACCACTGTTCTTTTTATTTCCCATGTACACATATGTAATACTGTGTCAAAATTCTGATTAAAACTAATGAACTCCCCAAGTATCGTCAACAATGTAGGCTTTTATTTAACTCTCCAAAATGTTTCTTTCTGTTAAAATCCCCGATTGCGTGTGGATAAATTTATTTAGATTGAAATCAACTAATACTAAAATCTAAACATGGGATATGGAATGTAAATATGAAATATGGATTGTAAATATGGAATATCAATATAAAATATAAATGTATCAATATAAAATGTAAATATGGAATATAAAATGTAAATATGTAATATCGAATATGGAAATATCTCACTTTCATATAAAATGACTACGGTTCTTTTTATTTCCGATGTACACATATGTAATACTGTGTCGAAATTCTGGTTAAAACTAATGAACTTTCCAAGTATTGTCAACAATGTAGGCTTTTATTTAACTGTCCAAACTGTTTCATTCTGTTAAAATCCCCTATTGCGTGTGGATAAATTTATTTAGATTGAATTTAACTAATAATAAATTGTAAATATGGAATGTGGAATGTAAATATGGAATATGGAATCTAAATATTTAATATGGAATGTAAATATGAAATATCGATATAAAATGTAAATGTATCGATATAAAATGGAAATATGGAATATAAAATGTAAATATGAAATATCGAATGTGGAAAAATCTCAATTTCATATAAAATGACTACGGTTCTTTTTTTCCCGATGTACACATATGTAATACTGTATAGAAAAACTAACGAACTCCCTAAAGTATCTTCAACAATGTAGGCTTTTGTTTAACTATCCAAACTGTTTCTTTCTGTCAAAATCCCCGATTGCGTGTGGATAAATTTATTTAGATTGAAATCAACTAATACTAAAATGTAAATATGGAATGTCGAATGTAAATATGGAATCTAAATATGTAATATGGAATGTAAATATGAAATATCGATATAAAATGTAAATATGAAATATCGTATATGGAAAAATCTCAATTTTGTATAAAATGACCACGGTTTTTTTTATTTCCGATGTACACATATGTAATACTGTATAGAAAAACTAATGAACTCACCCTCCCCCCCCCACCCACCACCCCCCACCCCCCCCCCCACCCCCCCACCACCCATCACCCAAACCCACCACCCCCCCCCTCCCTCACCCCCCCACCCCCCCCCCCCCCCCCCCCCCCCCCCCCCCCCACCCCCCAACCCCCCACCCCAACCCCACCCCCACCAAGTATAGTAAAAAATGTAGGCTTTTATTTGACTTTCCAAACTGTTTCTTTCTGTTAAAATCTCCAATTGCGTTTCGATAAATGTATTTAGATTGAAACCAACTAATACTTAGATCAAAGGAATCATGTAAAATATTAGATTTGAAGTCTGCCAGTTCCTTAACACTTTCAGATCCCGAACCACATTTCTAAGCATGTTGGAACTTGCGTCAATGTTTAGAGAGATTAAAGAGTCTCCCTTTCTATCGGTGAAAGTGTCACCGCGCCTCGGAGGTTTTCCTTTTGCTCCACTTCGGAGCTTGGGCAACGGTCGCCTCTGCAATTATGCAAATGCTCCCGGAGCACAAGGAAGGATAGAGAAGTAGGCCACTTTTAGAACATTTTTTCGGAGGTGTCACTATCGCCTGCGCAACCGAGGGACAGTATCTCTACCAACTCTTGATTTATTAGATGACGTGCACACGGGCAATGCCGCCACTTTGCATAATTGCCATAAAGGAACATGACACTTGCTCAATGATAATAATGCAAAAATCGATGCACGTGTCACTGTGGGAAAGTGATTCTTGTTTTCTTTATAATTGAGGGGTAGGCAGGTGGAGGCCTGAGGGTCTACTGCCGAACAGGAAGACTTGTCTCGAAACGGGACATACGCTGGATGTGTTATTGATCATCTGCGGTAGCATTGCGTACAGTTGGGCAATTGGCCATTTCTTGGTCAAAGGGCTAGTAATCAAATTTGACACAAATTTACAGTGGCAAATTTAGATGTGATACTTTGTTCAAAAATATCAAACTTGCTCACTGAACCTCAAGATTCTGATTATCATCAGGGATGATAAACTTTTAGCCTCTATGTCGTATATAGCCAACTGTTTTAATAATTCCAGTTCTCACTAAATATCAGGTTTGTTTTCAAAACATTTAAATGACAATTCTTACTAAATATTATTAAATTGTGGTGCAAAATAACATTAATTATGTAATAAACTGTATACGTTCTAACTTACTTGAATCATTCAGACTGTTAAATTATGAGATAGGAATGTTATATGGAAATGGAGTGGATTAGTGAACGTTTTAATACGTATATATTTTTCATGATTTATAAAATTTACATACATAGCTTTAAGAGTATTCGTCTAGAAAAACTTATGACGTTTTTACAATAACTTGGAGTTATGCAGGGAATTATAGTCCCTGATTAATCTTCTAAAAGAAACACTGGTTTTGGATCTTAATGATGTTTCATAAATAAAATTTGGGTCAAGTTCTATTAAGCTCGAGAACGTCAATCTAGATACAAGATTCTAATTCCTTACGGTTCCTGTCATTTTATTATAAAGGGGAAAATTACCATTGATTAGGAAAATTTACTAACTTGTTTCCTATCACATTAGAGCACCACTGGTATACAATACTTCGATGAGATAATTCGCGGATTCAAATACCAGCAATGGATGTGTGTTGCCGTTCGAATCGGCTTTAAGCAGTAGGTACCGGTCTTACCAATCCTTGTAGTGCAAAACAGTGGACCGTAGCATACCAAACTAGTCCTATTGTATGCATACTTTTTAAGGCCAATGTTGCAGTGGGATTACAAGGAATGAATTAAGGAATTGAAGCCACTCCCATGGACTTAGAGACTATAAAATAAACCCATAAAATTTTATCTCTGAACATAGATATAGCTCCTCAGCTTACGCCTTTGTATATATTTTGATACTTTTATTACATTTTTCTCAGCTTATAATACGCAACGATTATTATATTATAATTTGCAGATAATAGTTTTAGATAGAAAAAGTTGCCTATTGTGTTGTAATTGAAAAATTGTCTCTCTGTTATGCTTTTATCGGTAACACAGCCTATTAAAAGAAGTGTGTATGACACTGCAATAGGATATCGCTAAACAAAATTAAACAACCATCTATTATCTTTCGAAGAAGGAAAAAAATAATTAGAGTTCTCCGAATCGATGTTCAAAATGTTGTTTTTGTATTTTCATTGAATCATGAAAGTTTTCAATTCTATATTTTCCTTACATTCTCATCCTCTATTTAATTGTACAATCACATCGACATTGTTTCACTTCTTTTTGTCGTTTTGCAAAATCCGTTTTCAAATACAATTACACTTTACACTGAATACCATAACTATGCGTGTCAAGAATATGTTCGGTGAAATCCTAAAAGGAAAATTTGAAAATAAAATGTTCTCATCTGAAGCAAAATAGTATTACGTGAACTACTTAAAACATGGCAATAAAACTAACGATGTTTGAAAAAATAATTTTAGGTTCTTTAAATAGATAACTGAACCATTTTTAACCTACAGAGAAACCGTTTTTCAGGAACGTGATGCGAACTCAAATTTTTCAAAAATTGCACAAACATGCTTTTTAGTTTTCTCTTCAACACTATGACCTGAATAACTTTCTTCGACTTCAGCCAAACGAAACCGCATAGGCGTAGGAAACGCCAACGTTCTACTGTACTTGTTACATGGAAAAATAAATAAAAATCCTTTCTTGGAAAGAATTTGTTAATTTGTTAAACGAATTGATTTCTAGGCAGCTATTTGGGATCCGAGTGGTTTTTAACCCAGATGTGGTTTAACGAATCAAACATGCTAAACTCAAGGTAAAAAGGAATTAGTCATATTAATGCGTTTAATCGAGTTTAGCATGAAATATTTTTCGTTGCACTGAACTCATTCAACTGGGGATGGTTTGTGAATATCTCAGTTTAAGGAAACAGATAAAAGTAATTTACTCTTCATAGAATACATTTTTACTATTTTACTATGCATAAAAACATACAGAAATTCTCCCGATGTGAATTATTTTTGTTATTTAAAACTTTTCATAGTCGGACAATGCCCAATTGACAGGGTACTTGCTGCCTTTCGATACCAGTTCATAGATTTGATTTACATTGTTAGTATTGCCTTGGTCTAATTACTTCTAGTTTTGAAAAAAATAATATGCAGCTTTTCAAACAAAAGCATATTTTATGATTTACTCCTTACAACTGAAAAAGGTGAAAAGTCTACAAACTGAGTATTTAGGTTTGGTTCGGTTTGGAGTGCTGCGGTTTACTTTTTGAAACACGAGGGCTAATGAGACTGGGACCTACAGCTTAAAGCCGATTCCGAACGGCTACGAACATCCATGTCACAGTGGGATTCGAACCCTCGAACTCCGGTACTGAAGGTCAGCACCCTAACCAATCGGCCATCGAAGTGAGTGTTTAGAGGAAAATATTAAAGGTTGTGTTCTGATTAGTCTATAAACTTTCAATAAAACTGTCAGATTCCTGATATAACAATAGAAAAGAAGATAAGAGAAAGTGTTCTACTATATTTGCTACCAGTACACTTTCTACTATATACACTAATAATCTAAGGCAGTGTGTTATAGAAAATATATGCATGTTTAAACAAAGAGTCATGTGTACAAAGATTATATTTGAATTGAAATACAGTGGGGGAAAAATGGACACGATCTCGAATAAAGTCTTGATCAACTATACGAACTAGTGTTCTCTTTGAATATAAGTTCGAAAATAATCCTGATTTCTTTAATAATGTCTCTATCTCTATCTCATTAGTTTTCAATACTTGTCCGATGGAATGACTACACCACTTAATCGAAGGTGGTTTAGATTTGTGTCATCATCGTGGATGTCTACAAATTACAGAACTCATTTTATCAAAAAAGGTGTACTTGTGGGGAGATTACATAGCAAATATTTCCCCGAATACATATATTTTTGTCTTATTATAGGATCATATGAAAATAGTCACATACTACATGACTATTTTAAAATATTTGATTTCAAACAACAATTATTATATGTCAATAAATAATTCTGTGAAATAAATGTCTAAGACACTAAAATTTACTATAAATAAATATAAACATTTTTTACTAAGATTCAAAAGTAGAAAAAAAATTATCTTAAAATACATCTAGAGCATTACATATTATCCAATTAGTTTCATATTTATGCTTACACATATCTGGGTATTGAATTTCTCTTGTTGGTATAGGTCTATATGTCTAGTTTCGTCAATTGGAAAAATAAACATATCTGTTATTGAATATCAGCTTTCTTTGATGGTATGTATCTATTTTCGTCAGCAATATATACATATATATATATATATATATATATATATATATAATATATATATATAAATATATATATATATATATATAATATATATATATATATATATATATATATGTGTGTGTGTGTGTGTGTGTGTGTGTGTGTGTGTGTGTAAATAAAAGAAGAATAAAATGGAGTCAATTTTAAATTTTTTTATAAATAAAAATGTAGTGACTCTCACGTGATTCCGTCACCAGTAAAATTTGACGGATAAAAAATAATTCGCATTTTGCGGTAGTTCTTCCAGAATTAAAAAATCGGTTTCTTTCCTTGGTAGAGCTTTCACTCCAACTCTATGCAAATCTCTCTACAGAGATTTTTAAAACTCTGAACATATGCCGTTATCTGTAGTGCAGAATATAAACCTACGTTTTTTTAGGAATTGCAGCCTTAGCTGCAGCTTCAGGATTCAAATAATCGATTCCTGTTTTTGTCTACCCATGTTTGTAATGCTTTCTGCTGTCGAATACCAAAACTTTAATAGCCGTAATTAATTACAAACTATTACAAGGTGAGTTATTTCCAGATTTTATATAATTGCGGTACTTTTGTCAATTCATTAAATATTGTTGTAAAGTTTTGTTAGCCTTCTTGAGGATTCCTCAGTGAAATTAAAATCATAGTATTGGTGTCTAGTGGCATAGTCGTGTAAAAAAAGAGAACTGTCACATTGGGAAAAATTAATATTTTTCTACTAGTAACATTGATTTCATTTTGTGAATTGGATCTACAATTCCATTCTCAATTGAGATTCCAAATAAAAAACAGACGACATCTACAAAGATGTATGACTCTAATTTCAAATTAGAGAAAACGGTTGATTTATCAGTAAAAGCAATCTAAGAAATGGTATTGCCAAAGTCTTTGAAATTTATTATGAGTTAATTAACGAGAATGAGCTAACATATCTTTAAGTACAACCTGGTTAAAAAATATTTTAAAATTTATTAAAATCAAAGACAGAAATGGCAGAAAATTTTAAAAGATTCATATATTCAACATACTGGGGAGATAGCGTTCAAGAACTTGATAGCAGCCATAACCTTATCATGTATAAAATAAGACAGGAGAAATAAATACTGGTCGACTTATGATCCTCACGTCATTATCGACTATAAAAAGATCCGATATTCCGGTGTAAAACAATCTAAAAATAGTATTACTGAAGTCTTCAAAATTTATTACAAGCTGATAAAAAATTTCTTCTTGTTTTACTGTAGTGGCACAAAAATATTTAAAACTAGTGGCAACGAATCCAGTTAAATAAAAATGATCGACATATTTGACGTACAGGGGTATAAGCATTAATTTAAAAGTTTTATAGAAATTATCCTCCATTCGTGTCTAAAGAAAAAACACAAACATTGGTTGGTATATGACCTTCACTTCAAAAACGACTATGGAAAAACCCTACTACCAGTCTAAAAGAATCTAAGAAATTACATTGCCGAAATTCCTCACAAGGTAATTAGAAATAGATATGCGGTTAATAATAATGGCAGATAAATAAAAAAAAATGCTTTTCAACAGAAAAATGCATTTTTCCCCACCCTATATGCTTAATTCCGTTTGTCGATTTCAAAAAGAAAAATAGTACTCGGACAAATGGTACATTTAAGTATGTTTGGCTCTCGTCTCAATATCGACCACGGATAATGCCCGAAGTACTAGTGAAAAACTTTCTAAGAATAGAATTATGGAGATTTTTAAATTTCACCACGAGGTAATTAGCAGTAACAACCAAACAGCCGACATGTCTTTGTGTAACAGCACCACATAGCAGAAAAAAAATTTGATAATAATATCGGTTGCTATGGTAGTATGGTAGAGAATTAGAAACAATTTATGTATTTTACATACAATGGGAATAAGTTTGCATTTCCAAGTTTGTAATAATCATCCACTACTCTGGTATAGTAAAGGAAAGAGGAGGGAAATGAATATCGGTCGATGTAGGTTTCTCACTTAAATAATGACTGTGAAACACATTAAGCAAACCAGTGAAAAACAATCCTAAAATTGGGATTGACGATGACTTCGAAAATCATTATGAGGTAATTAGCAGGGATGAATACATTAATATGGACTTTTGTCTCCCATAGATTCCAAGTGAGAAAAATATTACTTGTACAAGCATCATATTTGCCGATGTTTGGCTTTCATCTCAATAGCAACTATGGAAAATGCCCAAAATACTATTGCAAGCAATCTGAAAACGGAATTACCGAGGTTTTCGAAATTCATTATGAGGTGATTAACAGGAATGAGCAAACAGCCCGATGAGTTTTTGTGTGTTAACCCAAGATTGTAAAAGAAAATGTAGTAATAATAATTAGTGACAACGATGTCAGGTAAATTAAAAAAAAATTGAGCATACTTGACATACAACGAGGACAATTCTCTATTTTAAGACTTGGAAGTGCCTAGTAATAGTAATCTTCCACTAGTGCATAACAAAGAAGAGAAGAGGAAAATAAATATTGGACAATGTATGAATCTCATTTCAGTACTAACAATGAAAAGCATCCAATATACCAGTGAAAAACAATCTTCGAATTGAAATTTCTGATGATTTTGAAATTCATTACAAGGTAATTAATAGGTCACTTCAGTACTAACTATGAAAAGTATCCAATATACCAGTGACACAATCATCGAATTGAAATTTCCGATGACTTTGAAATTCATTACAAGTTAATTAACAGAAATGAGTAAACAGCTCAACATAGAATCGTTTTGTGGTGGCACGACATTGTGGGAAAAAGATGATAACAACAGCGATGGCAGATAAGTAAAAAAAATAATGCTATTCGTTCGTAAAATAGACTTATATACTGCATTTTGACTTTCAATTCCGTTCATCTATTCCAGGTTAGCAAAATATTACTTACACAAAAAATATATTCAATGTTTCGCTCTCATCTCAATACCGACTATGAAAAATGCCCAAAATACCATTGAAAAAAGTCTGAAAAGGGAATTACCGAGGTTTTCGGAATTCATTACGAGGTAATTAACTGAAATGAACAAACAGCCGGACGCGTTTTTGTGTGAATCCAACATCGTAAAAAAATGTAGTAATAATAACTAGGGACAGCGATGTCAGGTAAATTTAAAAAAAATGAGCATACTTTACAAACAATGAGGACAAGTCTGTATTTTAAAACTTGGTGGTAGTCATCTTAAACTAGCGCATTACAAGGAAGAGGAGAGGAAAATAAATACTGGAAAATGTATGAATCTTATTTCAGTACTAACTATGAAAAGCATCCTATATACCAGTGAAACACAATCTTCGAATTGAAATTTCCGATGATTTTGAAATTCATTACAAGGTGATTATCAGGAATGAGTTAACAGATCAACATAGTATCTTTTTGTAGTGGCACGGCATTGTAGGTAAAATGAGGTAATCATAACGACAGCGATTGCAGATAAGTAAAAAAGTAATGCTATTCGTTCAGCGATTGCAGATAAGTAAAAAAGTAATACTATTCGTTCTTAAAATAGACTTATATACCGCATTTAGACTTGCAATTCCGTTCATCTATTCCAATTAAGAAAAATATTACTTGCACAAAAAATATATTCGATGTTTCACTCTCATCTCAATACCAACTTTGAAAAACGACCAAAATACCATTGAAAAAATTCTGAAAAATTAATTACCGAGGTTTTTGAAATTCATTACGAGATGATTAAGAGAAATGAGCAAACAGCCGGACCCGTTTTTGTGTGGTAACCCAATATTGTAAAAAAATGTAGTAATAATGACTAGGGACAGCGATGTCAGATAAATTTAAAAAAAAATTAGCATACTTCACAAACAATGAGGAAATTCACAAACAAGTCTGCATTTTAAAACTTGGTGGTATTCATCTTCCACTAGCGCATTACAAAGAAGAGAAGAAAATAAATAGTGGAAAATGTATGAATCTTATTTGAGTACAAACTATGAAAAGCATCCAATATACCAATGAAACACAATCTTCGAATTGAAATTTCCGATGATTTTGAAATTCAATACAAGGTGATTAACAGGAATGAGTTAACAGATCAACATAGTATCTTTTTGTGGTGACACGTCATTGTAGAAAAAAAGGTAATAACCACAAAAATGGCAGACAAGTAAAAAGATAATACTATTCGTTCTTAAAATAGACTTATATATCGCATTTAGACTTGCAATTCGGTTTATCTATTCCAAGTAAAAAAATATTACATGCACAAAAATCATATTCGCCCTAGTCTCAACATTGACTGTGAAAAACGGCCGAAATACCAGTGAAAATAATCTGAAAAGGGAATTACCGAGGTTTTCGAAATTAATTACGAGGTGGTTAAGAGGAATGAGCAAAGATCCCGACTCATTTTTGTGTGGTGGCTTAATATTATAAAAAAAATGCAGTAATAATAACTAGTGACAACGATGTCAAGTAAATTAAAAAAAATTGAGCATATTTGACATACAGTGAGGACAAGTCTGCGTTTTAAAATTTGGTGGTATTCATCTTCCACTAAGGTATAACAAGGAAGAGAGGAGGAAAATAATTATTGGCCTATGTATGCATCGCACTTCAATACTATGAAAAAAATCCAATATACCAGTGAAAAACAATCTTCGAATTGAAATTTCCGATGATTTTGAAATTCATAACAAGGTGATTAACAGGAATGAGTATACAGATTAACATAGTATCTGTTTGTGGTGACATGGCACTGTTGGAAAAATGAGATAATTATAACGACAGCAATGGCAGTTACGTAAATTATAATGCTATTAGTTCAAAAAATAGACTTGTATACCGCATTTGGACTTGCAACTCCGTTCATCTATTCCAAGTAAGAAAAATATTACGTTCACCAAAAAACATATTCGATGCTTCGCTCTCATCTCAATACCGACTATGAAAAACTCCCAAAATACTACTGAAGAAAGTCTGAAAAGGGAATTACCGAGGTTTTCGAAATTAATTACCAGGTGATTTACAGAAATGGGCAAACAGCCCGACGCGTTTTTGTGTGGTGACCCAATATTGTAAAAAAAATGTAGTAATAATAACTAGTGAAAACGATGTCACGTAAATTTAAAAAAAAATTGAGCATACTTGACATACAATGTGGATAAGTCTGCATTTTAAAACTTGGTGGTAATCACCTTTCACTAGCCCATAACAAGGAAGAGAGGTGGGAAATAACTATTGGGAAATGTGTGAATTTCACTTCAGTATGTACTAACTATGAAAAACATCCAATATACCAGTGAAACACAACCTTCGAATTGAAATTTCCGATGATTTTGAAGTGTATTACAAGGTGATTAACAGGAATGAGTTAACAGATCAACATAGAATCTTTTTGTGGTGGAATGGTATTGTAGGAAAAATAAGATAATGATAACGACAGCGATGGCATATAAGTAAAAAAATACTATTCGTTCGTATAATAGACTTGTATACCGCGTTTGGATTTGCAATTCTGTTCATTTATTCCAAGTGAGAAAAATATTACATGCACAAAGAACATATTCGATGTTTTGCCCTAGTCTCAACATTGACTATGGAAAACGCCCGAAATACCAATGAAAATAGTCTGAAAAGGGAATTACCTAGGTTTTCGAAATTAATTACGAGATGGTTAAGACGAAAGAGCAAAGATCCTGACGCGTTTTTGTGTGGTAACCTAACATTGAAAAAATAAATGCAGTAATAATAACTAGTGACAACCATGTCAAGTAAATTTTAAAAAATTGAGCATATTTGACATACAATGAAGACAATTCTGCATTTTAAAACTTGGTGGTAGTCATCTTCCATTAGCGCATTACAAGGAAGAAAAGAGGAAAATAAATATTGGAAAATGTATGAATCTCATTTCAGTACTAACCATGAAAAGCATCCAATATACCAGTGAAACACAATCTTCGAATTGAAATGTCCGATGATTTTGAAATTCATTACAAGGTGATTAACAGGAATGAGTTAACAGATTAACATAGTATCTTTTTGTGGTGTCACGGCATTGTAGGAGAAAGGAGATAATAACGACAGCAATGGCAGATAAGTAAAACAATAATACTATTTGTTCTTAAAATAGACATACATCGCATTTCGACTTGCAATTCGGTTCATCTATTCCAAGGAAGAAAACTATTCCTTGCACATAAAACATGTTTGATGTTTCGCTCTCATGTCAATACGGACTATGGAAAACGCGAAAAAACCCATTGAAAACAGTCTGAAAAATTAATTACCGAGGTTTTTGAAATTCCTTACGAGGTGATTAAGAGAAATGAGCTAACAGATGGATACGTTTTTGTGTGGTAATCCAACATTGTAACTTGGTAATTCAACACATAAACTTGGTGGTAGTCATCTTCCATTAGCGCATTACAAGAAAGAAAAGAGGAAAATAAATATTGGAAAATGTATGAATCTCATTTCAGTACTAACCATGGTTTGGTTTGGAGCGCTACGGTCTACTGTGTTGCACACGAGGGCTAATGAGACCGGGACCTACTGCTTAAAGCCGATTCCGAACGGCTACGAACATCCATGCCATAGTGGGATTCGAACCCACGAACTCCGGTACCGACGATTAGCGCCCTAACCAATCGGCCAGCGTTCGGCATACTAACCATGAAAAGCATCCAATATACCAGTAAAACACAATCTTCCAATTGAAATTTCCGATGATTTTGAAATTCATTACAAGGTGATTAACAGGAATGAGTTAACAGATTAACATAGTATCTTTTTGTGGTGGCACGGCATTGTAGGAGAAATGAGATAATAATAACGACAGCAATGGCAGATAAGTAAAACAATAATACTATTCGTTCTTAAAATAGACTTATATATCGCATTCCGACTTGCAATTCGGTTCATCTATTCCAAGGAAGAAAAATTTTCCTTGCACATTTGATGTTTCGCTCTCATGTCAATACGGACTATGGAAAACGCCCAAAATACCATTGAAAACAGTCTGAAAAGGGAATTACCGTGGTTTTCGAAATTCATTACGAGGTGATTAACAGGAATGAGCAAACAGCCCGACGCGTCTTTGTGCGGTGGCACGACATTGCAGAAAAAAAAATGCGGTAATAATATCGACAACGACGGCAGGTAAGTTATAAAAAAATTCCGCATATTTGACATACAATGGGGACAAGTCTGCATTTCAAAAGTTGGTGGTAATCATCCTCCACTTGCGTATAAATAAAAAGAGATGCGAAGAGAGAAGAACCATTACCGGTCGCTGGAGTGTGTGCGACACGGCAGAGGTGAAGTGGGCGCCGAGCTGCTAATTAGCGTTGACCCCGAAAGAATCCCACCGCAGAGACGCCAGCACGCGCTGCACTTGCCCTGCAGCTCATCCAGAGAATTCTGTTCACTACTCATTGTCCCGCCGATACGGGAGATACTACTTTCTCGGCTTGCACACAAATATCAAGTCGGGAGCTGCAACTTCTGCTTCTGTATCTCCTTTGTTCTGTTTTCATTTATTTACTAGCATGTATGACGTTATATGACGGGATCAGTAAAATTTTTAATTTCCTATAATTGTAAAGTACTCTATGAGGCAGGTAAAAAAATGGTTTGTTTTTTTGGCTGAGAATTATCTGGTACAAGCTCAATAATTTGTTTATCTTCATACTCTTAACAATTCCTATAAGTTCTCCCAGTGCTGTGAATGCAGTTTAGAATCCCGTTGAATTCATTTACAAAGATAATTCAAAGTTTTCTTAGCTACGTCGAAATGATCGTTAAATTCTTTCTAATTTTTTCCCAAAGTAATTAATGGAAGTAAAGGAATGAAATTATCATTTTCACTTCAGCCTGGAGGTAGAATTATCTGGTACAAGCTCAATAATTTGTTTATCTTCATACTCCTAATAATTCCTATAAATTCTCTCAGAGCTGTAAATGCAGTTTAGAATCCCGTTGAATTCATTTACAAAGATAATTCAAAGCTTTCTTAGCTACGTCTAAATTACCATTAGGATCTTCCTAATTTTTTTCCACGGTAATTAATGGAAGTAAAGGAATGAAATTATCACTTCCAGTACAGCAGGTAGGTATATAGAATTTGTTGTTAATATCGATGATAAAATTTTCATTGAAACAAAAAATAATCGATGATTAAATTTAAAATTATCACATATGTACCTTATCTGGTATTAAGCCAAATATAAAAAAAATAGGGCGATTTTACTCAGCAGGACACATCTCCACTTATGACAATTCTGGCTTTTGTTTCCATCGGAAGGGCATCATATTATTTACCTATTAGCTATCGTAAATATGAAAGTGAATGGGAAAGGCATTAAAGTAATCAGTGACTTTGAGTGAAATCGCTCTATTATTTACGTAATATCTAAGTTTGGTGATGAAATGTATGAAAATATTGACGATATGTAAACAATTTAAAATAAGAAATGTTTAAATGAGATGGTTAAAGGAATGACGTCATAATGCCAGAAAAAATGTTATTTTTACCTATTTATTATGTGATAAATCAATAAATTTAATCACCTGCTCTTAACTAGGGAAAATAGGGCTTGAAATAATTTCATTAAACTCTCAAAAAGGGGAAGGGATGGATTTCGAACGATTTAAAAGACGATAGTATTTTTCGCTGTAATATGAAGCATATTTATACCAATTTATTTTAGAATCGGATCGATAGTTTAAGAGAAGATAAACTTTACTAGCTTTGAATTTTGCTAACCCTAACTCATCAAGAATCGAACATGGATGGCTCTATCCCTTTTAGGTCCAACCGCATCATAAATTCGAAGTGAGACTAACAGATAACTTAAGCTATTATTATATAGGAAATTTTACTAATTTTTCTTCAAGGTAGGGATTCTGAAAGTGTATTTTGTTTAACCGTAGGGTTTTACATTGACTTTCGTGGAGTCCCTTGAGAAATTTTTAAACACCATCGAAATTTTAAAGAAAATCCGTATGTTCATTCCCTGATTTTTCTCTAATCCCTAACATAGAATTAGTAATAACAACTAATACTCAGAAGCACAACATTGAGGAACAGAATAGATGTGATAATCAATAATTCAATCCACAATCGACAGTACAACACAAGAAGGGGTGAAACATTCATCAATGTATAATTTGACTTGAATCATTACATTAAAAAATTCTTGAATCCACGTTACGTTTTATAAGTAGTATTATCTACATTTTATAACTACTTTATGCCATTTTGTTTTTAATCTTATATCTGATCGGTGATAAATGATAGGCCTTTAGTTTCTCCTTCAGTAATATTTATATTCAGGAGTTCTTTTGCTATGTTCGTGGTTAGAAATGGGTTTCGCTGGAAAAAAAGTTTGAGAACCACTGCTTTTAGAGAACCGTGGACTTTCAGTTGGGTGAAATTTGGTTGAATATTCAATATTTCCACACAATTGAGTTGTAAATTATAACTAAAAATTAAAATAAGGCAGAACTTTTTAGTATCTACCATCTAATGATAAATGTAATTGTTATCACAAAATGCAATAATATATTACTAATAACTTATTTTTCAAAGCAATATTTTGTTTATTTTACAAATATTTGAAGTACTCCAAATAGATTTCTAACTATCTTTTCCCTCTGAAGTTAATCAACTATTTATCTTATAGAATATAAATCAAGAATTAGTATGTTATAATTTCGAATACAAAATTTGTTGGTTTTGTATGCTTCAGTACTCAAAAGCGTTTTGCACACGAAATAAAGATATTTTCACTATTATTCGTTTGGTTTGGAACGCTACGGTCTACTTTTTTTGCACACGAGGGCTAATGAGACCGGGACCTACAGCTTAAAGCCGTGGACTACATGTAACCAGCCACCCACCCAAAGTCGGGTGTAGGGTGTTGAATTGCTGGTTCGGTCTGACCGTCCGACAACAATGCGTTACTCAGGGGCCAAGTCAGCATTAAGTCAAGCAAGCAAGCCCATAAAATTTAAAATAACAAAATAAAATGTAGAAAATCTAGACTAATAAGTACAATTAATGCAATTTACGAAAGTGCGGGGAATACTCCGCAGGAGTCCTGCCCAGGGTAAAAATCCGGTTAACCCGGTGTACTACATGAAACTTTCTGACATGAGATCAGGTGTTTCTGAGAGAAGCAATATATCTGCACAGGGAAGTTGTGATGGCCATTCGTGAAGGGGCAATTCGACCCTTGAGGTGTGGTTTTAGGTTAAAATCATGGCCGAACGATGGCGACTTGATAAGTGGTGAGCCAGTCAACCAGGCTACTGGCCTTCCTTATCAGTACCGGGTTTTTTACTAGTCTCTCTGCCCAGAGTTCCTTGGATCTGTCAGAGGATTTCTTAAGATGCAAGTCGTGTGTCAGAGGGCAGTCGCGCAGATAGTGATTGGAGTCACCGATTTTACCGCAGACACAATCTCCCGATGAGCTATCCGAGACCTTGGCTACAAACATTCATGCCCGCAGCTGGATATGAACCCACGAACTCCTGTTTCGTAGAGCAGTGCTCTACCATTCGGCCATCGTTCGGCTTTGACTGTTATTGATATCTTTTAATATTTTCTTACGTATGCTTACGATAAAACTAAGTTTAATAACAAAGTGTAAAATGTATTCTATAAATACAGAATTGAGACGTGCACAAAGAGTACTTTTAATAAAGTTTTTTAACTGATAATTAACCCCTTAACATGCATTAAAGAGTTGGGGTCGTCATTCATTTCATGTGTCACTGAAGACTTTGACGAGTCTAACTCGTTACCCGCAACTACATTGTTGCTTCACCCGAGCATCGATTGGTTTGTTTACAATGTTCAGGAAGCCCAACCTCTCATCTTCTCAAAGTACCAATAACAAAACTGCATCCACAAATCAGAAAAAGGACATTAAAAACAATATTAATACAGCAGTGATATTTCAAGGCAGATGCCATACTATGCAATATTTGAGGCTAATCGACTCTTATATTATGACAAATACGAGAAATAAAATGTTTGAGTCTATTAAAAGTTTATTGAGTCTATATTCAGTTTATAAGAATCAAATTTCAAAATAAAACCCTCTCTTTCTTAGCTTCTTCATAAAAGTTGAATCAAATTAAATAGTATTCTTCGGACGCATTGAATTTCTTTTTATTTATATGCTAAGGGATTAATAGCTTCGAAAGCAAATATTTTCTGTTTAACTTTTGATAACTTTTATACATGTATATTTCCATTAACACACTGAAGTTTCAAGTCGATTGATTAAAAAAATCGATTAGTATTGAAAATTCATTCACCATACACTTAAGTTATGCTTGCAGTATCTTGAAAATTCTCAGGTACCTGGCGTCCATCGTTGATCGAATATCATCTTGTTGCTGGAAAATAAACTAATCAAGAGAGACATAAAAACAATATTATGTAATTTCGGGACTTCTGTAAGAAACTAACTTTCTACACAATTTATGTTCACTTCACGTATTGCCAAAAGAAAAAAAAAAGCTTGAAAATGTTGGTCAGCTTTGCAATGTCAATTTCCTTATTTGGTTACCTTTATCAAACGATGTTGTCTATTCCCTGAATTTTGGAGACTCGTGGAGCCGTTCTAAAAACATCCGAACCTATCGGATATTCGTTGAAAAATGATGATTGTAGAACAGAAGGAACAAATAAGATATAGCACAAATGGTTACAGAATTAAAACATGAAGCTCTCGAATACCATTCTTTCTGATTTAAAACAGAGTAACAATTTTAACCTCCGTTAAAATGTTTTTCTCTCTCATTTTTTAGACATATGAATGATTTTTTCAACTATCTATATTATTGGTGCTTTAAATTGTTACACTTCATTTATTTTTCACTTTGAAATATACGTGTTTAAACTTGCTTTGTATAAAGAAAGTATGAATTTGATTTGTCTCCCTTGTGTCCCCAAGTAAAAATACCTACCTAAAATAACACTTGTAAATTATTTAGCTATTTATTTATTAGATCATTTTAATGATAACTATTTATTATTCTTCAAATATAATTAAAATTTAAGAAAGAATTGTTTTCATGAGTGTACAAGGGTTGGTTTCGCAGCTAACCTCTCCCCCCCCGAAAAAAAACCACCTCCCGAAGAAAAGTAACTGTTTTCATATATTTCATATTTATAAGGATCATAGATAACATTTATTACCTAATTTCATTAAAATTCCAAAATTTTTAATTATGTCCTTTAAAAGGTTAAGAGGTAAAAATGAACTGGAGGAAAATAGACAAATACATAAATAACTCACAAGTTCTCTTTTTTGAACCACTGTAATATCAAGTTCTAATTTCGTTAATAGCATTCGGAAATTTTTATAGTGGTGTTCAGTGATGTTCCTTTTCTTAGACAGTCTACTAGCTACTGAACGAAATTCAAGTACAGCCATACACGATGAAGGAAATACAATTTAAATTTATGTACTCTAGCTCAGGGTTGACCAAACAGCGACTCTTGGTCGAATTTACGAAATTTATAACTAAAAAAATATCGTATTTACTATGGTAAATACAGTTGTTATTCGATTGATTTATTGATTATTTTTACAGATATCATGCATTTATCATGTAAATAATTTTTCTTGGCCGTCCTTCTTGACAGCCATAATGCCCCCTTATTACATCTGAACCAAGTACAGTGCCCATGATAGGCTACAGCGTCCACTGGGTGGGGGTAAAATCCTTTTTGGAATTATTGTCTCCATTTTTCTTTATCTTTAATATAGAAGACTATTTTTCCCACCTTTTATCTACTAATTAACTATCTACTCTTAGTTTAAAATTTTAAAAACAGAGGCAGAAGTTTCAGATTGAGAGGTACATCGTCGTCTATTACCATTTTTTCCTTGTTTATTTTACACTTTTACTTTAACTAACCTATAGGTGCAGTAATTAACTTCCTAAGTCGAAAGTATTTTATCGATGGATTTGATCTCATTTTGTTATTTCACCTTCCCCCCCCCCAAAAAAAAAAACGAAAATTAAGAATAATATCTTTGAGAATGCAGATTTTTTTTTTTTTTTTTTTTTTGTAATTTTGGGTTCTTTTATAGGAGATGAATTTTTGCAAGAACGCAATTTATATGTTCAATGCACTCCTTGGCGAGAAAATATGGCCAATTGCGATATTTATATCCCTGTGAGTTTCTATTTTTATACAAGGTGAGCCATTCTCAAAGGAGTTTAAAATTTCATTTGAAAGAACATCCTAAAGTTTATATGCCTGCGGAAATGTAATGAAAACTGATGAATGTTGAACCGAATGGACAAACAAACTACATTAAAATCTTTTGAAAATTAAGAATACAAAGTTGAAACAAATTCTTTCTAACGTCATAAATCGAAATAATCGGTATTCCAAATTCTAAAAATTAACAGAACTGAAACGTTACATACAAATTTATCACTGATTTGAATATCCTATTTTTTCCCGACGAATTTTTATAACTGTACAGCTCTTACTGAAATTCAAATTTATGTAAACAATTGCAGAAACATAAGTCAGATCTGCATTTTTTATTTGTCTATTTTCATTTTATTTTTAACTTAAGTTTGCTGTTAGTTTTTAAATAAGGTGTACATGGACTCTATCGTTGATCTTATCTTGTCTCATCTGTACAAGAAAAAATAGTAATCAAGAGAGATATCTTTACGAATGCAGTTTTTTTTCATTCCCGGATGATTCTATATAAGAGATTTTCTACAAAAACACAATTTGTGCTGCAAATCACGTCTTGGCGATAGAAAAAGTGCCCGAAAATGTTGGCCATTTTGCGATGTCAATTTCCCGGTTGGCTTCCATTTTTAAACGAGGCGGTCGCTGCATTTCGGAGACTCCTGTAGCCCTTTTGGAGGTGCATTCCAAAGAACATAATATGCCTGTTAGACATTTAATGAAAAATGATGAGTGTTGAACAGAATAGAAAAATAAAATGTATTAGAATTGTTTGTAGAATCTGAACATGTAGCTCTTAAATTTTCGTTTTCTCTATAAATAGAGTTTAAAGAATTCCAAGTGCTAAAAATAAACAAGAGAAAATTTATATATATGATATCGCTACTTGAGGATGAAAACGAACACAATAGCCTTGAGCAGTAATGGCTGGAAGATGATAAGAAGATCACAACTGTTGTTTAGTTTGCAAGAATACAGTCAACTATTTTGAAAAGGGCTAATGAATACTGCTTTATGATGATTACTAACAGCTATAAAAATGAATGACAGAATTCAGATTCAAATCCACAAACTTCAGTGTTGAATATTATTGCTTTTCCCGTTCGGTCATTGATTGGATAACTGTTGTTATTTCATTAATTTGTGGCTGTTAAAACACATTGATTATTCAGGACAGTTGGAAATGATAAACATTTATATTTTTATACATGGGAGCTTTGGCAACAAGTTACGTTAAGATCTCAATTCATCATAGATGATGGACCAACTGACCTCTCTTTCAAATTCATAAGACCTAATTTTAGAGACACTACTTCAGGGTAACATCTATACCTTAACCTCGTTTTCCATTGGTGAGTACTATTAATCATGATTAAAAGGTCTGAAATTGAGGCCCTCATGAGTTTTTAAACAACAATGATTTTTGAATTCTAGAGGAGTCGAAGAAAAACTTTATGCTGATTGGGGTAAGACCTCTTAAGCTGGAAAGACAGGTTTGGTTTGATTTGGAGCACTACGGTTTCCTGTTTTGCTCACGATGGCATGAGACGAGAACCTACTGCTTAAAGTAGATTCCGAACGACTACAAACATCCATGCCAGCTTATTACTACGAACATCCATTACTAGTGAGATTTGAACCCACGAACTCTCTGGAATGACCGGACGGAAAAACTTTACAAGCTTAAAAATACATATAAACATACAGGGTGTTCCAAAACGACCGCATAAATCTGCACAGCTAGATTCCTCGTTGGGAATACATAAAAACTGCCCAAAAAAATCGTTCCTGTGCGATCCATAGTTTACGAGAAAAATACGAAAAACAAAGTATGAAGTCACCTCCGGTGCATAGCAGTATATGCAAAATTTAAAGCAGATGTTCCCTAACAGTTCGTAAGGTATTTCCATGACATCAGCCGTACATCAGGTACATGTCCTAGGGGTCACGAACAGAATACACGGACACCATACGAAGACTACCGGTAGCTGCAAGATGCAGCCTTTTAAATATCAGTTCAATTGCGGCTTAACGTCATTCTATGGCACATGCATAATGCGATATGCGCGGTGAACGTTTTAAACATTATCGTCTGGAAAGATATGGAAATACTGTTGTTGATATGTCCAATAAAGTGGTTTTTTTTGCACCGGCAGTGACGTCATACTTTGTTTTTCGTATTTTTCTCGTAAACTATGGATCGTACAGGAACTGTCCCTTGGGTAGTTTTTATGTACTCCCAACAAGTAATCTAGCTGTACAGAGTTTTACGGTCTTTTTGGGACACCCTGTATAGATATCGGGTGGTTATAATTAAAATTCCCCTATAAATGACATCCTACAGCGCAAACGGGTGAATGGAATGCAACGAAGTTTTGTATATGGGCTATACACGAAATGCGCTCACGGAATTTCAAAATAAAAAAAAAGTTGCAAAAGGTTCATCAGAGGGCCTTTTTCGGGAAAAAACATAAACTTTAATACAATAAATGACCAAAACGGAATACAGAAAAATATTAACATCTATAGAATAGTGAACGGAACATGTGATAAGTCCATGTTCAATGATTTCCTCTAAGAAGAATGGCCCAAGGATGAAATATCGTCGTGAATTCACATCAGACAGTGATTTTTGTAGACTGTAGGGGAAGTTCACTGTGGATCCGCGTATATTCCTTAGCCCAAATGCGGCAATTTTGTGTATTGACTGTCCAATTAAGGTAGAAATGAGCCTCGTCGCTCCACAGACCATGAGAGATCATCAATCATATTTTGTTGAGAAAATTGACTGCGAATAATAGACGTTTTGGCTTGTCCCTATCAAGCAGATCTGTGGCAAGCCGAGCAGCTTGTATGGGAAGTAAAGCATTATGTTTCTGGGTACTTTTCGGACGATGCTGAAGAAATAGTCTGTCTGTCGAAAAACTGCATCCCAACTCTGATGTATGTGACTGCTTGAACAGCTGTTTTGACGGCATCAACAAGTACCGATGTGACACGTTTACGGCCTCTTCCAGGTTGAACTCCTAATTTGCCCGTCTCTTCAAATCTCTTAATGGCCAGGGTACATTTAGTAGACACTAGTCCACGCCGTAGGTTCTTTCGACTAAGAAATCCACAAACTGCATCAGAAGCATTCCGCTTGTTTTTGTAATACAGTTTCATCAATAACGCACGTTCAACTAAAGAGACCGTTAGTACAGCCTTAGACAAGGTAAAGTCTGAAACGCTTTATACCCTAACCTGTTTTACATAAAGTTTCCTCTTCTTGCCAAGCTGCAAATATCGATATTTTTCTCCTACAGATGACAGTTTGCCGGTTTTGCATTTTATTACTCATAATTCTTATTCGGG
>CM063508.1:79666171-79678671 GCA_032207245.1 Pardosa pseudoannulata | reverse complement strand
ACATACTGGCGAAATTATTTACAGAACCTTGGGCTTTCCCAACTCATCTCGCTTATTTTACTTTTCTATTGTGGTACAATTTTAACATATAAATCATTATTATAATCTCAATTCAACTAAGAATTGAGATATTTTTTTATATTAATAGGAGTTACATGCTAGTAATAACGATTTAACATTTAGTGAAAAGTAAAATGGTATGTATATACGTGTATGTAGGTTAAACGTCCCTGAACTTCATGGGAATTCTAATTTAAGAATTAAATGGTTTAAAACAATATTTAAACAAAATTTCAACCTCGTTGTTACATCTTACACACCTAGGTTTCATTCGTTTTCATTTTCAAGTTAGTTCTCGACAACAGTTTAGCTCAAGATTGAAAAGTCGATGTCTCAGATTAATTGAAAATATGATTAAAGAAGCAAAACATTTCGTCAGTGTTGCGTCAATTAAAATATTTGATCATTTCAAGTTCTCGAAACAGTTTTATTTGATGCTCAATTTAGTTATACTTTTAGATTAATGAAATATTAATATTAAAGAAGCAAAACATTTCGAATTTGGAATTAATTTTATTATTAATTAATATCTCTTCTTCCATTTAAGTGAATGAGGTTACAATTAATACAATCTGTTTTTTTTTGATGCCTCATTTATTTAGTTACATATCCCTTTAGACTTAAAGTCTTATCATTATTTTACTTAATATAGAAAAGATAAATTTTTCTTCATAATAATACTTTTATATAATATATTTAAACTTTTTATCCATTCACATAGTTTTAAGGAAATAAAAATACTAATTAAAATTTTTTTTTTTTTTAAAAAAAAAAAAAAAAAAATTATATATATATATAATATATATAATATATATAATATATATATATATATATATATATATATATATATATATATATATATATATATATACATATATATATATATATATATATATATACATATATATAATATATAATATACATATATATATATATACATATATATAAATATATATATATAATATATATATATATATATATATATATATATACATATATACATATATATATATATATATATATATATATATATATATATATATATATATATATATATATATATGTATATATATATATATATATATATATATATATATATATATATATATATATATATACATATATATATATATATATATATATATATATATATATATATATATATATATATATATATATATATATATATATATATATATATATATATATATATACTTGAATAAGTAAGTTTTACAATCTCTTGAATAAGTGAATAAGTAAGTTTACAATCCCATGGAAATGATAAATATCAATAAAACGATTGGATTTTTTTTGTTTCACATTGTTATTTTCAATTCTCGATTGCAATCGAGTGTGAAAAATTATAGCAACATAAAATACAACGTCGCTCGAATTATCTCGAGTGTGCACAGTTTAGCCAGTTTAGCGCGCTCGAGTTAACTTGAGTGTGCATGTTACCGGGTTAAAACATATTTTTTTTTTCTAATTTAACTGGACTTTTTTTCCTCTGGGTATATTGGTGTCACTTTCCAGAAGCAATTGTAGCTATATGTATATGTTAATAGATGCCTTTCTGTTTAGTCATCGCTAAATCTGGCTTAACATAAACAGCATGTCCATGCATAGATAGCACCATACAACTGTGTCTTCAAGGACGCTCATCCTCTTATAAGAAAAATATTGTCATTAAACTACCATCCTTTAAATAAACTGACGCAACTCCTCTTCAGCAGGAAATAGCGGGGATTCCTCTTCCTCAGGTGGATTGGCGAAAGATGCGTGGAAGCCTGCCGATATATCGTACTGAGCGATATCATCTCCCGGCCATCAAAACAACGGCTGGCTGACTGCTGCTGGGAATGACTTAAACTTACTGGGAACTCCAAGGCAACCGCATGTAGGAGAATATGGCTCAAATGAGTCATAAGGCAAATCACCTCCAGTTAAACGACAAATCTGACATTCAAACGAGAGGCGGACTGCATTTTTTTTTCTACCTTTCTCTTATGAAAAAACTTGTTGGGTTGTTGCTTTTTTACGAAATTGGCGAGATAACTCAGAGATATGAGGCATATAAGGATCAAATTTTCAGAAAAAGTTAAGAAAAAATACATTCCGATTAGAGATTTTGCTTAATATTTTTAATTTCTAATTTAAATGGAGAAAAACATTTGTCTTTGGGAACTTCATAAGATTTCATGGAACACTTGCGTGTAACTTAGAATAGAGTACCCGGATTAAATTCTTAAGCAACATACCTTTAGTAACATGACTTAACATTATCAATATGATTTTACATGGAAAAGTTTTTATTGTAAGAAAAAAATGCTTTTTTTCAGTTGAATTTCCTGTGTTATTAGAGTAGACTTATGGGAGAATTTAAAGCGTTCCACATGATTTTTATAGTAGGAATTATTTGCATGAATTCATATATTTGTATTTTAATTGTATGAATCAGAAAGTTTAGACCGGCCTATAATAACCTTTTATTCAGAAATTGAATTCAATTTTTTTCTGTATTTAGTGATGTAGGATTTAAAGAGAAATTATTTTATAACTACCCTATTTACTAGTGTATAACGTGAATTTTTTTCCCAAATATTTAAGGTAGAAGCTCAGGATCCGCTCTATACACCATTATATGCACATACATATATATTTTACTACTTTTGTAGTTATATGATAAACGTGTAATAAAAGCAAGTGTTTAATAAAGAAAATCAAAAGGCAAATATCTTACTCAATAAAAATATTTCTTGCGAAATTTCATTCCAATTGCATTTGTTTTATACAACAGGGCTGTTAATACTAATTATTGACATCAACCCTTAATTTGGCTAAGTTTGTCCATTACACCGGACATGTATATTTATAACTACTATATAACATAGTCAGCGGACATTAATTATCTCAAAAATGGAAAATGATATATTTTTTGTTTATTTTACAGAGATCCTAATGTCTATACAGACATGGGAAAATAATAGAAATTAAAAAATATTTGAAAAAGCAACTTGTCAAATTAAGGGTTAAACATCGAATTTTCAACTTGGAGCACAAATTCTATTACGTAATTTACTGCTTGCAATAAAATGTTGTAATATAGCTAGATATCTTATCTATGTTACTCACTTCTTAACAATATACTATTTCTTTTAGAATGAAAAGGAATAAAATAATACAGATGTGCATGAAAGAATATATTTCACAATTCTTTAAATTTGCTTTAAATTTCACAAGTCTAACAGAAAAATATAACTCAATTCAAGGCACTACTCCATAAAAATATAGTTTTTTTTTGTAGATTTTTATAAAATATAGTTTATTGTGTATCTTATGCCATATGCAAGTATATAAAGCATTACATATGCATATGTATATATATATATATATATATATATATATATATACATATACATATATATACATATATATATATATATGTGTGTGTGTGTGTGGCATGAGATATACTATAAACTATATTTTATGCAAAAGCCTTAAATTGAGTTATATTTTTCAATTTGACTTATGAAATATAAAGCAATTTTAAAGAATTATATAATATTATATTTCGAGGGAGAAAGCCAACGGATTAAAATTAGATTGATTTTGAAGACCCAGAAACAAAATTAAGTTTAAAAAGGAAGTTAAGCCCTTTCGCAATTAGAATATTTCGTTTAGTTTCCCAATTTTTTAAAAAACTTACTAATTTTTATGAAGTTAGAATAATTTTCTGTCAAAACAGGAATGAAGTTAAATTATGATAGACGATTACTGTACCTTTTTTTTTCGATGAACGTTTTAACTTTTTATTCCTTTGTATAAAGTAAAGAAAGTACTATAGCCAAGCAAATTTCTGATTGTCAGATTTCAACGAAAGTACTTATTTAGATCATGCCTCAGTCCATTTTGATCATTGTCGAGTTACGTTTCTACTTTCGCACAAGTAAACACTGAATTAGAAACTCTAAATATACATTTTCACTATCCTTGAATGAGCTTTGACTAGTTCCGACGTAACGTATTTATGTACATAAGATGGTTGTATGGCTTCGACATACAAATTTTTGATTTCGACTTATATATTACGTTTGTATCTGAATTATTAAAAACGATTATTCCATATAATATTTATGTGTATTTGGGACAAATTGCTCTATCAGTAAAAAGTATATGTGTCTAAAATTAAATTGGAAAATCCTTGTTTTTTTATTGAAATGTAAAATTTTGTTTATATTGAAATAAATTTAACATAATTACATGAAATTAAACAATTTATTAAATTATTTTCTTCATTCTTTAATTATCATAATTTGTCAGTTAATTTTTTTATAGTCACATAAATTTATATATATTTTTTAAATTATTTAGTATTTTTGTTTGTTTTTTCATTAAACATGATAATTATAAATTTTAGAATTTTGATTTAATATCAGATTTAATCCAATAAATTTAATTAAAAATTTAATAAAATTTAATTAAATTCATTATATTATTAAAATTATTAATTTGATTTTTATTTATAATACAAATTTGAAACAAACACAATATAAATTAAAGTATAACCATTTATCAAACTTCATTTAGATTGTAATTTTTTTTCTTATTACATGTGTAACAGTTATTTGATCTTGCAAATGTTTTGTATCAATTTACACAATTATATTTATGAAATAATAAAATTTTAAACAGATATATTCGGAAATTTCAATGATTTTGTTTACTGCATTAAATCAGAATAAACAAAGATTATCTGTCAAAACACTTTTATTACACATAATACCGAATATTAGCAAAACAATTAAATATTATAATTAAAATCTAATAAATTAGATTATTAACAATTATAATTAAAATATAATAATAATGGAATTTTTGTGAAATTTTGTATATATTATTGGTGTAAAATTTAGTTTTGTAGCTTCTTTTTTTATTGCAATCTGCACTCTTGAATAACGAACTTCAATATACCGAATATTAGCAAAACAATTAAATATTATAATTAAAATCTAATAAATTAGATTATTAACAATTATAATTAAAATATAATAATAATGGAATTTTTGTGAAATTTTGTATATATTATTGGTGTAAAATTTAGTTTTGTAGCTTCTTTTTTTATTGCAATCTGCACTCTTGAATAACGAACTTCAATATACCGAATATTAGCAAAACAATTAAATATTATAATTAAAATCTAATAAATTAGATTATTAACAATTATAATTAAAATATAACAATAATGGAATTTTTTTGAAATTTTGTATATATTATTGGTGTAAAATTTAGTTTATCATCTTTTTTTATTGCAATCTGCACTCTTGAATAACGAACTTCAATATACCGAATATTAACGCTATAAGTCACAAACATTAATACGTTAAAGAAACATTAATAAATACAACAGAGATATATTTGTGTATTCATGTGCAGGTGTAAGAATACCTTTTGAGCTGTTGAAACAATACTTATAAGTTTATTTTTGGATTAGAGAAATTGTAGTATCATAATTGAATAAAGTTTCGGTCAAGAACGAAATATCTGTAAAACGAAAAATCTCATAACACATCTTACAACGAAATAAAAGAAAATGTGTATAATTTAAAAGATCTACAAATAAGTCACGTCTTGGCCTACTATTTGAGTATTTTTAAAAATGAACAATCAACGTAGATAGATAACATACTTGAAGGAGCTTCAGAAAAGAGAGTCACAAACGAGTTCAATAAGGATTGTAGTTAATTTTTCTTTATAAAATATGAATGACGCTAATTCCCGGATGTGACCTTTGCAGAAATTTCAATTTCCATTCTTTGAAAGATAGTGGGAAATGTGAAAATCAAAGTAACAGGAACATTTCTCCGTACTATGAGCTACTTTAACCATATTTCAAAGTAAATTATATCAGATTTTGTTTCTGTTCACAGGCCGTTCACCTGATTAATCCCTGTTAATCTCATTACGTGATAACATTATCAAAACAGGGAAATTATCAATTAATTATATCTGGTTAATGGCTATAAATTATTTGATACGAGGAATTGGATCATATATCGTACAGAAATCACGTCTTTAACTTTATTGGAAAAAAATTACTTCCTTTAATTTAAACCAGTGAGTTCGATAGCAGGAATAATAGAAAAAAAGTTTTGATGCTTTATTTGTAATAGAATACATTGGTAAAGAAAAGATATAATAAAATAGTTTCATTATCTTAATTACTTCGCTTTAATGACGAGAGAATACTAGAACACTTTATTGGTAAGAAATTAACATTTTAAGGTTATCTTATCAAGAGATTTTAATAGGATATAGTACCTTTAGGACAGTTTTGTTTAAAATACAATTTTTCACTATATCATTAATAAAGGTCTACATTTACAACAAGACTTTAGTTTTCATATAAGAAATAATGCATTTAAAAACCATAATATATATATATATATATATATATATATATATATATATATATATATATATATATATATATATATATAATATAAATATTATATATATTATATAAATATATATATATATTAAAACACACACACACAATATATATAATATATATATATATATATATATATATATATATATAATTTATGACATGGACTGTTGTAAGTCATGGAAGACACATTTTATTTCATGTATAGAAACTTCTTTATTGTAATTCTTTTGTCCATAGGTATGCCATTTAGAAATCCTTTGTTATCATAATTTGCCAGGACATGCGTGGAAGTTATGAGCTCGATTTGATCAGAACTGTCTTTTTTGACGTTGCTATAAGCAAAATTCCTATATATTACGCGTCAGCTTTTTTACTCGGTATAGTTCCACTCGATTGTGCCTTTCTCCTATTACGTTATCGAATTTCTAACTATTTTAAAATTATAACTTTATTCTATATATATATATATATATATATTTAATAATTTTATATTATATATATATATAATATATATATATAATATATATAATATATATATATATATATATATATATATAATATATATATGTATATATATATTTGTATATATATGTATATATAAAATATATATATTATATTACACACAAATATAATATATATTATATATATATATTATATATATATATTTAAATATATATATTATTATATTATATATATATAGTATATATATATTTATAATATAATATATATTTATATATATGTATATATATATTATTATATATTATATTTATATATATATATATATATATATAATAACATTCAATAATTTAATCTTTAATATGCTCAGTCTGATAGTTCTTTTGTTGAACTATCTTATTATATCTTGGTTTCCAGAGCATTTCTTGAAACATCAAGGTTCATTTTATTCTACTGCTTATACACAATCTTCACAGTTTATGAAATGTTTTAGCTTTCCTGCGTAGATATACGATTTTTAAAAGCACAGTTTCAGAGTAATATATAAGAGCCTCGTCAGGGGATTTGTGGTGCATTTCGAGTGAATAGCTTCAATTCCGGTTTCATTTCCGATTTTTTTCTGAGAAATAGAGTAGTTGATTTAGAGGCATGACTTGTAGTCTTATCCTGATGAAATTTGATGTGGTGAAGATTGTTTAAACAAAGGGATGGAATAAAACACATGTCTAAAAGTAGTCGGGGATAATTGTGACATTTTTTCTACATTTTATATTATACACATTATAATTTTTGCTATAAGAGAATATAACAATAGGCATATAACATTATTTTAAATGTTTCTTGTCATCTTTGGACCAACATATTAAGCCTTTTCTCCTTTGTCTTGGTAGTAAATCGATCTTTTTCTATTGCAATCAGATAAGTAAATCCAAGGGACATTTATTGTACTTGTGTATTTACGTTTTTCTCCAGCCAAATAATTTTTACTCAATAATCAGCAAATAGTCTCACGCTGAGAGACATTTAATGTTAGAGATGTTTAAGCATCAAGGTTTTTTTTCTTGTTTTGATTAGCTTCAAATTAGATTTTATAGTTTTTTTTCACGGTTCCTACTATTTAAAGATATTGTGATAGCTCTCTGAGAAGGGGGGTTGGATTTTCAAGTGAATAGCTTCAATTCCGGTGTTACTTCCGATTTTTTTCTAAGAAATAGAGCAATCGATTTAGTTTGGTTTGGTTTGGAGCGCTACGGTCTACTGTTTCGCACACGAGGGCTAATGAGACCGGGGCCTACAGCTTAAAGCCGATTCCGAGCGGCTACAGACATTCATGCCCGCAGAGGGGATTTGAACCCACGAACTCCGGTTCCAAAGAGCAGCGCTCTACCATTCGGCCATCGTTCGGCACAATCTATTTAGAGACATAACTTGTATCCTTATCATGATGAAATTTGATGTAGTGAAGATTGTTTAGGCAAAGGGATGGAATGTCAACACATGTCTAAAAGTGATCGGGGATACTTTTGACATTTTTTTTACATTTTATATTATGACATTATATTTTCAGTTATAAGAGAATATAACAATAAGAATATAACATTATTCAAAACGTTTCTTGTCGTTTTTGAACCAACATATTAAGCCTTATCTCCCTTGTCTTGGTAGTAAATCGATCTTTTCCTATTGCAATCAGGTAAGTAAATCCAAGGGACATCTATTGTACTTGTGTGTTTACGTTTTTCTACAGACAAATAATTTTTACACAATAATCAACAGTCTCACGTTGGGAGACATTCGATGTTAGAAATGTTTAAGCTTGAAGTTTTTTCTTGTTTTGATTATCTTCAAATCAGATTTTATAGTTTTGTTCACAGTTCCTAATACTTAAATATCTTATGATAGCTCTCAGATTAGGGGGAGTTGGGTTTTCAAGTGAATAGCTTCAATTCCGGTTTCACTTCCAATTTTTTCTAAGAAATAGAGCAATCGATTTAGAGACAACTTGTAGCCTTATCCTGATGAAATTTGAAGTAGTGAACATTCTTTAGGCAAAGGGATGGAATATTAACACATGTCTAAAAGAAATCGGAGATAATTTTGACATTTTTTCTACATTTTATATTATACACATTATATTTTCTGCTATAAGGGAATATAACAATAAGCATACAACATTACTCAAAACTTTTCTTGTCGTCTTTGAACCAACATATTAAGCCTTATCTCCCTTGCCTTGGTAGTAAATCGATCTTTTTCTATTGCAATAAGGTAAGTAAATCCAAGGGATATCTATTATACTTGTGTGTTTACGTTTTGTGTGTTACGTTACGCACAATAATCAGCAAATAGTCTCGAGCTGAGAGACATTTGATGTTAGAAATGTTTAAGTATTAAGGCTTTTTTTTCTTGTTTTGATTATCTTCAAATCAGGTTTTCTAGTTTTGTTCACAGTTCCTGCAGAGATACTTAAAGATATTATGATAGCTCTCTGAAGAGGGGGGTTGGATTTTATTTTAATATATTAGATTCGGCTTTAAATCTAATATCAGATGTGTGTACCTTCTAAAGGTAATCATTTTTGTTTTGCAATTTTTTTCAGTCAAATGTAAACGTTGAAGTTTCTTTCTCTTTATGGATTATGTCACATAATTTATGTACAGAAACGTTTCTTGTCGTCTTTGAACCAACATATTAAGCCTTATTTCTTTTGTCTTGGTAGTAAATCGATCTTTTTCTACTGCAATCAGATAAGTAAATGCAAGGGACATCTATTGTACTTATATGTTTAGGTTTTTCTCCAGCCAAATAATTTTTACACATTAATCAGCAAATAGTCTCGAGCTGAGAGACATTTGATGTTAGAAATGTTTAAGCATCAAGGTATTTTTTCTTGTTTTGATTAGCTTCAAATCAGGTTTTCTAGTTTTGTTCACAGTTCCTACTACTTAAAGATCTTGTAATAACTCTCTGAGGAGGGGGGTGGGGGTTGAATTTTCAAGTGAATAGGTTCAATTCCGGTTTCACTTCCGATTTTTTTCTAAGAAATAGAGCAATCGATTTAGAGACATAACTTGTAGCCTTATCCTGATGAAATTTGATGTAGTAAAGATTCTTTAGACAAAGGGATGGAATATTAATACAAGTCTAAAAGCAATTGGAAATAATTTTGACATTTTTTCTACATTATACTTTCTGCTATAAGAGAATATAACAATACGTATATAGCATAATTGCAACGTTTCTTGTCGTCTTTGAACCAACATATTAAGCCTTATCACTTTTGTCTTGGTAGTAAATCGTTTTATTTTCTATTGTCTTTGTGTGTTTACGTTTTTCTCAAGCCAAATAATTTTTACACAATAATCAGCAAATAGTCTCACACTAAAATACATTTGATGTTAGAAATGCTTAAGCATCAAGGTTTTTTTCTTGTTTTGATTAGATTCAAATCAGGTTTTGTAGTTTTGTTCACAGTTCCTCCAGTGATATTTAGAGATCTTGTGGTAGCTCTCTGAGGAGGGGGTGGGGTTGGATTTTCTTTTAAAATATTAGATTCGGCTTTAGATCTAATAAAAGATGTGTGCACCTTTTTGAGGTAAGTGTTTTTGTTTTGGATTTTTTCAGTCAAATGTAAACGTTGAAGTTTCTTTCTCTTTATGGATTATGTCACATAATTTATGTACAGAAACGTTTCTTGTCGTCTTTGAACCAACATATGAGGCCTCATCTCCTTTGTCTTTGTAGCTAATCGATCTTTTTCTATTACAATCAGGTAAGTGAATCAAAGGGACATCTTTTGTAATTATGTGTTTACATTTTTCTCCAGCCAAATAATTTTTACACAATAATCAGCAAATAGTCTCACACTGAGAATCATTTGATGTTAGAAATGTTTAAGCATTAAGGTTTTTTTTCTTGTGTTGATTAGCTTCAAATTAGATTTTATAGTTTTTTTCACGGTTCCTACTACTTAAAGATATTGTGATAGCTCTCTGATGAGGGTGGGTGGGTGGATTTTCAAGTGTATAGCTTCAATTCCGGTTTCCCATCCGATTTTTTCTAAGAAATAGATCAATGGATTTAGAGACATAACTTGTAGCCTTATCCCGATGAAATTTGATTTAGTGAAGATTGTTTAGGCAAAGGGATGGAATATTAACACAAATCTAAAAGCAATCAGAAATAATTTTGACATTTTTTCTACATTTTATATAATAAACACTATATTTTCTGCTATAAGAGAATATAACAATAAGCAAATAACATTAATCAAAACATTTCTTGTCGTCTGTGAACCAACATATTAAGCCTTATCTCCCTTGCCTTGGTAGTAAATCGATCTTTTTCTATTGCAATAAAGTAGGTAAATCCAAGGGACATCTATTGTACTTATGTGTTTACATTTTTCTCCAGCCAAATAATTTTTACACAATAACCAGCAAATAGTCTCACGCTGAGAGTCATTTGATGTTAGAAAGGTTTAAGAATCAATGTTTTTCTTTCTTTTTTTGATTAGCTTCAAATCAGGTTTTGTAGTTTTGTTCACAGTTCCTGCAGAGATATTTAAAGATCTTGTGATAGATCTCTGAGGAGGGGGGGGGTTGGATTTTATTTTAATATATTAGATTCGGCTTTAGATCTAGTAACAGATGTGTCTACCTTCTAAAGGTAATCATTTTTGTTTTGCATTTTTTCAGTCAAATGTAAACTTTGAAGTTTATTACTCTTTATTGATTATGTCACATAATTTATGTACAGAAACGTTTCTTGTCGTCTTTGAACCAACATATTAAGCCTTATCTTCTTTGTCTTGGTAGTAAATCGATCTTTTTCTATTGCAATAAAGTAGGTAAATCCAAGGGACATCTATTGTACTTATGTGTTTACTTTTTTCTCCAGCCAAATAATTTTTACACAATAACCAGCAAATAGTCTCATGCTGAGAGTCATTTGATGTTAGAAAGGTTTAAGAATCAATGTTTTTTTTCTTTTTTTGATTAGCTTCAAATCAGGTTTTGTAGTTTTGTTCACCGTTTCTGCAGAGATACTTAAAGATCTTCTGATAGATAGCTCTCTAAGGAGAGGGGGGAAGGGGAATTTTCTTTTAAAATATTAGATTCGGCTTTAGATCTAATAAAAGATGTGTGTACCTTTTTGAGGTAAGCGTTTTTGTTTAGCATTTTTTTTCAGTCAAATGTAAACTTTGACTTTCCTTTCTCTTTATTGATTACTAGCATATAGCTCGTCATATGAAGGGATCAGTAAAATTTTTAATTTTCCAAAATTGTAAAGTACCCTATGAGGTAGATAAAAAGGGGTTTGTTGTTTGGCTAAGAATTATTATCTGGTACACCCATAATAATTTTTTTTTATCTTCATACTTCTCTAAAGTCTCCATGGTGAAAGTGGTTTACATTGAAGAGTGACGCCAGAAAATCTAATAAAATCCAAGAAAAGTAATAGTGTAGAATAAAGATCATGTTCAGAGAACTCGAGACACCCTCTAGTACATACTCGGGGGATCCTTGGTATTGTA
>CM063508.1:79643671-79658671 GCA_032207245.1 Pardosa pseudoannulata | reverse complement strand
TGTTCAGCATTTGTCAATTTCTTTATGAGCTTCGGTTTCAACCGTGGAGCGAAAGCTGTTTCAGTTTCTTATCGCTTCATGACTCGTAACTCTTCATCGATTACAAATGCCATCGGCACGATCTTCAACGCCCACGAAACTTGATGAATGTCATGGATTCGCTAAGTTTTTATTTCGAATTCAGTTTAGCTTTGACACAATTGGTGATTCTCTGATGTACCTGCCTCACAAGGAGAACAATAAATTATAAATTGATCCCATGCTAACTCTATGTTTCATAACATTTTCCATTATATGCATGAACAGAGCGTAGTTTTTGATTTTCTATGGAAATATTTCAGGCAATGTTGACTCCTATTTTTGAAAATGAGTACTAAATTCCGAATGAAAAACAGCGTAATAAATATATTAACAAATAAAATAAATTAAAACATTTTGTGACTGTCTGATGTACCCTTTTTACGAAAGAACATTAAATTAATAATCCATTCTGTATTAACTCTCTGTTTCATTACATTTTCCATTTCACGCAAGCAAAGAGCGTAGGTTTTGATTTTCTAGAGAAATATTTCAGGAAATGTTGACTTTTATTTGGGCAAATTAGTACATAAAAACCCAATGAAAAATAAAGAAAATAAATACATTAACAAATTAGATAAATTAATACAATTTGTGACTCTCTAATGTACCTGCCTCTCAAGAAGAACAATAAAATAAAAATCAATTCGATACTAACTCTCCATTTCCAATTTCATGCATGCATATAGCGTAGGTTTGAATTTTCTAAGGAAATATTTTAGGCAATAATGACCTAATTTATTTAAATAAATTAATATTAAATAAACTCTCAGAATTTTGTCAATTTGCAGTATGAGTTTCTTCTCCATCCCTTTCCTGAATATGAAACTGATGTACTGTGTTCTAGATTACTATAGTACAGATTCCTTGGTGATATTCCCTATCACATTTGTGATCGAAAAAACATAATTGAAAATCAATATGGTTTAAAGAAGTTGACAGAAGGGGTGAAAAGAAAGGCATCACTCATACCAATTCATTCACTCATCTTCAACTATGAGGAAGCTCATATTTTTCCTCTTTTGATATATTTAATTAGTTAGTTAATTTTTACATTTTCTTATTAAATTTTTTATTCTATCATTTTTTGATATATACACTGAAGAGCCAAAACATTACGACTACCTTTCAATAACGAGTTGACCCACCTTTGGCGTGCAACACAGCTTCAACCCGCCTTGGCATGGATGCCACAAGTCATTGGTAGATGGCCGGAGACAGATTGTGCCAGATGTTTAAGTAACGGTTACGCAAATCCTAGATATTGCGAATTCGTGGTCTTTGAACTCTGAGCTGCCGTGCCATGACGTCCCAAATCTGTTCTATCGGATTGAGATCCGGTGAGTCAGGCGGCCAGAACATTAACTGGAGTTCAGCATCTAGTTCCTAGAACCACTCCAACAAAATTTTAGCCTTGTGGCACGGGGCGTTGTCCTGTTGGAACATTCCATTTACAGTTGGAAAATAGAGGCCTTTTAAGGGTACAACTGGTCCGCAATGATGTTCACCCCATATCCAACAGTATTCGCTGAACAGTATGCTCCGATACTATTCTACTTGGCCCTGCATTGTATTGGGTTGTCAGCTGAGCCACTGTATGGCTCCGGTTTTGCTTCACCATGTGAGACAGTCTCCGACGACCTTTTTCTTTGACAGCGTGTGGAAGTCCAACACCATGTCGTCTACTGCTCGTTTCACCGTCATTCATCCACTTTGCATAAATACTAACAACTGTAGTTTGCGAACAAACCACGAGTCGTGCAGTTTCGGAAATACTTGTTCTGATCCTTCGAGCCATTACAATCTACCCTCTATCAAAATGACTTAGATTCGAAGCCTTTCCTATCACACATAGAAGTAAGGGAAAGAATGATTCTTCAGACTCTCCAGCAGCAGTTAATACCACTTCCACCTGATCACGTGCCTTCCACGTCATCCAGGTGAGTTCATTGCAAAATGTAGGGGTAGTCATAATGTTTTGGCTCTTGAGTGTTTTTACTGACTAATGTAACTAGTTAATGTGATACTCAAAAATTCAGCTTCGGAACTGAAGTTATTTTCAACGTTGACTTTAGAAATTAAGAAAAACTGAAATGTTTTTAACAATATGATTGGTGCAATTAGTTTTCTACAAATTTTTGAATACAACTTACAGATTACATCTTAGAAGACCATAAACTGTTGTCCATCATTGTTGCTATTCAAATCACCGCTGCTGAAGTTGAGTAATTGTTTTTCAGCTCTAAAATGAGTTCAGACATTTTTTAAAAGCACTATCAATGTTAGTAACTTAACGCTCTAGACATGTTGTCAATTTAAAAAGAAAAAAAACATGATGGCAATACCTAAATGTAATGAATATGTTATTAATTTGTTTGTCTAAAAAGACATATGAATTTAATGTACAAAAATTGTAGTTATCTATTTTTTAACCAACATATAAAAAGGAATATTATATTTCGAGCAAAAGAAAAAAGGTATTTGAATTACGTGACACCCGAAAACGGTTCATCCAATATATACTATTTAATTTGCAATTTTCACAATAGATAGAGATATCTTCAGAAAAGTTTGGCAGTTCAGTGCCATTTGTCGCTATTTCTCGGGTACTGTAAAGAATTTGTGAAATTCAAAGGAATCTGAAGGACATAGGATTCGTGACAGTTGATGTAGATATCAATATTGTTGTTAATATTTATCTAGAAAATTATGTCATTTGATTTATTTTTCTGTAATTTGAGCAAATATTTCAGTAGTTACTGTCCCATGTATGGGAAAATAAGCCCAGTTGCTTTGGGGTAGTGCTTCGCACTCCCACGACACTGGTCCGAGATTCGATCTGGAGGTTCGGCAAGGTTGACTTAATCTTTCATCCTTTTAGTGGGTAGATAAACTGAGGACCAAGCATGTTTGGGAACTAAATACTGGAGTTTTGGCTTAAGATTGACCACCTAACCGGAAAGAATGCTACGCACCCCAGGGCCTTTGGTTTCGGAAACTGAGATTGGCACCGTAGGCCCTGGTCCCCTAGGAGCTGTTGCGCCAAGGAACTTAGTTTTATATGTGAAAATAGTAGTTATTTAGTTTTTTTAATAATCTGTTTCTAACATTTGGAAGATAATAACGAACAAAATTTAAAAATATATATATTTTTATTTTTGACACGTCTTCCTGAAATACGAGCGTTGGAACTTTAATAGTGGAAACATTGCTGTAAAAAAGCTACGTAACCAAACCAAAAAAATGTCGCCACACGTAAAACCACGTAACCAAAAAACATACCACACGTGAGCTACATACCTACCATGCCTCTCAGCAAAAAGACTCACCCTTCCTACTTCACGCACTTGTAGAGTGACGAGTAGAACTGATCCTTGTATTAGCTTGCGGTCTAAATTAAGTGTTGATATGATGTTTTCAATACAAGAACAATGAAGTTGGCTAATAATTGAATGTCGTACTACAATATCATTTAGGATGTCAAGAGGCTTGAGGGAAATCTGCATTGCCTGACAGAACTGTAGCAAAATGGGTAAAAGCCTTTGATGAAGGACGCTAGATTGTGGCAGACATGCATCAACCAAGTCGTGCTAGTGTCGGTGAAGCTGAGGTGCATGCTGTTTCCGCACTAATAGACCGTGATCAACGTCATCTGACGTGCTTTACCATCCACCATATTCCTCAGTTTAAGCTCTTGTGACTTTGACTTAATTCCTAAGATGAAGAAACTCCTTCGTGGCATTCGCTTCAGAACTGTTTCAGAGATTCTTGAGGCAATAGACCGGCCGTTCGAATTATCAACAAAACAGGCAGTGCTATAACAATGAAATGAAAAACAACTAGGTGTTCTGGACTTATATACTAATCACAATCTGCACGACTGCCCTCTGACACACGACTTGCATCTTAAGAAACCCTTTGACACATCCAAGGAACTCTGGGCAGAGAACCTAATCAAAATCCCGGTAATGATAAGGAAGGCCAGGAGCCTAGTTGACTGGCTCGCCGCTAATCAAGGCGCCATCTTTTAACCTAAATCCACATCGCAAGGATCTAAGTACCTCATCAAACTGCCTTGTGCAGATATTGCTTCCTCACCAACACCTGCTCTCCATGTAGTACACCGGGTCAACCGGACTTTTAACCTTGGCAGGACTCCTGCGGAGTATCACCCGCACTTTCGGAAACTGCATTGGTTGTACTTATTTGTCTAGATTGTCTACATTTTTTTTTGTTATTTTAATTTTTATGGGTGGAATGCTGACTTGGCCTCTGCATAAAGCATTGTTGCCGGACGGTCAGATCGAACCAGCAGTTCAACACCCTACACCCTACACCCGACTTTGGGTGTGTGCCTTGTTACGGGTAGTACATGGGTTATATACAATGCTGGAGATTATACTAAAGGATTATAAAACATAGTGGCAAGAATCAATTTTGTATTCATATAAATAAATAGTTGCCACTGTTAAAGTTCCAAACCTCGTATATTTTACAGCCAAGGGGTTAAAGAACTGACTTAAATAGTTATTTCCCCATTCTATATAAATTATACCGTTTTATTGACTTGTACATAAATTTTATAATTCTACTTGTATTATAAAACGTAATCTTAGCTCGTCAAATTTTCACTGTCAAAATGTTTCTGAGTGCCCTTTAATTGGGCGTTTGACTAAACCTAGTACCCTAACATTCGTGTCTAATTCGGATCCCCGAAACGGTGGCCATGAGAGTGTCCAATTACCTGCCGTCGGAAGCAAACGCCATAAAAACCTCGAAAAGTAAGGTGAGTGAACCAGATAACTGGGGCCTCTTCAAGGTTTCAGTGGCGCCTCCTCATTCAAAAGCAGAATTTCGTGAATGGATTCGCTGATGAACGACCTGCGCGATGACAGAAAAAAAAGTAAACTTCCACTTTCAAAAGATCGTAAAAATGACTGGAAAAAATGGACGGTAGATGGGCATTACTACTGTAATACCCCCTCTTGGAGTATTTAATGAGGGTTTAAGGACCTCCGCTCTACATTCTTTTATCTAAATAGGCACATTTTGAAGCAGGATTACGAGAGTAATTTGTGATCATTTTCAAGAAGAGAAATTTACAAGATTAAATGAAACGTTTGTTCCTTATTTCATATAATCACTTATAAACGAGGCGTTTGTGAACAGCTGTAATTATTCAACAAGAAAAGCAATGAAGCAAAGGGTTTTTAAATCCGTTTTCCAAATTTGTAGCATTTTCGTTTATGTATATGAAAATCGAAGAAACAAATGTGCATTTTTATGCTTAAAATGATGTTCTAGATTTTGTACAAAAAGTAATCTGTTCAGGATAATTTTTGAAGTGAAATTCAAAAAACTTCATTAGAATCTTATATCACATGACAGGAAGTTCGGAGACGAATGCAAATGTGTTTATAAATATACGTTAAATAATTAAAACAGACAGTCCTTTTAGATGGTAATAAAAGTTGAAGAATTTCATCATGTTTCCATTTGATAACATTGGAGATTTAGATTGAAAAAAAAAAGCCTAATTTTGTACAGTGAAACGAACCAATGTTCCTTTTTAGGAACATGTAGATATTTTGCGTAAAAATAATTTCTTTTTATTCTCATATCTGATTTTTTTTTAAATTGAATTAAAAGTTTATCTTATGAGTATACATTATTTTAATAAATCTATCCATAGTTTAGAAAGTTTTAAGTATTGCTATGTAAAAAGTGCTATAAGAAGGGCTTTATGCCGAACGATGGCCTGTTGGTTAGAGTGCTGGCCTTCGGTACTGGAGTTCATGGGTTTGAATCTCACTGTAGCATGGATGTTCGTAGCTGTTCGGAATCGACTTTAAGCTGTAGTTCCCCTTCTCATTACCTCTCGTGTTGCAAAAAGTAAACCGTAGCACTCCCAACCAAACCAAGAAGGGATTTATAAATTTCTGTACTAATCAGAATTTATTTCTAGATTCCAATTATTATATAAATAAGTTATAAATACAAAAAAATATATATGTTATGAAAATTGTTTTTAAAAAGTCGCTTTTATTTTACAAGAAAAATGATTAAAAATGTACTAAGAAGTAAAAATTTTGTTTGAGTTTTTAGTTATGACACTGGCAAATAGATGGCGATATTAGTTTAAAATCTCTGCAATTGAGAACCCAAGTATGTTGAACAGCTTTTTGCATTTATCCTTATGATTTTAATTTTTTCTCTAATCTCTGATTTTTTATGTTTTAATGCGGTATTGTCACTAGAATTGAACATACGTGCAAAATTTCAGATCTCTAGCTACTTAGGAAGTTAGTTAAAAATTGATTTCAAAATATCAACCGATACACAAATGAAGTTAAATAAAAGCGTTTAATATCAATATTTAAAAAAATTATCAGTAAATAAATTAATACTAAATAATGACGAAATGTTTTGCTTTTGAATCTACTTCGACTAATCTTAGACATCCACTTTTTAATCTTGCGCTACCAAACACTATCGAGAATTCAATGAAATTTGAAACCATATGAGATCGTAATTCGTGAAAGTGTAACGAGCGATGATAGCTTATTGAAAATTTTTTAACTAAGTTTACTGCTTAAATTAATCTAGGGTCGGCACATAATCATTTAGCACACAACTGAACGAATGTTGGAAACATGTTACAGTAAGAATGTGTAAATGGTTTACCATTGTTAAATATTCTTAGAAATATTCAAATAAACATAAACTATGTAATAGGTAAACTGATAGAAAAGGAAAAAAAGATTAAATTTTAATTTATAATTTCATTACAATATTTATTATAAATTAAATTTTGTTATTTTTACAAAAGTACTAAATGTTCTCACTTTAATGTATTTCAATAGTTAAAGGGACTAAATTAACCCAATGAAATTTAAAATTACAACAAAAACGTCTAAATAATTTACCTTTGTTAAATATTCATTGAAGTTTTGAAATCAACATAAACTATATAATCAGTGAACTGGCAGAAGAGAAAACATTTTAAATTTTAATTTATAATTTCATTATAGATTTTATTATAAATTAAATCATTGTTATTTTTACAAAAATCCTGATTTAATGCTCTCATTTTTAATGTATTTCAACCCAAAGCGAGTAAATTAACTTGATGAAATTTGAAACCATAGATGAGATCTTAATTCATAAAAGTGTAACAGAAGATGATAGCTTATTGAAAACTTTGAAACTTAGTTTATTGCTTAAATTAAGTCTGGGGTCAAAATCCTTCAGCATATAACTGAACGAAGACTAAAAGCCTTCTTCAGAAACACGTTACAGGAAGAATGTCTAGCTTACCATCGTTAAATATTCATCGAAATTTTGAAATCAACATAAACTATATAAACGGTGAACTGGCAGAAGAGAAAAAAGGATTAAATTTTAACTTATTTCATTATATAATTCATTATAAACTAAGTTTTTGTTATTTTTACAAACATCCTGATTTAATGCTCTCATTTTTAATGTATTTCAATAGTAAAAGCTAGTAAATTAACTCACTGAAATTTGAAATCATGTATGAGATCTTAAATCATGAAAGTGTATTTGAAGATGATTGTTTGTTGAAAATTTTGAAACTAAGTTTGTTGCTTAAATTAGTCTGGGTTCAAAATCATTCAGCATATAACTTAAAGAAGACTAAATACCTTCTTCAGAAACAAGTTAAAACAAGAACGTCTAAATAGTTTACCTTTGTTTAAATATTCATCGAAGTTTTGAAATCTACATACAATATGTAATCGGTGAACTGGCAGAAGAGAAAGAAAAGATTAAATCTTAATTTATAATTTCATTATATAATTTATTATAAATTAAATTTTTGTTATTTTTGGAAAAACCCTGATTTAACGGTGTTATTTTAATGCACTTCGATCGTTAAAACGAGTAAATTAACTCAACAAAATTTGAAACCATGTATGAAATCTTAATTCATTCATGTGTAACTCCACCTCTCATTTAGCTCATAACTGAACGAAGACTGAAAATCTTCTTGAGAAACACTTTATAACAAGAACGTCTAAATAGTTTACCTTTGTTAAATAGTCATCGAAGTTTTGAAATCAACATAAACTATATAATCGGTGAACTGGCAGAAGAGAAAAAAAGATTAAATTTTAATTTATAATTTCGTTACATAATTTATTATAAATTTAATTTTGTTATTTTTGAAAAAACCCTGATTAAATTATCTCATTTTAATGTATTTCAATCGTTAAAACGAGTTAATTAATTTAACAAAATTTGAAACCATGTATGAGATCTTAATTCATTCATGTGTAACTCATCCTCTCATTTAGGTCATAACTGAACAAAGACTGAAAACCTTCTTGAGAAACACTTTATAGCAAGAACGTCTAAATAGTTTACCTTTGTTAAATATTCGTCGAAATACTGAAATTGACATAAATTATGTAATTGGTAAACTGGTAGAATAGAAAAAAAAAAGATTCAATTTTATTTCATGAGATTATTTATTCTACATTGCATTTTTATTATTTGTACAAAAATCCTTAGTTTTAATGCCCTTACAATAAAATTTATTTTATTCATTGAAGAGAGTAAATTAACTCAATGAAATTCGAAACCACATATGAGATCTCAGTGCATGAAAGGCCGAATGCTGGCCGATTGGTTAGGGCGATGATCGTCGGTACCGGAGTTCGTGGGTTCGAATCCCACAACGGCATGGATGTTCGTAGCCGTTCGGAATAGGCTTTAAGCAGTAAGTCCCGGTCTCATTAGCCCTCGTGTGCAAAACGGTAGACCGTAATGCTCCACATCAAACACAAAAAAAAACAGTGCATGAAAGTTTAATTTAAAATTACAGCTTGTTGAAATATTTGAAACTAAGTTTATTTCTTAAATTAGTCTGTGGCTAAAATAACTCGTGATCTCTACCTTCATTCAGCCCATAACCGAATAAAAGCTGAAAATCTTCTTGAGAATCACTGTACAGCAAAAACGTCTAAATAGTTTATTTTTGTCAAATATTCATCAAAATATTGAAATAGTCTAAAAGTGTTCAATTTATGAACTTTTGTTTAAATTTTTAGTTAGCTATTCTAAGAATATGTTTTTAAACATTAACCTACTATCTCATGTATATCTTGATTGGATATTTTTAGAATATATTATCTACAAATATGCATATTTTTTAACTTCTATATATAATAATAATACAGTTTTTGAAAATCATTGCTCTAAATGTAGTTTTAAAACTTTACGAATATGAAATTTTTTTAAGTGGAAATTTATGAGAAATCACGGTTATGTTATTAGTGAACTTTTAAAATTTGTTATTAACTGATACCGTAAAATAAGAATTAAATTTTATTTATTCATCTTAGCAATTCAATGCATTTAGCAGTAAATATTAGTTAGATTACATTGTTTTACAGAATAGAGAGGGTATTTTCGTAGCAAATTTAAAGCATTTCATTTTCAAAACGAATAAATTAAGAATTTGTTTTGTATTCATCTAGATGAACATATTTTGGAAAATTTATTCTTTTATTTTAAAAGAATTAGTTTACTTTCTTCTCTCTCAGGAAAATGATTCTTGCATCAGTTCTAAAACCTGTTTGAAGCTTTGCCAACCTTATTATTTTAATAAAAATATTCTATGGACTTTTTAATTTATTTCAAGAACTAGTACGCTTAACAGATTCAGGACTTTTTTTTTCATAAAAAATGATTATAATAACTTTCATTTATTCCAATTTAAATTGAATTTAATATGTTTTCATTATTTTAAATGACTATTTGGTTTCCACTATCTACTTCCTTGTTATTTATTTTTACTCAGCTTCAGTTATCATCTTCAGTGTGATTGTTATTACTTAGCCATTTTCTTACTTGTTAGACATTCACAATTTAGCGTGACTGTTATAGCTTAGCCTTTTTAGTTTTGAGTCCATGTTTTTTAAAATGTAATCCAATCAAACTGATCATAATCCTTCGGAATTTTTATTCAGATTTTTATTAAAAAAAGAACAGGATTAATTTATTTAGCTTAGCCTTTTTAGTTTTGAGTCCGTGTTTTTTAAAATGTAATCCAATCAAACTGATCATAATCCTTCGGAATTTTTATTCAGATTTTTATTAAAAAAAGAACAGATGTTAATTTATTTTAGCTTTAAATTAAGTTTAATATTTTTCACATTTATTTTTTTTAATATCTTTCCGGTTTCCGTTGCCTACTTCGTTTGTTCTTCACTTTTACTCAATCTTCAATGTAATGAGGATATTTCACGTTTTCTAATTTTATTTTTAAACAACAGAAAACAAAAAAGTAAGCAGCATAGTACCTATTTTCATTTTATTTAAGGCCCTAAATAGGGATTTCTAATATCGGACTCTGACGTCTCTCGAAAATGCTACTTTTCCTCCGCCAGTTCATGAAAACACCCACTGCCTATGTTGTAACGTCACTGCCTATGTTGTAAACAACAGAAGACAAAAAAGTAAGCAGCATAGTACCTATTTTCATTTTATTTAAGGCCCTAAATAGGGATTTCTAATATCGGACTCTGACGTCTCTCGAAAATGCTACTTTTCCTCCGCCAGTTCATGAAAACACCCACTGCCTATGTTGTAACGTCACAGCTCTAAAATAGGTAACTTGGTAGCGTTATGGTCGAGCAGGGTTCTTCACAGGCCTCATGAGGATGACACATCGAACACAAGCGAGGTGGAGATGAAAGAAGAATTTATTCTGGTATATACAAATATTTACATCATTTACATTCTCGGCGCGCTCATTCATCCTCGCCTGCCGGACAACAACTCTCAGCGTCTTCTCCCACACCAAACGACGCTTGGCCCTCGTGACGTCACTCGAAATCCCCCACACCCCTATCTCTGTCTTTTCTCGAGGAGAGGTTAGGGAGGAGAGAATGGAGGCATGGCCCCCCCCCCAGATAGCAAGAACACATTCGACTGACGTCAGAGCGATCCGTAATACACAAACAAATACAAATAAATATAGTTTTCCAGTAGCGTGATGCTACAATGTTGTTTACATGGGAGTGGGAGAAGGTGACTTTTTAATTTGTTTCTGTTCAAATATTCGCATAAATAGAACTTTTTTTTATTATATCTGACATTAAAAAACCATATACTAAATACTGTATTGTGCCACTCTGTACGAATACAACAACGAATTGTAATAAAAAGATAATTTTCAGCTCTCCAAAGTTCCCAGTATACGTAAAACTTGGACTAATGATATGAATGTCGTGTAGCTCTCTTTTATATTTATGTATTAACCTATGATCAAATGTATAGTGGTATTTATTTTGGTTAGTCACAAAGACTAGGTATTATTTTGGTTGCGTTGTGTAAAATATTTCAGTACTAAATTCAACCACAGGTTCTGAGAGACTACAGACTTAAAATAAGAAAATAAACTAAAAAGCTACATTATAAGCTTATTATTCTTTAATCTATTTTTAACGGTATCTAAAAAGATACGCCATGCATTAAAGGGTTAATTTATTTCCTTTAGTTGATTCTAGAATATTCTTCGGTATACTGAAACGGTGGTGAGGTATATTCCCCTGCAGTATAAAAGAGCAAGTATCTCAGTTTATCAGTCAATTTTTTAGTTCATTTTTAGTCTGCGTATCTGTTTCTTAATTATTTTTATAACTGGATTTTTCAATAAATTACTAACTTAATAGTTAAAAATATAGCCTAATTTTTAACACCTTTAACTGGCTATAACAAAAATAGAAAGTCCTACATTCTTAACTTTTATGTTCACGAATAGTAATTTTTACAAATATGCTCGAATATGAAAATTGATATTTGACATTTTACAATGAATTGTACAAAGAATAAATAAAGTTATAGGTCTCATTAACCTTCATGTAGCAAAAAATAGACCACACCATTTATAAAATCAACGTAAAGATAGAAAAAAAATACGTTTTGAGAAAATTGTAGAAACACTTTAAACAGAAAAGTTTTATACTATTCTGTGACATTAAAAGATACCTGATCCGTATTTATTTTGTAACAGTTTTGACTTATTTCAAAGGTTTTTGAACCATCTTTTAACCTTTAAGTTTCGGCTTCGTAGATTTTAATTGTGTTAAACTTTTTTGGTGGTAATCTTACGTTGCAATCAGGAATGACAACTATTTTTTTAAAACTTCTGAACACCTTCTGTTGTAATGTACTTACAACCTATACACCAGTGTTCGGTTACAAGGGGGAAACACAGAAAGAATATAATACTTTATACTGAGATTCAGACATTTATTCTGTACATTCATTTACAAATAGATCCTTGGTTATCATATATCGTAATCATCAATTATTCATGTCTTATATTTACACTATAATTATTACAATTCTCTTTATAAGGCGTTATTATTTAGTAACAAGTTTAAATTATTAACAGAGGCCTAAGTTAAGTGACTGTAAATATTATTTTATCTTTACCTCCATTAAAGTCACAGGGGAGCAGGCAGGGGCTTTTCTCATGCGATGCGTCGGTCTTCAGTTGGTGCAAAGGGTCAGTTAGAGGCTTTCCTCATGCGGTGAGTCGGTCCGGGTGTTCGGGAGCACGGGACGACTCGGTGCTCGTGGATTCTTGTCCCACTTCTCTCGAATCCCAACTTCAACTCCTTACCTTAACTTCGTTTCCAAACTCCTCATCTCGCCCCTTTTTCATACTTTCCGCCCCTTTTTCTTACTTTCCAATCGCTTGTTTTCGGGAAATTTTCCCACATCTGCCTCCCCTTCGGGAGTGCAGGTGGGCTCATTAAAGTAGCCCCTTTTGTGCAAGCTGACATTATTTTTTAGGCCCTGCTTCCATAACTCACGGTTACATCCCTGTACTAGCTTGACCGTTACGCTGCCATTCCGTGATCTATACCTTCTCTGCGGGGGTCCCTAAACTAGACATGCACAATTGGAGTCCTAAATTCCTCTAGGAAAATCCTCCCACAGCTGTGCATGCACGTGCAGATCACCGTGGGAAAGTACCTCGGTACACCCTCATTAAAACATATTACTGCATCAACTACCCTAATATTTAAATTTTTAATTTCACAAATTTGGTTTTGGGTAGTTTTTTTTAAGTATACCTATTGAAACATTTATTAACACTAGATTTACGGACCGAGCCAATTTGACTGATTAAAAATTTGATCACTGTATGTATATAAAACTTTAATATCTTTAATAAAAACATACGTTGGTTTTTAGTTAAGTAATAAAATACATGTAAACTTTCATTCCTCTTCCCCTTCAGACCCCTTCATTTCGCATTATCAAATGTGATATACCTATTTTCACGGTTGTGAGACAATTTGACTCATAGAAGGATTTAACAGTTAATCACATGACATGAAATTTATTGGTCCTATCCGGCCTGAGATATTTTACAACTGTCTGAAGAGCTAAGAAGTAAATATAGAGAAGAAGTCGAGAATACTTCAATTCCAATGACAGAAATTCATACTACTGGCGCAATGAAATATTGTCAAGTTCAACAATCATGCAAAAGAAACAAATGTAGAAACCATCTTGCTAAATGTAATAGAAAGGTTTGTGGAAAATACGTTTCAAAAACAGATTTTATATGTAAAAAATGTTTTCCATGAATTTTTATATGATAAACATTTCATTTAAATTAATTTGGAACTATTTTATTTGCAAAAAACTTCAATTTTCCTGTATGAGTCAAATTGGCTCACTTCAGTAAAAGTAGGTATATGATCAACATCCGTAAATCTAGTGTTAAACTTGGATAAATCTAGATTTGAGTCCAAAACTTGGAATTTGAGTGCAATTATGTTAGCATTATTACAGAAGCTTTTTGTCAGTCAAACTTTTGAAAACTGGTTCTGTAACAGTCATTAAAATTGACCTCTAGATTCTTGAGCTTTATTGTATCGACACCCTGGTTCAGATTATGAAGGACAGAGACCATGTTCTTTCTGCATTGGCATCCATTGACAGACTTTGAAAATAAATGGCTAAGGCTGCCCCTATATTATTAAATTTGCAATTTTTTTTTCTATTTTCAAAGATTGCGTAGTCGTAGTCTATTTATATCGGTATCTGTCTACTTCCTTCACATAGATACATTTTCCTTCAAAGAGCTTTTTTTTAATATATTTACACAAAGTTATTAACTGAGATTCTACTTGTTATTTTTTTTTGACGTGTGCAGTACAATATAAAAAATCAATGAATAGCATAAATTAAATAGGAGAAAAAAACTTTATTTTTTCATTCACATTTGCAACTATATAAAATTATTTGTTCTTTGAATGTCACTTTATATGAGAGTGGCTGGTTTTTATTTAATTTTAATATGAATTTTATGAACTTTTCTTATTTCCTCTTATGTTATCGTTAATGAGTTCCAACTATATTTAATTATAACTCACTTAATTCTTAACCCCCATTTTTAAACTGGACACGATTATATATATATATAAATATATAAATATATATATATACATATATATACATATATATATATATATATATATATATATATATATATATATATATATATATATATATATATATACATACATACATACACACACACACACACACATATATATATATATATATATATATATATATATATATATATATATATTAAAGTTTGTATATGTTAAAGTATATATTTTGTGTATGCAGTATAACATGATTTAGAATAAAGTTTGCTGGTTGAAAGTTTTTCTAAAGTATATTATAGGAAAAATGATATTTAAAAAGTTTCCCCCCTTTAAACATATACTAAAATAATAAAAATAATAAAATAGTTCAATGCGTTTTTTAAAAATAAAATTTCTGTTTTTTAACTAAAAAATTGAGTTACTAAAACTAAGAAAAGTATTTCTTAGTTTAATGGCTTTGGCTGGTTGAAGCGTC
>CM063508.1:79606171-79638671 GCA_032207245.1 Pardosa pseudoannulata | reverse complement strand
ACACACATATATATATAGTATATATATATATATATATATATATATATATATATATATATATATATATATATATATATATATATATATATATAATATATACATATATATATATATATATATATATATATATATATATATATATATATATATATATATATATATATATATATATATATACATATATATATACATATACATATAAATACATTCATATATATATATATATATATATATATATATATATATATATATATATATATATGACGCCACATTTTGTAGGAAGATTAAATAAGACGGGGGACGAATTATTCCTCGAAAAAACAAAGTAGTTCCAAAAGTCACCGCTAGGGGAATATTTAGCACTGTGTAATAGAAAATAGAGTGTTAACAAATGCAAATCAATACGGAAATTACCTTTTATTTTGCATTCAAATGAGGTTCAGTGTGGCTTCCTTTGTTGTGGACCACATATTGCATGCTGTGCACAGTATGCACAACAGCAGAAAGTAACATTTCTGCAGTAATCTTTCTCTCTCTCTCTCTCTCTCTCTCTCTCTATATATATATATATATATATATATATATATATATATATATATATATATATATATATATATAAACCTTTCACCCCGAGAGCACTGTAAATTCCCATTTTTTAGAATATAATATCCAAGGGATGTGTCAATTACTATCACTAGTTTTCTACAGGGGAAGGCATATAATTCGAAATATAATACGAGTGACTTTAAACTGTAACTTTAGCTACTTTTTATATTATTACTATATAAGAATTAGTTGGGTTTTAATTGGGTATTATTACTATATAAGAATTAGTTGGGTTTTAATTGTTAACTGTTAATAAAAAAGGAAAATTTTTTCAAACACATAGTATACAATAATTGTTCAGCGAAACGATAAACTATCATTAGTAACTGAGTTTTACTCAAATCTTTCATTATACATTATTATTAAGAAGACATCTTCAATTAAAATCACTCTGTCTAATTGTCTTTGTGAATTGAGATTTCAACTTCATTATCATGGACCATTCTTTAGTTTTAGTAAAAGAAAATTTATATAGCATTTTTAAAATGATGTTGTTTTATTTACAGATCCATATTTTGTTATTATGTAATGTATTTTATTGCATAATTCCTCAACTACTATTATTTAGAACTAGCATATAGCCCGTCATATGACGGGATCAGTAAAATTTTTAATTTTCCAGAATTGTGTAATACCCTATGAAACAGGTTAAAAAATGGTTTCTTTTTTGGCTAAGAATTTTCATTGCAACAAAAAAATGATCGATGATTAAATTTTAAATTATCACAAATGTACCTAATCTATTATTTAAGAGAAATATAAAAGGAATTTTTTTGTGTAATATCTAAGTTCAATGATAAAACGATGAAAATAATGCAGACGATATTTAAATAGTTTAAATTAAGAAATGATTAAAGGAGAGGGTTAAATAAATGACGTCATAATGCTAGAAAAAAATGTTATTTTTACCTATTTATTATGTGATAAATTTAAACGCCTGCTTTTAACCGGGGAAAATAGGGCTTGAAATAATGGCATTAAACGTTCGAAAAGGGAGGAAGAGGTGAATTTCGAATGTTTTAAAGAAGAAGTATTTTTTCTGTGATATAAATCATATTTATACCAATATATTTTAGAATCGGATAGATAGTTTAGGGGAAGATAATCTATACTCGCTTTAAATTGAGCTAAACCTATCTGATCAAGAATCCAATATGGATGCATTAAATGTTCGAAAAGGGGGGAAGGGTTGGATTTCCAACGTTTTAAAGACGGCATTACTTTTCGGTGTGATAGGAAGCGTATTTATACCAATATATTTTAGAATCGGATAGATAGTTTAGGAGAAGATAATCTATACTCGCTTTAAATTGAGCTAAACCTATCTGATCAAGAATCCAATATGGATGTCCAGTCGGACAGATAACTCAGGCTATTATTATATAGGTGATTCCATATTCATTTAATTAAAACTGGGGTATGAGTTCTACAAAGAAAGAAATACAACTGTAGCTTGAGGTCTATTGATTGTATAGAGTACATCCTGGTTGTAATCACACACTCAGATACATTGAAAAGTAAAATCATTTTATTTTCTTTGGCTTTCCAATACATTGTTTTTATCATAGAGATTTACCATCTTTCTCATCTACCTGTTCTCTCAGAAACTTCGATATGGATTTCACACAACCCTTGCTGTAACTCATTCCGACAGCGTCTGAGATGTTGGGTACATGACCACCGTATCCCGGCATCATGTAGTCATTGAGCACTCTCCTGCCGACAGTTGGAAACCTGCTGTTGATCAGTCTCTTATCTTTTTTAGCTTGTTCTTCCTGTGCTTCAAAGACCTTCTGAGGATGGGCAACCCGGGTCTCGGTTGGACTCAGGCGGTTCGCGATTTCGGGTCTGTCTTTCAGGATTTCGTTGGTGACGCGAGCGTAACTGGCACCAACCACTCTGGACAACTCAGGACAGAATCCCGTGTAGCCGGGTATGAAGTGTGGTTGAGGAGTTTCGTCTGGTTTGATTAAAGGTTTCTTGATTACTTCATCTGTCGACATTTTATCGAAAGACATGGTTGGTTTGGTTGTATCTTCTCAGATATAAAAGTTTGCACTTATTGTCGATCAAACAACAACAACAAAAATATTGGTTTATAAACGTATACTAGATATGTTTAAGAAGAATCTGGCTCATTAAGCTGACTGATTATCTATCTTTCTGTAATTTTTATTAGGACTCAGATATCTCAATGCTCTCCATATAATCTGCCCCTTCTGTGCTCTGGATAATCTGTCTACGAATAAAATCTGTCTGAAATGATAGATTAATCTATATAAATTATATAATAATCTATATTGTATCTATATTATATGATTTATTAAATGATAGACTATATTAAATTATAAACCTATTTTTCTTTTTTTTTCCTAATTTGAAATTCACTTAAGGATTACCATCCTAAAAAAAATTATGGACTCACTATTATGCAAGATTTTTTAACCCATAATGCACAGTTTTATTGTAAAAGGCGGCCAAACAAAAATCAATTTTTTTAATGTAAAAAACACAATTTAAAACTTTGAATTTAGAAAAAAGATATATTTTATACTTGAATAAGTAAATGTTACAATCCCATGTAAATGATAAATATCAATAAAATGATGGGTTTTTTCTTTCACATTTTTATTTTCAATTTTCGATTGCATTCGAGTGTGAAAAATTATAGCAACATAAAGTACAACGCCGCTCGAATTATCTCGAGTGTGCACAGTTTGGCCAGTTTAGCACGCTCGAGTTAACCCGAGCGAACACATTAAGGTGTTAGATTTTTTTAGGATTTAAGATCTACAAAGACTAGTTCTACTAGAGCTCCGTTTATGGTTTGGTTTGGAGTGCTACGGTCTACTTTTTGCAACACGAGAGCTAATGAGACCGACAGCTTAAAGCCGATTCCGAACGGCTAAGAACATCCATGCCACTGTGGGATTCGAAGCCACGAACACCAGTACCGCAGGCCAGCACCCTAACCAATCGGCCATCGTTCGGCAGAGCTCCGTTTACACGTGCCAGTAAAGTTACATTCATTTTGCCGAGTAAAAGGGATTTTACCTGGAGGGTAAAAAAAACCTGTTTCCATTAGTAAAGATTACAACCCTCCTTTTTTTCCGGGATTGTCGTCAGAAGTCATGTGATCATACGGGAGAGCAATTCCATCATTCCGTGAATTGTGCTCTTGTTTACTTGGAGAAAAACTCGACATCTACGTTTCTTTTTATCATTATTAATAAATTATATGAAAAATGAATTAGATTACGATGAAAATCTTGAGATAAAAAGTTTTAAATATATAAATATATAAATATTAAATATATAATATTAAATATGCAATATTTAAATATATAAATAAACCAATTCTGATGTTTCTAAATCGTTCCATCGCTCAGTTTTTTATTACTGTATTTTTTACATCAGCAGAGTCGGCCATTTTAAAATCTATAGCCAGTTAATACAAAAGGATCATGGGAAAGGAAAAACTCTGCAATTACCCTGGGTGAAATGTAGATTTTTTACCTAGCTAGAGATAAATCTTGAAAAGAGAGTACGATTCACGGATTTAACCTGCACTTGCGCTGATTTTTGGCACATGTAAACGGGGTTTAAACAATACGAAAAGTGGACCTATTGAAGTGAACAACAAATTCACTATACTATACGGGTTTATTGTATTTGCATCAAAACAGGGTGAAAATATGATTTAATTTTCCGTTAAGGTAGTATCCAAGTTTAGATGGACCAGCTAGCTCTTGGCAATTTTTTTTTAAATCATCGCCAAATTATCGCCAAGTGATGTCAAGTTGAATTCGTAAAGACGATTTTGCAGCGACTAACAAATAATATTGACGTGAAAGTTACGGTTGCACTTTTAACTGTTAGAAAATAATTTTTTAAATTGGGTTAAATATGATTAATTTTTGTCGACTTCCGTTTCTCATGTTTCTATTGGAAAAGTAATTCCTGTTCCAAAAGAGTGCAAATAGTTTTGAGTTTTCAACTTTATAAACTTAAAAGGATTGTAAAAAACTGATAAGATACATCGGTAATTTTCTTAAATATGAATATAAAAGATATTTAAAACAATGAAAACTTTTAAACTGCTCGTTAATTTGGAGAGGCTAATAAAAGCATACCGTGACTTTTCCAGACTCATGAAAATTGCACAAATAAGAGTCGCTACAAATATTTTCTCATTTTTATGTGTTTTTTTCTGTTAAGTATTTTTGAAAGTTCCATCTTACTTGATATTGCATATTACCTTTTATCTTTTTTTGAATGCATTTTTAACACATTGTTGACCGGCAATTTTACTGAAAATTTATCTCATGTCACCGGCTACTAGCACAATTTGATTCATAATCACTCGGACAATCAGATAAAGCATCCGCGTATAATTCATTGAAAGATTCTTCATTACGTTCCGTCATCGTTTTTTTAAATTTTTTTAATTATTAAATATTTTTTACAACAAAAGATTTGGCGGGTCTTATAAGCGAGAGAAACAGCTTGTGTTATACTGGCCAACACTTGCACTGTATGGTCGCCAACAGAGAAAATAACAGCCATGTGAAAAAAAAAAAACCGCATCACGAGTTTACTCGTATACAGTCCGCAACGTTCGGCGATAAAAACACGAGTTAATTCGTGAGCGGTCAACAATGCGTTAACAGCCATTTTGTCAATTTTTTCCTTTTCTTGGTAGCAAACAATAAAAATGTCCCAAGACACATAAATCACATATGTTTCAATAGTAAAATAGCTTAAATTTTATTCTCTTTTCGAATATGATTGCATTACTTTTCCACCTGAAGAAACTTTTAAATTTTTAATAACTAAAGAAAAGTAGCAAATATAGCTTTTCATATCTTTTTAACATTTTGAAACAGAAAATTTCTGCTTTGTAAAACGTTTTGGTGTTCCTTCAAAATAGGATGACCCTTGACAATTTTACGAAATTGTTGGCGCCGATTAGATTACCAGCATATAAAATGAAAGGGGTCATGACCCTTGACTGTCACTGCATTAGAAGAAATAACGAAATATGTAAAATAAAAATTTCCTTTACTTCCTCTTAGTGTAAGGAAAGTAATGTAATATTCCAAAAAATTCGACCTCGAGATTTCGATTAATCATCATGCTTTGGACTTCGCCGACTCATAAAAATGCAATATTTAAAATTATGATTTTTTGTGTGTATGTAAACACGATATCATGAATAAGTTTTTACTTTTTTTGTGCGATTTCAGGTCAGACTTTAAATACGCACATTATGAAAAGATTTATTTTAGTTAAAAAATAATTTTTAATTTACTTTTGGATGACATCCTGAAACCGAATGGATAATTCCGGTTTCTATCTGGTGTAATCCGATTGTAACTGTGTATGTGCCTCTGTTATCTTATGAATGGCTGAACGCTGAAAGGCGTTGGAGATACCAAAGTATAGGGAATTATCTAAAGCTATTTCGGCCATTTATATTCCAAAATTCTGGTGCCGAACGCTGGCCGATTGGTTAAGGTGCTGATCGTCGGTACTGGAGTTCATGGGTTCGAATTTAACTATGGCATGGATGTTGGTAGCCGTTCGGAATTGGCTTTAAGTAGTAGGTCCCGGTCTCATTAGCCTTCGTGTGTGTGGCGTTCTGATAACCGCATCAAAGAAGCTCCCGCAAATGCAAATTGCATGGATGCAGATTTCCCTCGATGCTGCGCACGCGAGCTTGTCGCGGCAAAAGTGAGCGGCACAGTTCAGTCGAGAGGGGAAATCACTCTCGGCTTTGGAATCATCAGGCTTGTGTAAAACAACTTTTCACCTGTTAATCACTTGCAAGTCGCAAGCTGTTATCAACGCACTGATGTCTTATACTTTACCTTTTTTACTATTTATTTACTTATTAGTATTTTAATAAATGTTTTGATCAAAAGCTCATGGTGAAGATTAGTTTGTTCTGCTTCAATATTTCCTCCTACATGTGCAAAACATTAGACCGTAACGGTCCAAACCAAAACCAAAATTTTGGTTAAAAGGTATTAATTAAAAAACCTAGTAAAAAACCCGTTTAATTTTGTGGAACACCCATTTGTATTGTTGAATTCGCATGAATAAAAGAGAGTTCTCTCGCTGTTGGCTTTATTAACACCCGATTTTTATTATTTTGCGTAACACCGTGTTGTCATCATTATCATTAGTACTATAGCACATGAAGTACCTAAGCTTCCTTTAAGACCTTTTTCCATTACACCCTAAATGCCATTAGTATTTGATTGCAAAAAAGCACAATCTGGACCTCTCCGACTCATAAAAATGCAATATTTAAAATTATGGTTTTTTTTGTGTATGTAAACACGATATCACGAGTAAGTTTTTACTTTTTTTTTGTACGATTTACGGTCAGACATGAGAATACGAACATTATGGGTGTTTGAATCATTTATTAATGTTTTGTATTTTGTTTTGTTGTTTATCCATTAATGTTTTGTTTTTGTTTTGTTGTTTATCCATTAATGTTTTGTATTTTGTTTTGTTGTTTATCCTCGAACTCAATGTCTTACATTTTATACTGTTATGTTTTATGCTCAGTGTGCTATGTTTTGTTTTTGTAGTATAATTTAGTTGCATTTTTGTGGCAACACTTTTGTAGTTTAAAAGAGAATTTTGCGAGTGATGGCCGCACGTTGCTGCTGGCATTATGATTATTAAAATAAGTTTAAAGACAAATATTATTGTCTACCTTTTGTGTTTGTGTTATTAGTCCGCGTCGACAATGGGAACATTTATTTTAGTTAAAAATAATAATTTTCAATTTACTTTTGGATGACATCCGGAAACTGAATCACCGGTTTCTATCTGGTGATAATCCGATTGTACCTGTGAATGTGCATCTATTATCTTATGAATGGCTGGACGCTGAAAGGCGTTGGAGATACCAAAGTATGGGGAATTATCCAAAGCTATTTCGACCATTTACATTCCAAAATTCTGGTTAAAAGATATTAATTAAAAAACCTAGAAAAAAAACCCGTTTAATTTTGTGGAACTTCCATTTGTATTGTTGAATTCGCATGAATAAAAGAGAGTCATCTTGCTGTTGGCCTTATCATCACCCGATTTTTATTATTTTGCTTCACACTGTGTTGTCATCATTATCATTGGTACTACAGCCCATGAAGTACCCAAGTCTCCTTTAAGACTTTTTTCCATTCCACCCTAAGTGCCTTTAGTATTTGACTGCAAAAAAGCATGTAGATATGTATATATGTATGTGAGGCTATCTTCTGAGGTACCTGACTGTTGATTTATTTAGATCAATTAAATTCCGAAATTAGAATTATTTAAAAATAATTTAATTAAAAAGTATTAAAAAAGTGTAACGCCATACATTGGCTATATTAAAACATTACTTTCTATTATTAGTAGAAAATAAAGTGGAGAGAAATCTGTTCCCGATTTTTCATAAAGGGTAATATAATTCCTTATTATAGTAGTACAATAAACAATAACGTAACATTTATCAGTTGACATCTATCAGTTGCTCTGTTGACACGATATCACGAATAAGTTTTTACTTTTTTGTACGATTTAAGGTCAGACTTTAAATACGAACATTATGGGAACATTTATTTTAGTTAAAAAAATAATTTTCTCTTTACTTTTGGATGACATCCGGAAACTGAATGGATACTTCCGGTTTCTATCTGGTGTAATCCGATTGTAACTGTGCATGTGTGTCTATTATCTTATAAAAGGCGTTGGAGATACCAAAGTAATGGGAATTATCTAAAGCTATTTCGGCCATTTACATTCCAAAATTCTGGTTAAAAGATATTAATTAAAAAACCTAGAAAAAAACCCGTTTAATTTTGCGGAACTTCCATTTGTATTGTTGAATTCGCATGAATAAAAGAGAGTCCTTTCGCTGTTGGCCTTATTATCACCCGATTTTTATTATTTTGCGTAACACTGTGTTGTCATCATTATCATTGGTATTACAGCCGACGAACTACCCAAGCCTCCTTTAAGATTTTTTTGCATTCCACCGTAAATGCTTTTAGTATTTGACTGCAAAAAATATGAAGTTATGTATATATGTATGTCAGGCTATCTTCTCAAGTACCTGACTGTTGATTTATTTAGATCAATTAAATTCCAAAATTAGAATTATTTTAAAATAATTTAATTAAGAAGTATTAAAAAAAGTGTAACGCCATACATTGGCTATATTAAAACATTACTTTCTATTATTAGTAGAAAATAAAGTGGAGAGAAATCTGTTCCCGATTTTTCATAAAGGGTAATATAATTCCATATTATAGTAGTACAATAAACAATAACGTAACATTTATCAGTTGACTCAAAACACGAGTAACAAACGCACATAAAAAAAGAAGAACAGTGCATAAATTTGACGGTATTTGGCAATTTATAACTATATTTACAGGGCACGTTCTTCTGCAGACAAAGCACATTTTCATTTTAAAATATATTCTCTCCCATGCTAAATATTCAAATATACTTCAACACCATCTGTAAATATTCTATAAATAAATAAATTCGGCAGTCTTCAGCACATGTTGCATTCCTTGATGAGAGCCTTTAGAATTTTAACATTTCTCAAAATATAATTATTTACTCTCAGGTAAACGTTTTAATATTTTGAAACAGAAAATTTCTGCTTTGTTAAACTTTTTGGTGTTTATTCAGAAAATAGGGTGAACCTTGTCAATTTTACGAAATTGTTGGCGCCGATTAGATTACCCGCATAAAAAATGAAAGTCTTCGTGACCCTTGACTGTCACTGCAGTAGAAGAAATAATGAAATATGTAAAATAAAAATTTCCGTTACTTCCTCTTATACGTAGTGTAGGAAAAGTAATGTAAAATTCCAAAAATTCGACCTCGAGATTTCGATTAATCATCACGCTTTGGACCTTTCCGACTCATAAAAATGCAGTATGTAAAATTATGATTTTTTTTTGTGTGTGTATGTAAACACGATATCACGAGTAAATTTTTACTTATTTTGTATGATTTAAGATCAGACTTTAAATACGTACATTATGGGAACATTTATTTTAGTTAAAAAAATAGTTTTCAATTTACTTTTGGATGACATCCGGTAACTGAATGGATACTTCCGGTTTCTATCTGGTGTAATCCGATTGTAACTGTGTATGTGTGTCTATTAGTTTATGAATGGCTGGACGCTGAAAGGCTTTGGAGATACTAAAGTATGAGGAATTATACAAAGCTATTTCGGCCATTTACATTGCAAAATTCTGGTTAAAAGATATTAATTAAAAAACCTAAAAAAAAAACCCATTTAATTTTGCGGAACATCCATTTGTATTGTTGAATTCGTATGAATAAAAGAGAATCCTCTCGCTGTTGGTGTTATTATCACCGGATTTTTATTATTTTGCGTAACACTGTGTTGTCATCATTATCATTAGTACTATAGCACATGAAGTACCCAAGCCTGTTTTAAGACTTTTTTCCATTCCACCCTAAGTGCCTTTAGTATTTGACTGCAAAAAAGAATGTAGATATGTATATATGTATGTGAGACTATCTTCCGAGGTACCTGACTGTTGATTTATTTAGATCAATTAAATTCCGAAATTAGAATTATTTAAAAATAATTTAATTAAAAAGTATTAAAAAAGTGTAACTCCATACATTGGCTATATTAAAACATTACTTTCTATTATTAGTAGAAAATAAAGTGGAGAGAAATCTGTTCCCGATTTTTCATAAATGGTAATATAATTCCTTATTATAGTAGTACAATAAACAATAACGTAACATTTATCAGTTGACTCAAAACAAGAGTAACAAACGCACATAAAAAAAGAAATAGTGCATAAGTTTGACGGTATTTGGCAACATATAACTAGATTTACAGGGCACGTTCTTTTGCAGACAAAGCACATTTTCAGTTTAAAATATATTCTCTCCCATGCTAAATATTCAAATATACTTCAACACCATCTCTAAATATTCTATAAATAAATAAATTCGGCAGTCTTCAGCACAGGTTGCTTTCCTTGATGCGAGCCTTTAGAATTTTAACATTTCTCAAAATATAATTATTTACTCTCAGGTAAACGTTTTAATATTTTGAAACAGAAAATTTCTGCTTTGTGAAACTTTTTGGTGTTTATTCAGAAAATAGGGTGACCCTTGGCAATTTTACGAAATTATTGGCGCCGATTAGATTACCCATATATAAAATGATAGCGTTCGTGACTCTTGACTGTCACTGCAGTAGAAGAAATAATGAAATATGTAAAATAAAAATTTCCATTACTTCCTCTTATACGTAGTGTAGGAAAAGTAATTTAAATTCAAAAAATACGACCTTGAGATTTCGATTAATCATCACGCTTTGGACCTCTTCGACTCATAAAAATGCAGTATGTAAAATTATGATTTTTTTTTTTTTTTTTTTTGTGTAGGCAAACACGATATCACAAGTAAGTTTTTACTTTTTTTTATATGATTTTAAGTTAGGGTTTAGATACGTACATTACGGGATTATTTATTTTAGTTAAAAAAATAATTTTCAATTTACTTTTGGATGACATCCGGAAACTGAATGGATGCTTCCGGTTTCTATCTTATGTAATCCGATTGTAACTGTATATGTGTGTCTATTATCTTATGAAAGGCGTTGGAGATACCAAAGTATGGGGAATTATCCAAAGCTATTTCGGCCATTTACATTCCAAAATTGTGGTTAAAAGATATTAATTAAAAAAACTAGAAAAAAACCTTTTAATTTTCTGGAACATCCCTTTGTATTGATGAATTCGCATGAATAAAAGAGAGTTATCTCGCTGTTGGCCTTATTATCACGCGATTTTTATTATTTTGCGTAACACTGTGTTGTCATCATTATCATTGACTAGCATATAGCCCGTCATATGACGGAATAACTAAATTTTTCATTTTCTAAAATTGTAAAGTACTGTATGAAGCAGGTAAAAAATGATTTGTTTTTTGGCTGAGAATTATCAGGTACAAGCTCAATAACTTGTTTATCTTCATACTCCCCTAAAGTCTCTCGATATTGTGAATGCAGTTTAGAATCACATTGAATTCATTTAGAAAGATAATTTAAAGTCTTCTTAGCTACCTTAAAATTATCGTTAAGTTCTTCAGTTTTTTTTTTGCCACATTAATTAATGGAAGTAAAGGAATGACACTATCACCTCGGTAGGTATGGGCCTGGATTGCATGGGCCGAGCCCTCTAATCCGGAGATTTCTTTCAATAAACACAAAAATGAAGGCTAGCAGAAAAATTAACAGCTAAAAGGTGAAAGGACACATAAAAATAGACGAGAAGAAAGTTTAAGGATAGAAAAATGAAATGTTTATGGGGCCAGGGACATCCGTACAAAATACGTGAATTTAACATAATAAAAAGTTGAAAAAAATAGTAAAAATTTATTTTTTAAAAAAATAAAACAACTTTAGGAATAGGAATTTATTTATATATTAAAAAAAAGAATATATTAAATTAATTACATTTAGAAAAATTTGGCAGCTTCGGGGACAGAACCGTTAACCCAAGGAGTACGACAAGCAAATGGGCAGACACTCTACTGAGCTTGCCATGCCTACACATGGTGAAGAAAATAATTAGAATATATGAGGGTCGCGTACGTGATAGAATAGACAGCAGTGGCTTTTATATTGACAGTGATTATTTGGTGGTATATATGAATGATATCCAAATTGATAAATTTAATCTTTTGCTCTTAACAGGGAAGAATAAGGCTTGAAATAATACCATTAAACGTCCAAAAAGTGGTGATGGGGTGGATTTCGAAATCTCGGTGAATTTTGCTAACCCTAAGTCATAAAAAATCCAATATGGATTCCTGTACCCATTCCAGGTACAACCGCTTCATAAATTCACGGACAGACAACTTAGGCTATTATTATACAGGGGATTGAATTTGACACAGAATTAACGTAAACGTCAAAATGGCCACTTGACAAATCATTGGAAAAGCGTAGCCACTTAGTGGGGTTTCCCTCACTTTCAAAACTGTAATAAAGGCTACAATCAAGGTAAACCTCAAACACACTTAAAAATTTCACCGGCTGCATACAACTTGCAAAATCCTCCAAAAGTTGAACATCGTGACATTTCGGAAAAATAAACTGCAGCCGAACTATAATTATGCCCGTGTTCATTATGTGACATAATACTAAAATGATCCCAATTTTGTACCACATGAGTAACAATTTGTTTTCGAATGCCACTGCTAAAAGACTGTGTTTCAAACATAACATAAGAAAGCGATCGAAATAAACATGATCCATCCCCAACTATTGGAACGACAGTAAGGGGAACCCTTTTACCATTTATATTTAATAAATGTTGTTCCATTTTACAATCAGGCTGACTAAAAATTATTCGTATAAAACTTTACTCTCTTTGAATTTTCCTAACCCTGATTGATCAAGAGTTCAAAATGGATGTCTCTTTACATTCAAATTTCGGCGGTACAGTATCAAAAAAAAAAATTACTTGGTTCGTTGGCGCCATCTATTGACTAATATATTAACTAAAAGGGTCATATTTATAATAAAAAGGAATAGTAAAATTTAAACTTTTGAAAATTCTTTGATAGAAAAATGTAAGTTTCTACATTATTATATTGAATAACATTTTTTTAAACAATGTTTTATTTTTAAAAACCAGGCTGTTTACTTCCCATTATAGACAGCTTGAGGTATAAAGTTTATAATAGAAAACTAATAGCAAATATATTTTAAAAAGTTTAAAAAAAAGATGAAAATAAAAAAAATTAAGTAAAAATAAAAATTAATTTTAAAAATTGTCAAAAATGTAAATAAAATATTAGAAATGAAGCAAACATTCTAAAGCTCATTTCTTAGCAAAAAATAATTTTATAAACTTAAAACGACAAAAAGTAACAAAAATGAAATTTAAAAATTTAAAATACAAGCAAAAAAAAAAAAAAAATAAATAAATAAAAAAAAAGGCGAAAATAGAAAATTAAATTAAAATATTGTCAAAAATGTAAATAAATACAAAAACTGTCCAAGATCATACAAAATCACTTGATTACTTTTAGTTAATATATTAGTAAATAGAGGCCGCAAGTGAGACTGTCTCGATCCACTCATAGATCTTTTGACCACTGCGGAATGTAATTGGTTTAAAAATGTGGGCTCAAGGAAAACCTTAGTTTAAAAATAATAAAAGAAATTTAAAAATAATAAAACAGCTTTAGGAAAAAGAATTTAAAAGAGAAAGCAAAAAATATAAAATGAATTAGACATATAGAAAAATTAGGTTGCGTCGGGGACAGAACCTTTGACTCGACTGTTACGAAAATGAAACGGGCAGAGACTTTAACCATCATGCCACGCTTTTACATGAAGGATGTCCTTATTAAAGCATATGACAATTGAACTAAAAGAGTATATAAATTTAAATATTACGCTTCGCCCTTGTCATCCTATTAAGAATGATTTTAGTATAAAAATTTATTTGATTTTACTTTAAACATGAACTGGTGAGAACTCTTTCTATTTACTGACCGTATGTTAGTTGCCAGCTTTAGATTATCTTGTCATAGTACATGATAGGATGAAGAGCAGAGGTTTTAATATTGACAGTGATTATTTGGTGGTATATATGAATGGTATCGAAAATGATAAAATTAATCCCCTGCTTTTAACGGGGGGGAAATAAGGCTTGAAATAATAGCATTAAACGCTATAAAAGGGGGGAAGGCTTAAATTTCGAACTCGCTTTGAATTTTGCTAACCCTAACTCATAAAAAATTCAATATGGATGCCTGGATCCGTTCCAGGTACAACCGCTTCAAAAATTTGCCGACAGACACCTTACGCTATTATTATATAGGGGATACTGCAGCCCATGAAGTACCCAAGTCTCCTTTAAGACTTTTTCCCATACCACCCTAAATGCCTTTCGTATTTGACTGCAAAAAAAGCATGTAGTTATGTATATATGTATGTGAGGCTATCTTCTGAAGTACCTGACTGCTGATTTTATTTAGATCAATTAAATTCCAAAATTAAAATTATTTAAAATAATTTAATTAGTATTAAAAAATTGTAACGCCATACATTGACTATATTAAAACATCACTTTCTATTATGATTAGAAAATAAAGTCGAGAGAAGTCTTTTCCCGATTTTTTATAAAGGGTAATCAAATTCCTTATTATAGTAGTAAAATAAACAATATCGTGACATTTATCAGTTGACTCAAAACACGTGTAACAAACGTAATAAAAAAAAAGAACAATCGTGCATAAATTTGACGGTATTTAGCAACTTATAACTAAAATTACAGGGCATGTTCTTCTGTAGACAAAGCACATTTTCATTTTAAAATATATTCTCTCCCATGCTAAATATTCAAATATACTTCAACACCATCTCTAAATATTCTATAAATAAATAAATTTGGCAGTCTTCAGCACATATTGTTTTCCTTGATGAGAGTCTTTAGAATTTTAATATATTTCTCAAAATATAATTATTTACTCTCAGGTAAACGTTTTAATCTTTTGAAACAGAAAATTTCTGCTTTGTTAAACTTTTTGGTGTTTATTCAGAAAATAGGGTGACCCTTGGCAATTTTACGAAATTATTGGCGCCGATTAGATTACCCGCATATAAAATGAAAGTGTGCATGACCCTTGACTGACACAAAAATATTTATGTTTTACTATCCCTAAACTTTCTACTCTCTAGTTTTGTGTTATGAACTCACGAATCCACCCTTCTATCTCTTTGCTCTTTTATGTGTTTATTTTTCGCTCGTTGTCATTTTTGTGCTTACTGATTGAAACCTCTGGATTGACGGGCTTGGCCCATAGGGTCCAGTTGCATCACCACCTTTGATGCCTTTGATACCCTTGACTGTCATTGCAGTAGAAGAAATAACGAAATATGTAAAATAAAAATTTCCATTACTTCCTCTTTTACTTAGTGTAGGAAAAGTAATGTAAAATTCCAAAAATTCGACCTCGATATTTCGATTAATCATCACGCTTTGGACCTCTCCGACTCATAAAAATGCAATATTTAAAATTATGATTTTTTTTCTGTGTATGCAAACACGATATCACGAGTAAGTTTTTACTTTTATTTGTATGATTTTAAGTTAGGCTTTAAATACGTACATTACGGGAACATTTATTTTAGTTAAAAAAATAATTTTCAATATATTTTTGGATGACATCCGGAAACTGAATGGTTACTTCCGGTTTTTATCTGGTGTAATCCGATTGTAACTGTGTATGTGTGTCTATTATCTTATGAAAGGCGTTGGAGATACCAAAGTATGGGGAATTATCCAAAGCTATTTCGGCCATTTACATTCCAAAATTCTGGTTAAAAGATATTAATTAAAAAAATCTAGAAAAAAAAACTGTTTAATTTTGCGGAACTTCCATTTGTATTGTTGAATTTGCGAATAAAAGAGAGCCCTCTCGCTGTTGGCCTTATTATCACCCGATTTTTATTATTTTGCGTAACACTGCGTTATCATCATTATCATTGGTACATGAAGTACCCAAGCTTGCTTTAAGATTTTTTCCCATACCACCCTAAATGCCTTTAGTATTTGACTGCAAAAAAAGCATGTAGTTATGTATATATGTATGCCAGGCTATCTTCTCAAGTACCTGACTGCTGAATTTATTTAGATCAATTAAATTCCAAAGTTAGAATTATTTAAAAAAATTAATTAAAAAGTAATAAAAAGTGTAGTACCATACATTGACTATATTAAAACATAACTTTCTATTATGAGTAGAAAATAAACTTGAGAGAAGTCTGTTCCCGATTTTTCTTAAACGGTAATGTAATTCCTTATTATAGTAGTACAATAAACAATAACGTAAGAGTTATTAGTTGACTCAAAACACGTGTAACAAACGTACATAAAAAAGAACAATCGGGCATAAATTTGACGGTATTTGGCAACTTATAACTATATTTACAGGGCACGTTCTTCTGTAGACAAAGCAAATTTTTATTTTAAAATGCATTCTTTCCCGTACTAAATATTCAAATATACTTCAACACCATCTGTAAATATTCTATAAATAAATAAATTCGACAGTTGTCAGCATATATTGCTTTCCTTTAGAATTTTAACATAAAATCAAAATATAATTATTTACTCTCAGGTAAATGTTTTAATCTTTTGAAACAGAAATAATTTTTTATCAAAATGAAATTTTATATTACCTATACATAGTTTTTTCCTCGTGCAGAAAAGATAAAATCCGAAAAATATCTAGATGGAATAACGGTAGAGTGAGAACACTTAATTTTGGTAGAGGGCTCTACGGTCTACTTTTTTGCTACATGATGGCTAATGAAACGGGGACCCACTATTTAAAGCTGATCCCTAACATCCATGCTACAGTGGGACTCGAATCCACGAACTCCGGACTCGAAGGTTAGCACTCTAACCATTCGGCCATCGTTCATCTAATTTTTGTGGCAATTTCCCAAACTCTAGCTTTGTTTTTTTATAATTATATTTTAAATTACGTTTTGATTGTTATCTTTCACTATAAATTGACATTTTATTTGTACTATTAATGCTATTTTGTGCAATTTTCAACTCCTCTTCTTAGCCCACTCTCCTGTTTCTAATCATGGATCTTGTTGGTGCTTCAACCACATTTGGCGAAATTGGCGTGCTTGCAGCTTGTGTGCGTGGCGTGCTTGCAGCGTGGCGTGTGAAATCTGGCGAGGGGATCGTAACTCAACAAATTGATACATAAACAAAAACAACATTTTGAGGAAAAATTTTACAAAAAATTGAATATTTAAAATCTAATTGAATTAACAAAGAAAACACAAAGGAAACACATAACATTCATACTAAATAGACTGAAACATTCACTTAATCACAAATTAAATAAACTGAGTGTGATTTTCATCACAAATTTGTGATTTAGTGTAAATTGTAAAATTAATTTAATTTTGATTCTGTATTTTGAGTGGAGGTTGAAGAGGAGTTGTAAAATTGAAAATTTTTTTTTCAAATCTCTTATTTATCCTTAAAATAACATTTCATATCTGTTATACAGCAATATACGTAAAATATAAATTGACAAGAAATATAAAACATTTCATCATTTGGCATACTGCGTTAATCTTTTCAAATCATAAAAAGAAAATCGTCGCCAAACCAGCTAGAATTATGCCAATATTTTAATTTAAGAATTTTTGAATGTGCTAATTTTTTGTTAAGTAACCTTTGAAAACATGAAAAATATTCTATAATGCTGTTTCATTCACATAATTTAGGAATATAATTTATTTCAATGCAGTTTTAATAGAACTAAATGAAAATTCTACAAAAATATACCTGCTTATAAATCTTAATTTTGTACTTCCTTTAACCAAAAGATTTCTTCTTAAATTTTGATACTGTGTAAGCTAATATATCATATGTCAAAATAGCCTAAAATTTGCAGCGAAATTTTTATTTACTGGAGAACCATTGGGTTTAGAAAAGTATGGATTATCTGAAATCAACCAAGGAGTTATGAAATACACTGTATATGTAGGTATCTTTTACTTTGATGAAATATATTCAATATTCTCTTTATTCTTTGCTTTTGACTAGACGAACCGGAACAACTTGCCTACTTTGTGGAAGTGCTATTTTTAAAACATGTATCAGTAAAACATTTCCTTGATTCTGGTGTAAAGCGGTAATTAGGAGTAACTCCTATTGAAATATTGCTGCATAATAGCGAATGTTGGAATAATTACTCCAAAAGTAAACATTTCAGATTATAAAACATTGCTTCTCAATGATTTTTTTTATTTAATATTTTAAGTCTGTATGAGTGCAAAATATTATGTAAGGATAAATAATACTGTTCGTTTAATAAATATACTTTAACTTATGAATATGTATTGCATGCTTTATACTAAAAAAATTCAGATTTCTTTCCATTACTTACAATTTATCAGATTGAAGTTTACATTAATCAGATTGAATCTGTGGCAACGCCAATATCCCTCCGCTCAGCATGTACGCTCAGATTTATTTTGCGCATGAGCGAGCTGTATGAGAGGTAAGGAAAAAATTCCAGAGATATCAGTTGGGAAAAGAAAATGGCATATGTTGTGTTAATGTTTGTGAAGTTTAAATCTTCTTACATCCATCACTATTAGGATTATTTTCACCATGGACATTTATACAAAGCGATCTTTCATTATTTTTAAATCATAACAGCCAGTTATTGAATAAAAGGGAGGATATTTCACCACAAACTTTTCTGGATGATTCTCTGAAACATTTTTATTGAAACTTTTCTATTTAAGCCATAGAAATAATATGTGATATAGAAGTGTTTTAAATTATGGTCAAGTGTACATTAAAACAGATTTTTATGCTTTATTTAAAATATCCCAGTGATCTCGATAGGAATATTTGGTACTTTTCTATGGCTTGATTAAAGAACTAGGTTCCCCCTCCAACTTGGCAATAATGGTTTATGTATTGTCGCCTAACATTTTCTCCTGATCTTACCTTGTTCAGGTATCTGTATTTATATTATAATTTATATGATAGTTGCATCCAACTCTCCTTCTATAACTCTTTTCTTATATATTAGAAGTGTGCAATGCTTAAAAAATGGATATAACAAACCATTCATGATTCACTATGGCTGATTTTTAATAATTTGGAGCTGTTACGTTTGTAAACTGTTAAGGAATTAATTGCCCATAAATATAAATGTCTGGTTTTAATTCCCAGTGAACGGTACGCTCCTTGTCCGCCATCTTGTTTTTGGCGACTATTGGCGAAACACGACTCCGCGAAGCACACGCCAAGTACCTAAGCCTAACACGCAGCGGGACACCGACCGTTCGCCATCGCAAAATCGGAAAACGTGACGCCGACAATGTTCCGATGGCGAGCGGTCGATGTATCTTCGTGCTAGACCTAGAAACTCAGCGTGAACTCTATGGAGTCGTGCTCCAAAAATAGTCACCAAAAACAAGAAAATACAACAAAACAACAATAAATTTCAAAAATTTTAGAAAGACAAAAAACACTTTCATAAAATCAACAAAGGCATAAACACTTACTTTTTAATTCTCGTGATTTTTCATCTTTCATTTTGCTGCCTTAATAAGTATCGCCCGAGAAATGGCGCCAAAAATACGCCAAAATAGCGTACCGTACACTGGGATACAGCCATGTCTGGTTTTAAAGTCTTTTTCTTTAAATAAGTAAGAGAAATATAATTAGTATGGCGCACTGTGCATTAATTAAAGTCGCCAGGAAAAGCAAGAAATACAGTGTTTGGCTGAATTAACTTTGTGTTTCAGCAAATATCACCAATATTTTCGCCAAATTTGCCAAGGGGAACCCAATTCTCCTTTTTTCTATTATACTGGAGCTGGCGATAAACTCGCCAATTGTTCAGTGCATCAAAAAAGTACACTTGACTTCTTTATGCTTATAAAAACTGTAGTTTTATTTCTTACGGAGAACGTTCTCGTGTCCCTGTTTTAAATATTTTTTTTTAACACGTTCACTGACAGACACATTTTTGATGGTTTGCCCAAGGTGCCGACTTGAACTTTTCATTATGCGATGCATGTGCTAAAATATTATTTGAAGCAGATAAAATGAGTTATAAATTCATGCTTTAAGCAGTTTTTATAGTGGGGGACACCGGTGACTCTCACGGCAAGGTAGGCAATTGTTACGATTGTCCTTTATTTCAAACAATCGTGCTTCGATTGCTAAGTGATTACTCTCATTCTTTAGTATTTAAAGCAGCTAGGAAGAACTAGAGCAAATAATTTGACTAAAAAAGTAGTGACATATTGTTCCGATGGCGTTGATTCACCTTTTCTTTGCCTTGAATATTTCAATCTGACTCATCGCAATATGCACTGATAAAATGTATATTTTTCATGTACTAATAAAATTTTTGTATGTTCTATATTGCATTAATTTCTTCAAACCATTATAACAACAATGGTACCATTGAAAAAATTATCACTATCCATATTTATTATAATTATGTACTTTTATTATTTGCTGCGTCGCCGGTCACCCCCATGGGCTGACGAGTGGATCGGGACAGCCAATTTTGGGTGCTTACACTTCCGGTTAAAAATTGCTTGACTCACTGGCGCCATCTATTAACTAAAAACTTATTTAAGTAATCGTGAGCACGTGTCGAGGATTCTTAATACAACGTGTTAAACATGGAAGGTGAAGCAAATGTGGATAGCAAATTTCAGCTCAAATAAATAATATTTATTTGTTTTTATTTGTATGATCTTTTACTTTTTAAAATCATTAACAGTAATGGGTAATAATAGGCAGTCACATTGCATTATTCAGACAGTGTTTGTTCTCAGTTTATTGTAATGGACAGTAAATAGCCTGATTTAAGCATGAGAAAATGACTCATTGAAATATACTTCAACATAGTACTTTTAGAAGCTTATATTTTTCTGTCAAAGAATATTCAAGAAAAATTCTCTTTTACTCTTTATTAAGTGAAATTATTATTCAGTATATACTTTTGAGAGGGATAGTAAAATTTAAACTTATGAATATTCTTTGATAGAAAAATGTAAGTTTCTAAATTATTATATTATTATAATTTTTTCAGAACACTGTTTTTATCTTTAAAAGTCAGGCTGTTGATTGCCCATTATAGACAGCTTGAGGTATAAAGTTTATAATGGCAAAAATTAATTTTAAAATAATAAAAAAAGATTAAAAAAATATTAGAAATAAAATAAAATATTAAATTATAAAAATAATAATAAATATTAAAATTAATAAATTTATTACAATAAAATATTAGAAACACTACTCACGCTCATTTCTTAGCAGAAACTAATTTTATAAATTAAAACGACAAAAACTAACAAAAATAAAAGTAAAAAATTAAATAAAATTCAAATAAAAAGGAGAAAATTGACTGAAAATATTATCAAAAATGTAAATAAAATAATAAAATAACTGTGCAATTAATTGAGTAGTTTTAGTTAATATATTAGTGAATAGATGGCGCCAGTAAGAAACAATTTTTTACCGGAAGCGTAAGCACCCAAATTTGGCTGTCCCGATCCTCTCGTCAAGGACGTCAACGTGTTAATGAACAAAACCTGTTGCCACTACATTCAATTGGAATTATTAAGCAAAAATTATCAGGTGGGCTTATTTAATATTATCCAATAAGGCAATTTGTCGCAACGTCATGAACTACTATAATGCCCTTCCCATTCATTTTCATGTTTAGAACAGCCAATAGACGAACAATAAACTGCCTTTCCGTTTGAAACTAAAGCCAGAATTGTCATCCCCAATATAATAATAGCCTAAAGTTATCTGTCCGCAAATTTATGAAGCGGTTGGACCTGGAATGGATACAGGCATCCATTCAAAGCGAATAAAGTTTATCTTCTCCTAAACTATCGATCCGATTCTAAAATAAATTGGTATAAATATGCTACATATCACAGCAAAAAATACTGTCGTATTTAAAACGTTCAAAATCCACCCCTTCGCCCCTTTTCGAGAGTTTAATGCCGTTATTTCAAGCCCTATTTTCCCCGGTTAAGAGCAGGCGATTAAATTTATCCATTTATCCCCTATATAATAATAGCCTAAGGTGTCTGTCGGCAAATTTTTGAAGCGGTTGTACCTGGAACGGATCCAGGCATCCATATTGAATTTTTTATGAGTTAGGGTTAGCAAAATTCAAAGCGAGTTCGAAATTTAAGCCATCCCCCCTGTTCTAGCGTTTAATGCTATTATTTCAAGCCTTATTCCCCCTCCCGTGAAAAGCAGGCGATTAATTTTATCATTTTCGATACCATTCATATATACCACCAAATAATCACTGTCAATATTAAAACCTCTGCTCTTCATCCTATCATGTAATATGACAAGATAATCTAAAGCTGGTAACTAACATACGGTCAGTAAATAGAAAGAGTTCTCACCAGTTCATGTTTAAAGTATAATCAAATAAATTTTTATACTAAAATCATTCTTAATAGGATGACAAGGGCGGAGCGTAATATTTAAATTTATATACTCTTTTAGTTTAATTGTCATATGCTTTAATGCGGACGTCCTTCATGTGAAAGCGTGGCATGATGGTTAAAGTGTCTGCCTTTTCATTTTCGTAACAGTCAAGTTGAAGGTTCTGTCCCCGGCGCAAACAAATTTTTCTATTTGTCTAATTCATTTTATATTTTTTTGCTTTCTCTTTTAAATTCTTTTTCCTAAAGCTGTTTTATTATTTTTAAATTTCTTTTATTATTTTTAAACTAAAGTTTTCCCTGAACCCACATCTTTGAGCCAATTACATTCCGCAGTAGTCAAAAGATCTATGAGTGGATCGAGACAGTCTCAATTGCGGCATCTATTTACTAATATATTAACTAAAAGTAATCAAGTGATTTTGTATGGTCTTGGACAGTTTTTGTATTTTTTATTTACATTTTTGACAATATTTTAATTTAATTTTCTATTTTCGCCTTTTTTTAATTTTTTTTGCTTGAATTTTAAATTTTTAAATTTCATTTTTATTACTTTTTGTCGTTTTAAGTTTATAAAATTATTTTTTGCTAAGAAATGAGCTTTAGAATGTTTGCTTCATTTCTAATATTTTATTTACATTTTTGACAATTTTTAAAATTAATTTTTATTTTTACTTAATTTTTTTATTTTCAAGCTGTCTATAATGGGAAGTAAACAGCCTGGTTTTTAAAAATAAAACATTGTTTTAAAAAAATGTTATTCAATATAATAATGTAGAAACTTACATTTTTCTATCAAAGAATTTTCAAAAGTTTAAATTTTACTATTCCTTTTTATTATAAGTATGACCTTTTTAGTTAATATATTAGTCAATAGATGGCGCCAACGAACCAAGTAATTTTTTTCTGATACTGTACCGCCTAAAAATTGAATGTAAAGAGACATCCATTTTGAACTCTTGATCAATCAGGTTTAGGAAAATTCAAAGAGAGTAAAGTTTTATACGAATAATTTTTAGTCAGCCTGGTTGTAAAATGGAACAACATTTATTAAATATAAATAGTAAAAGGGTTCCCCTTACTGTCGTTCCAATAGTTGGGGATGGATCATGTTTATATCGATCGCTTTCTTATGTTATGTTTGAAACACAGTCTTTTAGCAGTGGCATTCGAAAACAAATTGTTACTCATGTGGTACAAAATTGGGATCATTTTAGTATCATGTCACATAATGAATATGGGCATAATTATAGTTCGGCTGCAGTTTATTTTTCCGAAATGTCACGATGTTCAACTTTTGGAGGATTTTGCGACTTGTATGTAGCCGGTGAAATTTTTAAGTGTGTTTGAGGTTTTCCTTGATTGTAGCCTTTATTACAGTTTTGAAAGTGAGGGAAACCCCACTAAGCGGCTACGCTTTTCCAATGATTTGTCAAGTGGCCATTTTGACGTTTACGTTAATTCTGTGTCAAATTCAATCCCCTGTATAATAATAGCCTAAGTTGTCTGTCCGTGAATTTATGAAGCGGCTGTACCTGGAATGGGTACAGGAATCCATATTGGATTTTTTATGACTTAGGGTTAGCAAAATTCACAGAGATTTCGAAATCCACCCCATCACCACTTTTTGGACGTTTAATGGTATTATTTCAAGCCTTATTCTTCCCTGTTAAGAGCAAAAGATTAAATTTATCATTTTGGATATCATTCATATATACCACCAAATAATCACTGTCAATATAAAAGCCACTGCTGTCTATTCTATCACGTACGCGACCCTCATATATTCTAATTAGTTTCTTCACCATGTGTAGGCATGGCAAGCTCAGTAGAGTGTCTGCCCATTTGCTTGTCGTACTCCTTGGGTTAACAGTTCTGTCCCCGAAGCTGCCAAATTTTTCTAAATGTAATTAATTTAATATATTTCTTTTTTAATATATAAATAAATTCCTATTCCTAAAGTTGTTTTATTATTTTAAAAATAAATTTTTACTATTTTTTCAACTTTTTATGATTTTTATTATGTTAAATTCACGTATTTTGTACGGATGTCCCTGGCCACATAAACATTTCATGTTTTCTATCCTTAAACTTTCTTCTCGTCTATTTTTTTGTGTCCTTTCACCTTTTAGCTGTTAATTTTTCTGCTAGCCTTCTTTTTTGTGTTTATTGAAAGAAATCTCCGGATTAGAGGGCTCGGCCCATGCAATCCAGGCCCATACCTACCGAGGTGATAGTGTCATTCCTTTACTTCCATTAATTAATGTGGCAAAAAAAACTGAAGAACTTAACGATAATTTTAAGGTAGCTAAGAAGACTTTAAATTATCTTTCTAAATGAATTCAATGTGATTCTAAACTGCATTCACAATATCAAGAGACTTTAGGGGAGTATGAAGATAAACAAGTTATTGAGCTTGTACCTGATAATTCTCAGCCAAAAAACAAATCATTTTTTACCTGCTTCATACAGTACTTTACAATTTTAGAAAATGAAAAATTTACTGATTCCGTCATATGACGGGCTACATGCTAGTCACTTAATAAATAGGTAAAAATAACAATTTTTCTATCATTGTGACGTCATTCCTTTAAACATCTTATTTAATCATTTCATATTTAAACTATTTAAATATCGTCTACACTGTTATAATATCTTTTATCACTGAACTTAGATATTACATAAATGATTTTCTTTTATATTTGGCTTAAATAATAGAGTAGGTACATACGTGATAATTTTAATTGAATCATCGATTATTTTTTTGTTGCCATGAAAATTTTACCACCGGTATTATCAATAAATTCTTTTCATATATGTCTAGGAGTCTATTTCACGGGCTAATAAATATCTAACTTTTAATTTATAAATATTTGGAAATTAAGAAGTTTGTTCGTTTATGTGTTTGTTTGTTATACATAACCACACGGTTTGACTAAATGAATTCAATGTGATTCTAAACTGCATTACAGGACCGGGAGACTCTAGAGGAGTATGACGATAAATAAATTATTGAGAGTGAACCAGATAATTCTCAGCCGAAATACAAACCATTTTTTACCTGCCTCATCGGGTACTTAACAGTCTGGAATATTAAAAATTTTACTAATCCCGTCATATGATGGGCTATAATGCTAGTAATTTGAGAATTTGCCATACTGCGTGAAATCGCCTTATACCAATAATGATGCAACTAACGGTTAACAGAATATCGCCGCTGGTTACCTTTATCCGCCATATTTTCAAAGTTTTGGATATTTCAAAGTGAACCATAAGTACAACTTTGTCGATCGGGAAACTGGAATGCACATCCAAAGAATAGAGACTGTGTAACAGTGCGAAATGGCGAAATAAGAAATACAGAGGAACGACACTCCATCATCTCGAAAGTTTATCTTGAGGAATTTATGTGGAGTTGGCAAACGGAGGACCCATTTGAAAAAAAAAATTAAATGATATTAAGATGTTTATGCCTCTGAAATAAAATTTAACCATTTATTAACGATGTTATATGTGTATGCTGTGCGTTGTGGTCAGTAAAGTCTGCTTAGTGAAATTGGCGTCGTTGTAATGGAAAAATACCGAATATTTTTACTGCGATAGGGCTATTAATGTGGGAGCTACTTTAACATAAAAATAAAATGAAATATTAAATGCAACACAGACTGCGTTCGAATAAATGTTTAACGATTTTAGACACCAAAACATAACTAACGAATCCCCTATATAATAATAGCCTATGCTATCTGTCGGTCTATCCTCTAATTTATGAACCGGTTGGACCTGTAATGGATAGAAGCATCCATATTGGATTCTTCATGAGTTAAGGTTAGAAAAATTCAAAACGAGTTCGAAAATGTTCGAAATCCACTACTCCCCCCCACTTTTTGATCCTTTAATGCCATTTTTCATGCCCTATTTTCCCCGGTTAAGGGCAGGCAATTAAATTCATCCATTTATCACATTATAAGTAGATGAAAATTACATTTTTTTTCTAGGATTATGACGTTATTCCTTTAACTGTCTCATTTAATATCATTTCTTATTTTAAATTATTTAAATATCATCTGCATTATTTTTATACGTTTTATTATTGAACTTATATATTACGTAAATAGTTGTCTTTCATATTTGACTTAAATAATAGATTAAGTACATATGCGATAATTTTAAATTTAATCATCGATTATTATTTGCTGCAATGAAAATTTTACCACCGGTATTAGCAACAAATTCTTTTCATAAAAGTATAGGAGTCTATTTCAAGCAATAATAAGCATATAGCGTTTAAGTTATATATCTTTGAAAATTAAAAAGTTTGTTCATTCGTGTGTTTGTTTTTTATACATTACCACACAGTTTGTAATCGATCCGCTAAATTTTGGACATCATCTCCTATATAATAATAGCCTAAGTTATCTGAACGTCTGTCCTCGATTTTATGATGCGGTTGGACCTGGAATGGATAGAGGCATCCATAGTTAGCAAAATTCAACGATATTAATGTTTAGCTTCTCCTAAACTATTGATCCGATTCTAAATTAAATTGGTATAAATATGCTTCATATCATAGCGAAAAATACTGCCTTCTTTAAAACGTTCGAAATCCACTCCTTCCCTCTTTTCGAGCCTTTAATGCCAATATTTCAACTCCTATTTTCCCCGGTTAAGAGCAGGCGATTAAATTTATCAATTTATCCCATAATAAATAGGTAAAAGTAAGATTTTTCTAGCATTATGACGTCATTCCTTTAACCATCTGATAGGGCAATTTGTCGCAACGTCACGAACTACAACAATGCCCTTCCATTCATTTTCATGTTTACAACAGCCAATAGATAAACTATAAACTACTCTTTCGTTTGAAACTAAAGCCAGAATTGTCATAATTTGAGAATTTGCCCAACTGTGTGAAATTGCCTTATTGAATCATTTCTTATTTTAAATTATATAAATTATGCCTTATTTTCATACGTTTCATCTTTGAACTTAGATATGACTTAAATAATTTTCTTTTATATTTGGCTTCAATAATAGATTAGGTACATATGGGATAATTTTACATTGAATCATCGGTTATTTTTTGTTGCAAGATAATTCTCAGCCAAAAAACAAACCAGTTTTTTACCTGCCTCATAGCGTACTTTACAATTTTGGAAAATTAAAAATTTTACTGATCCTGTCATATGATGGGCTATATGCTAGTAAAATATATACCGCTAAATAATCGCTGTCAATATTAAGACCTCTGCTGTCCATCCTATCACGTAATATGACAAGATAAATTAAAGTTGGCAACTAACATACGGTCAGTAAAGATAAATAAATTATTGAGCGTGTACCAGATAATTCTCAGCCAAAAAACAAACCATTTTCTTACTTTCCTCATACGGTACTTTACAATTCTAGAAAATTAAAAATTTTACTGATCCCGTCATTGACTGGCTATATGCTAGTACTTTAATGATATGGTAAGTCAGGTATATGTATAAAATGACCAAAATGTTATTTTCGACCTAAGTTTAGGCATTCCAATGCTTATCAAATTTGACTAGAAAGGATGCTCTTAAGGACCATATTCACCACGATTTTAATACTGGGATCTAACTGCGAATCAGCATTTTCGTATTCTTCAACGAGAATGCGTGGCTTTCAGCTCATTTTAATCCCACGTTTCTGATCTCCCGAATTTAGAGGATTAATTGCCTAATCCACGGATACTTCATTTTACGCATGCGCTCTGCATTGAAAACAAACATGGGGGATATATTTTCAGGTTTAGAAGATTTCAAAGTTTTACAAATGTTGGAAATAACAGAAAGCCGCAGGAAAAGATTTGTTCATCCAGATGGAACAAATGATTTCGATTGTTTGGATGATGTGGACTTTCGGTGGCGTTATTGTTTTAATAAATATAGAGCTGAATCATTATTTCGAATGCTAGATGACACGATTTCAGCTCCTTCGTGAAAGAATAATGCTCTATCTTCTGCTGAAAATGTTAGCATCAAGGTATTTTGCTTCTGGATCTTTCCAGATTTTTCAGAAAAGATTCTGCCTCGATTTCATCAAAATTCTTCCTTTTATATTCTTCCATTCTTATTTCGTGAGCAATATCAGTAAAATTACAGATCCTTGACTAAATTTATAATTTCCTCAAACGATATATAATACACTCGTGGTGCATATGACACCAGTTTAAATCACAGTTAACGGCTTGTGATCTCTGATCTACCGATTCACTGATCCCCTCTTTGATCCTGGATACGCTGATTTTGGTGAATATGGCCCTAAGTCGGAGAATATATAAATATCTATGGTGATTTATATATAAACCAAAGTTGTATAAGGATGTTTAAGGAATTGTGAACAGCAGTAACTAGTTCTTTACAATTCCTTAAACAGTCGAATGGCGGCTGAATGAGGAAAAGCCAATTTCTATAGTTTTTGATATTTTTTGCAAATAATATAGGCAAAAGGCTCTATTTAAGACTTTTAATGCTTTAATAACTGTTTTTCAATAAAAAAAGTTCCTATAAATATTGATTATAAATTTTTATTTAGTATTAAAAAAAGCGTACTGAAAAGAATAGAAAGAAATAATTCGGGATTAACAGCAATTCCTCGTAAAAAAAGATTTACATAAGAAAGCTTCTGAGGTTTAAATGGCGTCTTGAAAATGCCACGTAAGTTAAGTAGTTCTGTTAGAAGCCACTCAGCTAGCGCAAACTGCAAGTCCTCCATCTACTGGTAAGGCTGCTCCTGTCACCATGGAAGAGTAATCACTGAGTAAGAAGAACACTGGTCCGACGATATCTTCAGGTTCTGAAAGGAAAAAAGATAAGTAAAGGTGTCCTGGCAACAATTTACTAGTTTAAAGTAGGGCAAAGGAGTTAAGCGGTCTTTTTTTTTAAATTATTGTATCCGCTGCCACTTTGGTTGTATGGAAACTTTTTGCTTTTATTTTTTTCTTTATGTGTGCTCCTCTCTTACCGTTCACTAAAAAGAGTTTGCTTTTATCAGATTTTTAAATTTTAAAAACCAAAAATTGCTTAGAATTAACCTTTTCGATCCTTGACTCGTTAAATAATAATGACAAGTAAATTTTGCAGCATTTACAGAGGTCTTAGAGCTACGTTTCGGCGAAAAATGTTTAAAGGACTTTAGTCGTCTGAAATTAAAATCCCACTTCTGACACCAAATTGTTACGATCTTCAAAGCTGGGATTGAATGGACTTTAAAGACTACAGCACGAAAATAATCATTTATTAACAATCATTTGGGAAATGCAACACACCGTGCGGACTCAGTAAACTGAGAAATCCACTTAACGACTCGACTCTGTTTGGGACCAGCCTGTCTTATATAGGCCCCAAGAAACTGCTGGAATATTCCAGAAACCGGAACCGGAAGTTATCCCGTGACTCCACTCTTGGCAACATTTCGCGACACTTGGCGATATTTGGAGACAAAAAATAGGTTGCCAAAACTGTCTCCAAAGATCCGGTATCTCGCCAATTTGGCGAGATTGGCGAGATATCCATAGAGTCCCATGCTAAATTTACGGTTCACTAAACAAATTCGTAACAATAACTTTCACCAAAGATGTTCAGAAGAGTTATGCACAGAGAAAATGCACGAGTCGGTCCACAAACTGATTAAATTTTGGTTTTTAAGAAACAACTATACCGTAGTAAAGAATATAGTGTGAGGTAAGAAAACTTAGCATTATTAGCTGATATTTTTTTTATGCCCGGTTGAGGTTTACCTTTACATCTCATATGACGTCCCTGCTCCACATTTCTTCTGTGGTTTAAAGATTAAAGTATTTTAAAGAAATTTACTCATTTAAAAAGAATAAAAATTTAACAAAATAGAATATAAGATTGCTGTTCGCATTCAAAAACTTATTAGAACAAGAATAAACAATGATTCGAAGTTTTTCAAACAGGTATCTCTGCAGTTATTACGAATGTAGGAAAATTATTTAATACATTTCTCATAGTTCAAGGTTATCTACTTTCTTACCGGTATTGAATTTCAACAGTATGTTCGTTAACTTAAGTTCTTTATTGAAACTAGTAAAAACAAAACAATGACTTTATGGGAAATATTCTTTTAAGAGCTGTTCTAAAGCTTTATTAACCGCAAGAATAAATGTTTTCAAGAAATTCACATAACCTTCAAAAGTTTGATAATAATCCTTCCTTCAGTTAATTTTAATTGGACGTTGAATAAAACAAATGTTGTTTTAGAGATTTTACTGAAAGAAATAAAACCATTAAACCTTATTAATTAATACGACTATTGGTGATCATAAAAAGTGATCATTTGTGCAAATCCGCTATTGAAGTTATTTATTTTCCGGATTTTTGTCTCAGGATTATTTAAAATAATGATTTTACATTAGAAGTACATTACCTTTATTTTGAAAACTATTGGCAACGATTTGTCAACGCTAGTTGACAAATCGTTGCCATCCATTTTAATACTCATAACTTAACTCTTGAAGGGATAATTTGCAGAAAGTACTTTTGTGTGGAAACAATACATATGCTTTTATGCACAAGTCACAACCCATAGCATTAATTTAGTGTTATAATTTGGTCTGAAATACATGTGCTTAGATGCTATATAGCCTTCTCTTTGCGCCTTTTTTAATATTGCGGCGAGATATTTACCCTAGTATTGCAAACATGTAACATTATGTAATATGTAACATTTTTAGTAACTTTTCGCTGAAATATTCCATGTGCATGCATTTTATTTCCTTTTACGACTCTAACACATTTTCCCTGTTGGTTAAAAAAGAAAGGGTTATATCATTTTCCTCCACAACCACCTGCAAATAGGTTTTTGAGAAAAAAATTATACTTTTGTTGGAAAATACATAATTCTGTCAATATACATTTGTGCAGATAACAGAAGTATGATAACGAAGTACCATGATTAGACAAACTGATTATATTGTTACGACTTCACAGGTTTACGGATTGAGGACTTTCAAAAGCAAAACAAAAATGAAATTTGTAAAATTCTTAAACATTAATGCAGACTAGTATTACTCATTTTGGGAAAGAATCCTCTTTTACAGAAGAAGCAGACTATGCAAGAACATAGTACACTGCAATGACTTGCATCTCTGATTACAGAGCTCCTCAGCTCAGATTTTTGCTTTACAAATGTCTGAATGCGACTGAGCTAACAAATTACAACGCTCTTTAGCCCTATAAAAGCACAATCTAATCATAGAACCTTTTGGACGTTTGGACACCAAAAGTCCATCTTTGTAACCTTGGCGAAAAAATTAGTTACCAAAAATATGGCCAACAAGCCAATAACCAGTGGAAACGATGTAAACAGCAGGTTTGCTGACCCTCCAACGTTAGTATTTTTGCTCACCAAATTCGTATTAATATCTAAAAATAGGTCTAACTTCTATTAAATCATGCCTTTTGAGGATTTGAAAGATATTTATAGACTGCCCCAATGTTTCTATTAATAAATGCTAGTAATATTCAGTTGTCTCGAAATTAAAATCGATGCTACATGCACACATTGCATACAACTTACTACATTTAATAACTTAAAAAGTATTACTTATCAAAGTATACATACCAGCAAATCTTCGTAAGGGATGTCTGTTCTGCAGGTTTTTAGCATAATCATTTCCTGCCTCGTAAACACCAAGTCTTTCGGCCATGGCCGTGCGTACTATTGTGGGATTCACATCATTAACTCGGATCTGTAAGGAATAAGCAATTAATGATTTCAAAAGTAGGTATAAAATGATAGAGAGAGTATGCACAAACCACACAA
>CM063508.1:79556171-79601171 GCA_032207245.1 Pardosa pseudoannulata | reverse complement strand
AAACAAAAAATCATTCAAAGAAAACAAAAATTTTATAATTCAGCGTTTAGCTGTCTCTATATAAGGACGCTATGCATAACCCGGTTAAACGTTTTAGTTGTTAATCTTGTAGAGGCACTTCTAAAGCGTATTTTTTTTATTTTTTTATTTTTTTAACACTTCTAGCTTCTTTTTTCCCCTTTGGGAGTTATTTCAACAACACAATGTTATCGGCATGGAAATTAAAAACGTTTGGTTGTATATAATTAGATCAATCAGCTTTTACCACTTTTTAAGTAATACCACCCAGTAAGGGGTAATAAGAAAAAAAAAATCTAGATTAGACCACCTGATATTTTTTCGACCAGCGAATTACATACGAGTGTCCTTCAAGGTTGAATTGTTCACTCTTCTCTTGAATAATTTACCTGCCAACTGAACTTTTTTTCTTATTAGTTAGGATTCTTTTGTGAGCGAAACGTGAAAAACTCTTCCCATCACAGGTTTCGTCTTTCATCGGCAAGGCTAAAGGCCATGGACATTTCCCTCCCACGAGGAAAAGTTTCAAGAAAATTGAATACCTCCTGCATGTTTCTCTGCATGCAATCCCTTTGAAGTACTTTTATTGCTGTATTTTTTAAAAATAAATGACGTAGTATATGTAAACCCCAAAATCACGTTTTCATTTACTTCCTTTTCAATCTCGATAAATAACAGTGTCCGACAATTAATTTATGTTGTTGGAAATGCAATTTGTTACAATATATATATATATATATATATATATATATATATATATATATATATATATATATATATATATATATATATATATATATATATATATATATAATGAAATGAAATAAAAAAATAAAATAAATAATACTGAAAATATTAAATAGACCTAAAAAATTAAACAGTGTTCAATAGAATTAAAGATATTTCAGATCGTTTTTTTGCTTACTTAACAATACGCGATTACTCCAAATGAAATAATAGTTTTTTTTCTTTTAGTAATTAAGCAATGAAATGTGTAAAAGTAACTGATAAAAGTTTCCAAATTGACCGAGATTTATCGATTCAAATTTTCTAAAGTTAGTCATTAATATTTCTACTGAAAATTTGCAAAATTTCTTTGAAAACTTACGTTGAAAGAGCATTTTTCTTAACCCATTAATGCACAGTTTTTTTTTGAAAAAAAAAAGCCGGCCAAAATTAACCATTTAAATTATGTTTTTAAATGTAAAAAACAATTTAGAACGTTGAATTTAGAAAAAATATATATATTTTATACTTGAATAAGTAAGTGTTATAGCTTACAATCCCATGTAAATGATAAATATCAATAAAACGATTGCTTTTTTTTTTTTTTGCTTTCACATTGTTATTTTCAATTCTCGATTGCATTCGAGTGTGAAAAATTATAGCAACATAATGTACAAAGCCCCTCGAAATATCTGGAGTGTTTACAGTTTGGCCAGTTTAGCGCGCTTGAATTAACTCGAGCGTGCACGGAAAGGGGTTAAACACATCTTTTACTGAAAAACGAACTCTACAAAATTAGATTGGAGACATGTTTTTACAACTTAAAGTGATTATTTTTGTATGTTTTATCCTAGCAAAAAATACAATAATGAAAAAGCCAAAGTCAAATTATTACATCAAATTTTTAAAATACAAAATTACTATCGTTAAGTCAAAGTAAACTGGACTTATTTGCTACAAATATAAAAATATATCAAAAGGTTCTTATAATGAATACAAGCTATATAACAGGAAGAACATTACATTAGAAACTTTTCTAATTCTTACCTGAGTAACATTTATTACAGCCTTCACGTTGATGTTGAAAGTCCTAAAATACATAAAAAAATATTAAACATTTTAATGCACAACTTGGTTTTAAAGTTAACAAAGGAGTATATAATTTTTATAACTTCTTACAGATATCTAAATTTTATTAAAAATCTACAGAGCCTTTAAGAAATTTAAACAAATAAGTTTAAATGAACATGTTTTAAAATTAAGAAATATTTTAATCCAATTGTATACTTTATAATTTAATAATTGCAGTACTTTTAACCTTAATAAAAATTTTTATTATGAAAGATATTTTAATGATTAATTTTTTTATAGCTAAAAATATATTTCATTCTTCGGTTCCCTGAGAAAATTTGCCCCATCTCTGCAATACTTTTTAGAGGTCTAAATTAATATGAAGTTTATTAAACTGTTTGCAATATATTGACAATGAGAAAAATATGTAATTTCTTAAATCTGGTTTAAAATAAGATTAAAATATTAATGATTGACTGATTAGAAATTGAGCTTGTTCTAAGTAAAACTAGCATCAACTAGCTGACTGTTTTAATATTAAAGTCATATTTTGAATATTTTCTACCCAATTCCTATTGAAAGTCTTAAGTCTTATTTGCGAATCTTCTCTGAAATTTTGTGTGGGTATGGCTGCACAAAGTGAGGTACATTTACATACATGTTAGATGAGAAGAGTCACTTCTTTGGGTGTTTTCTATGCATAATGAAGATGCATTTCTTTAAGAGGAGTAGAAAAATCGGAAAACAAGCAACTCATACAATTAGCCCAGGGTAGATCTCACTGCTGACCAAATGAGTTTGCTATATTAAAATGTTTTGAGTCTCACCCTGGTTTACCTGCTCAGAAATTCAATTTGAAAGTATTTTCATACCCAGGGCTGTCCAACTGCAAAGAGCCCACAGGCCAGAATTCCAGTCACTGATCACCTGGATGGCCGCAGTTTGAAAAAGTTGAATAATAACCTCTTACCATCTTATACAATAACAATTAATAGTTGAATTATTAATTATAAAAAATGGAACAGAAGGATTATAAAACAATTTACTTACATTTTAATGGGAAAACTGTGGACGATCAGCCTTCTTTACGAGGGCAGGAATATCAACATCGATGTTTATCCTTGACAACCGAAGAAGGTCTAACAATGGACTGTCGGAGAGAGGAATTTCGAAAAAGAAATATACTGAATAAGAAGTTGACGGGCCCCACAATATGTGTTGGCGGGCCGCCAGTAGGACAGCCCTGTTCATACCTATTTTACATTAAATTACACTGAAATACCCTCATAGGTTTGGTGTTATATCGACAATATATAGAGTTTAATGATAAATGCTTTCCTTGTACTTGCATAAGTATTTAATACTTACATCTTAATATCCAAAAAATAATACAAAAAAATATCCGAATAATTACTAAAATATCTGTAGGAAATACGATTGGGTCACTTGCATTCATTGAGAAAAAAAATGGCTTCAGTTTATAATTTCTTTTCCCACTGAAGGATGCACGGATTTTTCAACGAAAATTTTTCAACCACTTAAGGACCTTTCATACAACCAAAATAAATCTTAGAAAAATTAGTGAACATTTTTCAACAGATTAATTTTGGATCCAATTTATACGTGATAAGGTCTTTAATAGGTTGAAAAGATTTCATTATCGCATGAGAAATCCGCGCATTCTCCGTCGGGATAAGAAATTAATATAAAACCATTAGTTTTTCTCAATGCGTGCAAGTGACCCAATCCCATTTCCTACAGTTATTTTGGTAATTATTTAGATACTAGCATATAGCCCGTCATATGAAGGGATCAGTAAAATTTTTACTTTCGAAAATTGTAAAGTACTTTATGAGGCGGGTAAAAAAATGGTTTGTTTTTTGGCTGAGAATTATCTTGCAACAAAAAAGTAATTGATGATTAAATTTAAAATTATCACATATGTACCTTATCTATTATTTAAGCCAAATATAAAAGAAAATTATGCGTGTAATATCTGTTCAATGATAAAATGTATGAAAAAAGGCATAATTTAAATAATTTAAAATAAGAAATGATTAAATGAGATGGTTAAAGGAATGACGTCATAATGCTAGAAAAATGTTACTCTTACCTATTTATTATGTGATAAAATGATAAATTGAATTGCCTGCTCTTAACCGGGGAAAATAGGAGTTGAAATAATGGCTTTAAAAGCTCAAAAAAGGGGGGAAGGGGTGGATTTTAAACGTTTAAAGACAACAGTATTTTTCTCTGTAATATGAAGCATATTTATACCAATTAATTTTGGAATCAGATAGATTAGGAGAAGATAAACATTACTTGCTTTGAATTTTGCTAACTATAGATGCCTCAATCCATTTCAGGTCCAACAGCTTTATAAATTCGAGGACAGACGAACAGATAACTTTAGCTATTATTATATAGGGTATTTTATTGGATTATATTTGGATATTTATGTGGAAGTATTGAATGAAAAATATTAAGTATTAAGAGAGTAGTAATCGTAAACTGAACCCGTTCCTTTTTCAACGCGTACAAGTTTACGTGAGATAAAATTGAGATCTTTTACTTAGGTTACTAAATGGGATTTAATCATTTTCGTACGACATTTATATAATACATAGAAACATCATTTCTTAATTTTCTCCAATTTATTTCAGGTTAAAATAAAGCAGTATTTAATTATGTTAATAGAATGCGAGGCATATCTGTCTTACCTGTCTATTTCTTCTTCGTCGATCTGTCCGAGCTCCTTGACATCGAGGATTCCGGCGTTGTTGACCAACAAATCTACAGGTCCGATGCCCTTCAGAGCTGATCGAGTCTCTTCCCACTTGCTTATGTCGAGGCACAGAGTCTGAATCTTCTCGGGATGCTTTGAGAAATAGGAGAAATAATTGGACCCGTCAGGCAATCACTTTAAGGGCAACTGAAGTTTAGTAAATTTATCATCTATGTATATTTATCTCTATCTAAAATCAGTAACACTACAATAATGGCCTCTATATTTCAATTATTTAGAATATAACAAAAGAATGCTAATCTTAGACCCTAATTGAGATAGACGTTAAATTATTTTAATTACTGAACAATCATACGGCAATAATCAAACATCTTCTAAATTTTATCTCGTAATCTTTAATACCCTCTCTAATACCCCTCTTATAACAATGTATACAATAATAATACATTAAGTATTTTGACAGTAAAGTTACACGACCTTAATTACAAGCCTTATTTCAAGTAACAAGAATAAAAATTTATATTTGGAAAACAAGACAGGTTCAAGAGTTACTAATTATTAAACTATATTTAAATTATATTTTGATAATATGAATGACTATAATTTATAGATTTAAATATAATCTATAAATTATATTTTGTTTTTAATTATGGAAAACGTCTAATTAGTTTTACTTACAGTCTTTAAGTACTGATCAGATTTTAACACTAAACATACCATATAACGGATCAAATGACCCATAAGGTTTATGTAAAAAATGCGATGGGAAATGAATTAAAAATTCTTATTCTTTGTGTTTGCAATACATAAAAATTGACAACATACAACTTTGTTTAATTATAATAAAATTTATTTGTCTATTTCCTTCCAATTTTCATATTTCATACATTTACAATCAGAAAAAATAAAGTACGGTCATTTGACCGGCTATGGTAGAAATAGGTATGTATTAAGTGTGGGCATGTTAAGTGTTAAATACATTATAACATAAGTTTTGTAAGTATATCAGTGTAACTATGTATGTTATATTTTTAATTATGGAAAACATCTAATTAGTTTTATTTTCATTAAATTAATCTATTTTCTAATATTTTGTTTTTGACATGCTCATTCTCCTGATTTACTGTTATCCCACACCTTTATAGGGAGACTTTCTCCGCAGGTTAGAAATTCTGGTTTAACATTTTTAGGTAATACATCAGTTTACTACTATTGTGTGCAGGTCATGTCTTATGAATAAAAAGTCATGTTTTATAAATAAGATTAGTTTCAAAATCAACTGATTGAAAATTGCCTTTTAAATTATAATCACAAATAATTTTCTTATAAATGATGTTTTGTGTTTTCACACTTTGATGAAATCCTATGGAAACTTTGAGCTGAATCATTTATTATATTATAATTAAGTGAAAAAAAAATTAAACTCACTGCCGCCTTTAAAGCCTCTAAATCCGATTTTGTTCTGCTAATCGCGATGACGTTCGCACCGGCTTCTACCAGCTTTAGAGTCAGCAATTTACCAATTCCTAAAAAAGAGACTCAAATATAATTCATGTAATTTTGTGTACAGCACAGTTTGTTCTTTCTGAATACACCAAGAACACATTAGAAAAATCAGGACCGTTTAGTATTCATTCAAAATTTAATAGAAATTTATAAAATCTTCAAAACCATGCAAGACTTACTGACAAGCAATAGTCTAGAAATAAAAAAATCACAATATAAATGATCGAAGGAAAATTTTTCTGATGAAAGCAGATTTGAACATCATTAAATAATTTTATCACTGATATTTGCCATTACGTCTTTACTGTTAATAAATTTACTAAATTTTCTATTTAACGATAATACAAAATTAAAATATTCCTAAATTATCCTCAAAAGATACATCATTCTAGTTTCAATTTTCGGTTGATCTTTTTATCATGTTTTATCTTCTAAAAATATAAACTAGTTCCCATCCAAGAAATACAGGTTTTTGTTAATCTTTTTACTACGATGTACAGCTTGGGTATATTACACCTGGATGCAAATTTCATAATTTCCACTTTGCTTTTAAATAAAATAAATATCTTGTGAAAATAACCAGCTTAATATAATCTTATTGTATAATAAGAGAGTTATTGTATATTCAACATTGGATTCCCCTCTGTTATTATAAGGAAATTCAAGACTATTGATGAGCCGAAAAATAACAAGGAATTAATTTTTTCAGTTAAAAATATTAACAGTTACAAGAACGAGTGGCAAAAATGCCGGTTGAAAAGTAAAGTTCCTAAGCCAAGTTTTAAACCTAATCTTAGTCTAAAGTAAGGAACACATAGCAAACACAGCATTATGTTATTTTGTCTCTCTAACATGTTAAGGTAAACGAAAGGTAAAGTGTTAAGGTAAAGCCTTCAATATGCAACGAAATTTTTTCCTCTATATTAGAACGGAAAAAACTTGTCTCGCGTACAAGATATCCAAAAGTTACATATCCCTAATGCAAATATTTTCACAAACAAAATGCACAGTATTATTACCTTTAGGTAATACATCATATAAAATTTGAATTACAATCTTACATTTATTATATACAAATAAATATACATACATATACTTACATACACATATAGTTATTCATTACGTTTACATCAGTAAACGCTATTTCAGGATGATATAAGGAAAAATTTTGTAACATGTTCCTAAAATTCCTCTAAACTAACTCCTCGGCGCAACAGTTTCAAGGGAGCCAGGGCCTAGTGTGCCAATCTCCGCTTCCGATACCAAGGGCTCCGGGGGGATGCAAAACATATGTTCCGGTTATGTGGTCAACCTTATGTGGAACTCCCAGTGTTTTGTTCCCAAGCATGAGTATCTACCAACTGAAGGGATGAAAGACTGAGTTAGCCTTGCCCAGCCCGAGGATTGAACCTCGGACCTGTGTCTTGGTAGAGCCAAGCGTTAGCCAACGCCACTGGGTTTAACATGTTCATACAAATTGGAAATATGGAATATTAAAATAAAAAATTAAAAAGTTCATAATATGAATGACCTTGACAGATGACAAATAACTTATTTGCTATAGCTTTCGTTCCATTTGAGGTATGTCAGCAACAAAATCTGCTGAAAGCGTGCATTTTTAAATAAGGCTGAAGTTTTATTAAAAAGAAATAATTTCTAGAAATTTAAAATCATTATAAACAAATAAAAACGTAATACTGACTTAGCAATCTCCTGCTACACCTTGGTAGGATTTTACTTTAAAAGGTTAGATGGAGTTTGCATCTTCTTTAACCCTTTCGTGGGACGTGGGAAGACCTACACGATCTCACACTACTTCCCACCTACACGATCTTACAAAATACACCTGTGGGAAGCGCAAAACCCATTCTAATATATTGGTCTTGTTATTGAAACGACGGGAAGACTGGTTCCCGCTTCGGTTTTGCGCTGTCATCAATTGTTCGATCGATTAAATAAAATTAACAGCTCTGTTTTGAAAGTTTGGAAACGTGGCCCACGAAAGGATTAAACAATTAATGGCATAATTGTTGGTAACACTAATTAAAATACGACTTCAACATATACGCTATAGTACTATAATTCATCAGATAGGGAGAAAATATGCCTGAGACCTCACAATTTCATACAATTTATAAAAAAGAAACTTTGCGATAACAGATTTATTTGGTATTACATGTAACAAAGAACTGTCAACTAAATTTATATGTAAACCATAAAATGGGGATGTAAAGTAGAAAGATTTAAATAATAGAAGATTCTTAAAAATTTGAGTGACTGTTTATAGGATTGCCATCTACCTTCGATGTAAAACGAAAACTCTTTCCGATGATGCATAAAATCCTACAAATTTTTTACAGCTGTCAATAAAATGGAAGCTAAACATTAGCGCATTAATCAGTATATATGCTAGAATACAATGAAGTTAACCGAGAGAAATTTGCAAACAATGATTTTTATTTTATGTAAATCACCTCTCTGAAAATATTCACGTACCTTTGCCTGCACCTGTGACCAAAGCTTTCTTTCCGTCGAATCTGATTTCCATGCTTGCAGATGTGGTTTGTTTTCGGATACCAAGTAGATGCCTCGTCTGTATGAGTTGAAGTCTGCTCCACGAGTGATACTGCAGCCCGACTGAGAGGAGAACAGGAAGGCAATCAAAGAAAAGTTACTTCCTTATCATTTCACAACGTTACTTTTTTTTCCATCACTCTGGCGAGCGGGAAAAACGAGAATAATGGATGAAGCTGATCGGTCGACCTTGAATCAGAAAGACAGGAAGGCAAACGGTGGGATGCAATACCAGATAAAAATAGACGCCGTTAAAAGTAAATAAAATGTCAGTTTGGTTACATATTTGTCGTTTTTACATTGCTGCATTATCATTCTTTTGCAAATAAAGTGGTACTACATTATAATGAATTTGTTAAACTGAGAGACAGTAGGACACTTTAAATTATGCAACGTTGTTAGATTCGTCGACAAGAGTAACTTCATGCATATCAACCGAAACGAAATTACTAAAAAGGGAAAGTTAAAGGGCAGTTTCAGCCATTAGTCTCGGTGAGCGATTCTAAGAGAACAAACCGATAACAATAATGATTAAAACTCGACACAATCTTAAGGATTATCGCGCAGACAGAGTTGGTTAAATCACGGGGCACACGCGATATGATTTATATTTCATTATACACCAAAAGGTCATTAAATGTACATTCTGTTTCACGTGTTTAGTTTTTACGTGCTTACTAAAGTGCAACAAAATTCATCTGTGAGCAGGCGATTGATTCCAATATTCTGGTCGGCAATAAAGGTGACGATTAGATTTAGAGAACAAACTCCTGATAAAAGTAAACTAATTTATTAAGATTAAAAACTTTAAAGCATAAGATAAGCATTGTGGACAGGGTGCATCTAAACCTTCATAAATTACAACTGAAAATAAGTTTATATGGTGAGTATAAACACCTGTTGTTAATATAAATATAATAATAGAAATTCAGTACGATATCTCTCCGGGTATGACAATACTACCATGAAAGTTTTTACAGAAATAACCAATTATTCAGAAATATTAGAAAATCTTATTGAATCTTTAAAAGAAATTTGGTTAACATAATATTAGGCAATGCCGTAACTAGGGCGTAGCAACGGTGGCATTTTCCACTAGTGCATCAGTTATAGGGCAAAATGGAAACTAGGTCCGGAAAAGGACTATTCACTCCAAGTAGGAATAAGGAAAAGTTTAAAAAATAATTTTTCTGGAAAGTGGCATAGTGGATATGTACAATTCCTAGAAAATTTACTTCTTTCGCAATTATTTTCTCCGTCTTTGCAATGAAACTCCATCTCCACTGCGATTGCTGTTATGGTCCTTGTTAATACCCTTGTTAAAGAGAATTTAACATTGGGAGATGGGCCTTTTAAAGATAGAGAGGATTTGTAGCTTAACGAAGAATGGCTACGTGGTTTCGAGAAATGTGATGAAACTCCCAGAAAATCCGAAAAAGATAAATGGACACAATATAGGGTGCGCATGGGATTTAGTAATTAGGAGCAAAACTAATTACTTTACAGACCAACCTTTACTAAAAATAACCCAACCTTGTCTTGAATCGATCTTTTTCTCCTTGAAGAGTTAATTGCACATCTGGTCGGCGTAAGTTTAGTAACCTAAGGTTCTACTATTCCTGAATTCGGTTGCAAGACTGGTATCTTGCTAAGCCATTAAATAAAAGTTCTGCTATACAGAAAAAGTCATGATTTAAGTCATGACGTATGGAGAATTCATACAAATCTTCCACCCTAACTTGCAGCTCTACTTCATTATCGGTCTGACAAACGATTTATATAATAAAATTTTAAGTGACTCAGTTTATTTTTTTAGTTTCAATGTTTTTAACCTTAATATTTATTAGTGTACTTATGAATGCGTACAAATATAGTATCTTTTGGGGAAAAATAAAACAAACTAGAGTTTGAACGGTTATCAAAAGTTTTTAAAAACTATTTCAAATTAGCGAGATCCTTAAAAATTGGACTCTTCAAAATTTTTAACTTTAAACTAGGTTCCATAAAAAATACCTTAAAATATTTATAAATTTCTTAAATTTTCATGCTTAAAAGTAATGTATTTTGTTTAATGTAAGATTCTATTCTTTGTATTATTTTTTTTATTTAACCGCATAACTAATCACTAACTTTTCTAGTTTCTGCTAAAAATGGTTTCCTTTAGTAAAAGAAAATTGATATAGATTGAAATAGTCAGTAGTTTTTGAAAAATATTTATTATAATTTTCGATTAACAAAATTCCTATGGTTGAATTAATGTTAACAAGACATATTTAAATATATATACATATAAAATTTGAAAGTTTATGCTAAAAATAATTTTAATCAGTGAGAAAAGTTTGATCATATTGAAATAGTTTCTAAATAATTATTATACTTTTTGATTTATAAAAACTTCTCAAAATATACACTCACAATTAAATTTTGTTTCCTCGTTTATAAAAAATTTAAATTTTAGTGCAAAATCTCTCTTTGCAGTTTAATCTTTTCACTGGCAGCAGAAATTTTTATCACTACGACAATAGCGTATTTACTAGGGATAAGGGGTAGCAAATTTGTCATCTGCCCAAGGTGGTAAATTTTGCTTTTTCTCTCTGTGTGAGAAATAAACAATACACCTCTGTTTTACTGCCGTGTAGAAGAGAGTCATATTTTTGATTATAAGAGACTTTAATAATTAGAAATAGTTTTATACATCTTTTTATTATGTACTTGACTCATCTCATGAGAATTTGGATGCCTTCTTAGAACTGTAAGGTGAGATTTTCAAAAGAGAAAGAACAAACTCATAAATCTTTCTTTATAAGAATATTATGTTCTATTACTATACGTAATCGTTATATCATAGTATATTTAATTAATGCTTTTATAGTTTTAGCATTAAAATTTTATTTAACTGGTATCATTTTTATGGGATAACATTTCTGTATATCTATTATTTTTTTATTAATAACTTAAATTTTATCTATTAAAGTCTTCATATGTATTATATTTATGGTATACTGATACCATTAAAATTGTATGATAATGGTGGACATTACGAAACTTTTTATTTAAATATCAACCTATAGTTATAAACCTTAGTTATACGTGTAAACTAAAGATTAATAAATTAATCTGGCCGATGCTTCTAATGCCTGACGTAGGATAAAATAAATCACATATTTTTAAAATTTAAAATCCGATGTGTTTAAAAATTAATTTTGTCTTTTTATCATTTAAAATGCTCCTCGTCCTAGCGAGTTAACTTGTTATAGATTCTTAAAAAAATGTTTTATAAATACTCGTATTTCGTCTTAAAAAATCTGGGTATCGCTTTAAATTTTGAATGTATTACAGTTATTAAAATTAAATTTAAATATTCGTCAGTTTTTTTATGAAAATTCAACGTGCATTTAAAAGCATTCCTTTCAAATTAACTGTTCAGTGTATTTGCAAAATAATACCTCCTAAGAGTCCAAAAGTATTTTTAAGTATTAAAAAAGTAAAATTAGAAGAAAAAATTCAAAATTAATGTACAGGGTACATTTTAAAATTCAACAAAATAATAAAAAAAAACACATGATTTAAGAAGATGTTAAAATGTAGGTTTTTTTATTTCTACTTTAATATGCATGTGTAGAAAATTCCATAACTAAGTTAATTATTTTCGAGAACGTTTTGTAGCATCCACCATCTACTTCATATTTAGATGAAAAATTCAGTAGAAGCATAAATGTATTTAAATAATTTTTGTCTGTACACCTTCGTGATATTTATAAATATAAAATGAATAAAAAGCATTTGAAAATTAGTGAGAGACTTCGATATTTTCAAAAATATTATCAAACTTCAATATTTAGAAATAATTGATAAAAAATTAATGATTCGACAACACACCATACCAAATTTAAAGCAGTACATCAAAATTTTAAAAAGGTAATCAGACTATTTTCCGACTAATATGCTATATTCTCATAACATTATTATTATTACTATTATTATTTAAAATGTCATGCAGATATATGTGTGTGTACGTATGTGTAAACAGGTTTCTGTATTTTTATTACGATACATAAGTTTTTATTAATGCTTTTATTATTTTAGTCTCATTATTTTATTCAGTTAGAGGCATTATTATTATTGAGTTTATTTGAAGTTTTGGAAGGAGTTCATTAGCTTGAAGTGGCGGACATGTATCGCAATTTAATTACTTCATTAAGAGTCATTCTATGACTGCCTGTTACGACGGTTGCATGTGATCGTTCGTCCAGCAAACTGAAAATGATAAAGTCATACCTACCCTATTCGTTAGAACAGGAATGAATGGGGAATATGTCCAGTCTGAGCATAGAGGAAAAAACTACAAACAGTTTGAATTACGATGAAATTATCGATTCATTTGCGGATGCTAAAGTTAGAAAAATAATGCTATAAACACATTTTCTTTGTATATAATATATGAATATAGTTGCTATTTTCCCCCTTTAAAGTTTTTATTGTATTATTATGCGAGTTTATTTTGAATATATGGTATAGAAGTTTATAAATTTTCCACTATATTTGGTGGTAAGGGAGTAGGCCAGTTTTTTTTTACCAGTATCCAATGTCCAATGAAGTCTAATTTTGAGTCTCATAACTTGTATAAAACTACGAAAATGATTTAAATATACAGTTCGGGGGATAAAATTCTGAACATCTGAACGATGTAGGAATGTACCGAATAGAATAATTACAAAAATGTACAAGGCTATGATAAATATGCTTCGTAAAAACGATCTTTAAACAAAGCAAAAAAGCATAAAATAGTAAAAAATCTTTATTTTTCAAAACATATTTTACCTTGAACGAGAAGTGATTGGGTGATTCGGTTACATTTTCAGTTTTTTAGAATGACCAGGTGGAAGTTTTAAAATATACGAAATTAGACAAACATCTTCGTACGTTTCGTTTCGCCAACTACCGCTAGAAAATACACTTTAAAGGAGGAAGGAATTAGCACTTTGAAGGTTTTAATATCTCCGTTGATTAAAGTATCAGGGGAAACTTAAAATTGAAAATGAACCCCCTATCTTCAAGAAGGTCTAGTTTACAAATTTTATCTAGATCGGGAACAGTACTGTAGATTAAGTTTTGGGACATCAGATACTTTTTATTGTATACATCAGAGTTTCTTAATTTTTTTAGGGGGGAAGAACCCGTAATATTTATTGAAGTTTTATGGCACCCCACAAGAACCCCGCAATTTTGACATACGCAGGAAGGAAAATCAGTTTCTTCACTTTTACTGCAATATACTATTGCAGTTTTAGGTCATTGAATTTTTAATTTTAAGAGAAAGAAAAATTAAAAAAAAATTAAACAAATAAAAATTTAAAAATATGCAATTAAAAGCATAATTTGAATTATTTAGTCAAATACAAACATAGTCTAACGCGACGACAGAAGTCAAAGGCTGCCCAGAGCGCATGCATCCCCAAAACACTGATCTTGCGTACGCAAAGCCTTTGACGAATTAACATCTTCATAAGCAAAGCATATAAAACGTTTGTGCTATAAAAATGCTTCGAAACGTTTTTGTTTTGTATTGTCTTTAATTTCAGATACATTGTGTAAAAGTATTTGATAACCGTAAAATCAGAATAAGTTATGGAAATACCAACATTGTAAATATTCCGTGACTCCAACTGCAGATCTTGCGACCCACAATTTAAAAAATTGATGCAGATTAAAAACAAATTATAAAGTACAGTAAACTCAAAAGTTATTAGATCTGACTTCATTTGAAATACATGCCGAGAAATCAAATTTCTGTGAAAGACTCTGAAAAAATTTTAAATGAATATCGAAATGAATAAATTACAAATAACATAAGATACTCAAAATTTAGGAGGATTCTTTAGAAAATTGCCATTACATTTACCAAACAAATTCTACAAATTATTTTTTATCTGCACCTATAAAGGGAGGCTAGGCATTAAAAGTTTAATATAAGTTAATTTTAATCAACATGTTCAAATATTAGTTTTTATCACTGAAAATGATATTGTATATAGTTTTAATGGATATAATTAGTATTTTTAAAATTAATAAAGGAAAAATACTCACTTCGCTGTAACAGTGTCATATTTTAGTCCAGTAATATAAATTTAAGCTATAATCCAAAGAAATTATGATAGAAATTGCAAATAGTATTTATTGTCTTTCACGAACACACGCTTTCATAGAACGAAAGAGTTTTCCTGCTACACGTGTATTAAGAATAAAAATCGAAAGAAGCTGCTTTTGACGTTAGATCCGTCTTCATTTGAACCTGACTTTATTTAACTCGGGTCCTTGAAACTAGCTCAAGGACTGCATTGAAGTTCTTCAAGGCCACCCATTCAAATCTTGGCTGTGTTGTTGGAAAAAAAAGTACGAGATTAGTCATAAGTGTGTGTGGTTGAAAATTACTGTAATGTTTTATGTTTAATGTTTTGTTTGTTTTCCTAATCTGTAAATTGTCAGGCAGGGTTGGGACTAGCAGTTTGCCTGCCTCCCAAGCGATGAAAATTAGTATATATTAACATTTTATAATTTTAATAATTTAATGTTGAGAAACTTTACCCTCCACTTGTTACACGTATTGACAAAGAAGGCAAAATTCGTAAAGAAATAGCAATTAAAAAAAAAGATTTAGAGCAAATTCTAGAGACAAAATTAGTTCTAAAACTTTAATTAGGCTTTCTCACTTTGCATAACAAGGTGTAAACTGACACTTTCTAACGTCATGTTAAACGTGTTTATTTCCTCAGAATCATCTGTCTACATTACTTCTAACCCTTTACATTATTTAACAGACTTTTAGTGATATCTTTCAAATCATTTGCAATGTACAAAAATTTTGTATATTTTAAATACTCAAATCTACATTCCAAGGAAATTGATTCATCGGTTGTAAAAATAAAATATTAGCAGTGGGTGGCATTTAAATTAATAAGAAAAAAATGCAAAATAATTATTATTATAAAATAATTAAGTATAAAGAATTATTTTATAAAACATTTTCAAGAATTCTTTTCTAATGTAGACGAAATGTCATCTCGGACATCGTGAGCTAAAAGCATCGGGAACTAAATTTCAAATTTTACAAGAGAGGTAAAAAAAAAGGGGGGGGAGAGGGAAGAAAGATCTCTAGATTTGTTTTGTACCAGTTTTTGTGAAAATAAAAAAAAAATATTTTTAAGTTGACAGGTAAGAAATAGTGCCTGTTCCGGTGCATCTGGAACAAAACAACTCAACATTACTGTGATTCGTTTCGGCGCTATTCAGAAGAACTCTCTAGTAGTCGCACTTCGCAACAAGAGAACTCATCCGCATGGTAGCTGGAATGCTGTCCCTTTTTCATATTTGTTGTTTTGCACATGCAAATTTCTTAAGGTCATTTACTTGTTTTTATGTTATATATAACGGCGTAATATAAGTTTTTTTGTGTTGGAAAAAGAGTGTTTTTTTCATTCAATTCTTCACATCGCAACATTTCTTGGAGGCACCGGCGAGATTTGAGGAATTTCACTTTCGGTTTTAACCACATGGTAACACATGTAATTGGTACAGTTTTGGATATTTTCACCATCGCATCTCGTTCAAGGACCAAGCAAGATAAGAATTTTTTTTTCTTCTTTACAAGTTTGACTTTGGTTTTCCTCATCGCACCATCACGTCGAAATGGAAGACAAAGATAAAATAGCAAAAAATAATCGAGGTAGAGCGAAAGCTGCTCATACCAGAATTTCAAATTTCATTAATGATGATAAATGATTATTCAATAAGGGTCGAGGAGCAAAATCAACCAAGGGTTACATTACTATTTATTTGTCTCTCTACTAAGCCACTATCCATCGAGGTGGTCAACGATTTAACCGCTGATGCATTCTTAGTTCTTTTCATCTAAACGCACACACATACTGTGCCGTGTGCCTCACAGGGAGATAACTTCTATTTCTCATTTTTTTTTAAACTGTAGAAAAATTTTGAAAAGACTATGGAAAATTATTTTAAGCATAGTTGACTAAAAGTAGATATCCGTATCCAAATACGCATATCCGTATCCAAATACGCATATTTTGTTTTAATTTCTTTTATCTTGTATAAATTTTATTTTCAGGAAGTCTAATTTGGCAACACTGACATTCTTATAATTTCATGGGTACGTGACACTCACCTTCGTCAGTTTCTACACAAATTTTCCAGCTCAAGTGAGTTTAAAAGTGATACGTATGTCATATATGCAAGTGTATGTGTCCTAAGAAAGAGAACACAAACTTTGTCCAGTCAGATGCCCGAAGTTGAACCGCGATTAGCATAAGATGTGGCAACAGTACCCAGTAGAGTAAGCCAATTAGAAACGTTACAGAGCTAGCGATTAAATTGCTTTTGTTGAGTCGTCTTTGTTTCGATGAATTATTCTTTTTGCGCAGCTATTATAAACGTTTTTACGTTTATAATAGCTGCGCAAAAAGAATAATTACTTTTAATCATAGGAAATGTCACTGTCATTTATACCAGTTTAAATAATTCTCTTTTATTTATACTCTTTATATCCTTTGTGTTTTGTTAGATGACTTCATACCCCCCCATCCATCCATAAGTGTGTATACACATAAATAGTATTCTTTAAATTGGCAAATTATACAATAATTTTTATTGGAAAAACACTTTTTCTAATCGAAAACGCTTGACAGTGTCAAACGAGATCTGAAAGAATTTCAAGAAAGTCCAGCTCAAGAGATTAATGTAAGTAAAAATCTTACCTAGAAAACAGAAACAACTAAGGATATATTAGGCATTTGAATGACGATTACTAAATTTATAACAGGTATTCAAGGTTTTTGTGCTATCATAGACGAAAGGCTCTTTATGTAGAGATTGTGCTGACTGGGATCTTCTATCACAAACGCGAAATAAAGTCGAGCTTAGTTTGCTTCCTGTATATTAGTGGTCTTCAGACTATGTAGACACAGACACAAATTTAGTTTTAGTCTGCTAACTTATCAGGAATAAAAATAATTAGAGTTGAATTAAATTGTAGGAAATCTGCAAGCAGTTTCCAGTCGCTATGTGATGACGTAAGAGTTTGACAAGAGCCACACGAGTTATGCTATTTAAATATAATTTATTAAACTGCAAATAGTCTGCACCTTTATTTTCGTCATCACTATCAACACTTGAATAACGTAACCAATACATAACTTACACTATTGGATAAAGAATTTAGCTAGAAGATCAAATAGTTTCAACGATGGTGCGAACCTTGAAATCCTAATCACAGCTATAAACTCTGTGCGTTTGAGTAAAGGTGTTGTTAATCAAGCTACCCTATTACAGCTTTCAAATGCAGTTCAATTTTAGGTGTGTAAGGGCAAAGTTGAAAGGAGTCAATTATTTTCTTGGCAATTTGTCAGTTCATTTTCCAAGGATATCTCCATTAAAAGTTACTAGCTGGATATGAATCCCTTAATTTTTTTTTTCTAAAATGCTACTGTAACCAGTTTTTACACACGTTGACTGCCTGACGCATTTTCGATGGTTCTCCAAAGGCGTCGAAGTGAACTTTTCATTATGTGATGCATACGCTGAAATATTTTTGTAGCAGATAAAATGAGTTATAAAATCATGTGCTTGAAACAGTTTTCGTGTGGAGGGGGGCACTGGTGACTCCACGGTGCGGTAGGCAATTGTTACGATTGTTCTCTTTTTTTTAAATAATCTTTTTTCGATTGCTAAGTGATTACCCTCAATCTTTAGCCTTCAAAGCAGCTAGAAAGAACTAGAGCAAAGAATTTGACTACAAAAGTGGTGACATATTGTTCCGATTGCGTTGATTCACTTTTTCTTTGCCTTAAATGTTTTAGTCTGACATCGCAATATGCACTTAAAAATGTATATTTTTCTTTTATGTACTAATAAAATTATTTTTGCATGTTCTATATTGCATTAATTTCTTCAAACTATTATAGTAAAAATGGTATTAAAATGATATTGAAAATTTAGTATCCATATTTGCTATAATTATGTACTTTTGTTATTTGCTGCGTCACCGGTCACCCCCATGATAGTCAACGTGTTAAAGAGAATGAATTTAAAAGTTTGAAAATGACAGCTAATATTATGAATTTTATCGTATTGTTTAGAAAGATGACTTTTACTTAAATGGTACGTTAAACAATTACAGCAGTTAAATTTAACAAAGCTTCACAATTTTCCCATAAATTTAAAAATAAAATGTTTAATTTTCTTAAACTACATTTTAAAAATATACTGCAGCATTACTGCATATAAAATCAGTAAGTAGAGATCTCATTGTAATCAATAAATAGCAGGAGGAATTGCAGAAAAATTTCAAAGGCCAAAATCACTTGTATGTAATTGTAAAAAAATATAAATAATTTAATTCCTATAATAATAAATGTAATGTGATTTTATAATTTTCTCGATAAATATAAAAAAATTATTCAGAATATTGTTAGTTTATGACAATGAACGTGTTTACAATTTGAAAATCGACCTTAAAAACCGTTGTTATACTTTTAGTGAAGTGCAGAAGATTCTACAAGAGAGATATTGGGTTAAATATTCTACAAATTGTAAAAAAAAATCTTGAATTAGAAAAACGATCTTGGAAATATAGAGTATGCAAACATATTTACCACTTCCAATATTATAAGATAGTTATTTATAAAATGCCATCGGATAGTACATATCTTACAAGTTGAAAATATATAAACACACATTAGTTTCTGGAAAAAGTGGCAGTTATCTTCATTTAATAAAAATATGGAATTACACTAAATCTTACAAAAATTAACCCTACTGATCAGTCCAAAGAGTCGTTTCTATATCATTTTGCATACATTGTCAACTTATCCAGTGTGTATTGGTACAGAGAGCCATATCTTTACAATTTATTACATCAAGAAAGGCTGAACAAAAGCCATATCGAATGAAATAATATATGGTTTTTAGATAATTTAACTGACAATATGAAGAAAAAACACTCAAAGCAAAAAAAAATTATTTGATATTTACATAGATTTTACATACTTCATAATTTTAGATAATTTAAATCATTTAGACGAACAATAAAAGTACAAAACGTTTTTTTAGATTAATTTTCAGTTTTTCTATAAAAAGGAACCATTTGCAACTTTACATTTACACTTTACGCGATGCTGAATATTTTCATTTGCATTTATGATTCCACGTATTTCTATTTCAAGTACTTTCTACGGTGCTACAATGTTTCTAAAATCAAGTTTCAGCTAACGTGAATATTAGTTTATTAATTGAGGCACTGTTCCCGACAGAACAGTATTATTTTAATATCCTCCAGGTGATTTCTCTCGATAAACGGCGAGTAACAGGAGCCTTCTTTAGAATCAAATCTTGTTCTACTTGCCCTCTATTTCATGAAAAAATTTCTTGAGTGAAAGGTGAGATCTGTTTTAATCTAAATTCTATTTGCTTAAAGAAAGTTTTTTTGAAGGTTTTGTCCACAAATAGTACAAGGCTAATATAAAGTTTCGCTTACTTTAGCGTAATTTCTGCTAAGAAAATACATTACATTGTTAGCGTAATTTATAGTAAACATTTACTTCACGAAATGAGGTTTACCATCACCTTTAAGTCAATAATATTCACAGTATTTTTAAATATATTTTGGATTAAGAAGTATATTAGTTCAAAAACAATCTTATTTAAAATTCGTGTATGTATATTAAGTATTGTGCCAAACTAACTACTTAAATGAAACTTAAGTAGGCATCTTAGTAATTAATAATTTTAGTATTCATTTTAAAACCTAACATCAACGCAGGCTTTCCGGTAATTTATTTTTTAGAATTATATACAACAAGAAAGCAATAAATGAGATATTTAAAGGAATGACTTCATAATGATTAAAAAAATATTTCCACCTATAGAGTAATTTGTCGCAACGTCACGATCTACTATAATGCCCTTCCCTATTTATTTTCAAGTTTATAACAGCCAATAGACAAACAATAAACTGCTCTTTCATTTGAAACTAAAGCCAGAATTGTATTTAGATGTGCCCTGCTGAGTGAAGTCGCCTTATTTATGTGATAAATTGAAAATTTTAATGTCCTGCTTTTAACAGAGGAAAACTGCGCTTAAAACAGTTACATGGGATTAATGGAATGACGTCACATTGTTAAAAAATAATTGCTTCTTTCACTTAGTTGTGATGCGATAAAATGAAAGTTAATAGCTTGTGTTTAACCAGGGAAAAAATTACTTGAAATAATGAAATGAAACGCTCGGAAAAAGGGGAAGGAATGGTCTGATTTTTAACATTTTCAAAAACCTTCCTATGAATATACCTACTAATTTCCAAAATTTTCAGGGCGATTGGATGCGTGGTTTTTGAATCTATGGAGTACAGACGGACACAAATTCATTTATATATTTATGTAGATATGCATGTAATAGAAAGATTCTTTTTCACCCACTACTGGATTGCAGAACATTACAGAGTAATATTATAAAAAACAATAATTTTTCAAATAATGTATAAAATCACCATAGCAAAGCGTGGGGAATATGTCAGTATATTTCTAATACATCGTTGATATTGAATTTTTTTTCCAAATTATTTTAATTATTTGATAAAATGCTGCTAAAAATAAATTTCTTCTCTCGAATTCATTTCCAAAATAAAAATGATCGGATATGAGAGACGAAAATATTCTAGTAGTTAACCGAGGGATAAGTTTTCAGAGCTATAATTTTTCTAGGCGTAAAGGATGCGACCACTGCCGCGAAATTCATGCAATATTCCATTCTGTATAAATCTTCAGCAATATTTCTGAAAATCTTGTTATACAATAGCGGATGAGAATCTCGGATATTACAGGACTACGATTAGCGGTAGACAATGTCCTTCAGGATTATATTGGAAAAAAAATATTTTCCGGTTTGTTGCGCTATCATATACTAGCGGAAATTTATTGAAAGAAACCGCAGAGACGGGGCGAGTAAAACGGCTATCAAGTTTTTATCTGACACCTGTCAAATCTACTTTATAAACATACCCTCACACACGTGAAAACTAACACAATAGCGACTTGAAATGTTCTGTCATCTTTGATTAGTTTATCCCTAAGTAATCTTTTACAAGAACGTGGTGGAAAAAAATTAGACAAAATCTCAACTGCCTCCCAAGGACGTTGATTCTACAAAAGAGATTCCATGCCATGAAGGGGTGTTTATGTTAAGATAAAAACAGTACTTATCTTGACTTCCGTTAGAAAAGTTTGGAATAATTGTTCTAGCCTTATTTTATGTATTGCCGTATATTTTCAGGTTTGGTTTGGTTTAGTTTGGAGCGCTACGATCTACTGTTTTGCACACGAGGGCTAATGAGACCGGGACCTACTGCTTAAAGCCGATTCCGAAAGGCTACGAACATCCATGCCATAGTGGGACTTGAACCCACGAACTCCGGTAACGACGATCAGCGCCCTATCCAATCGGCCAGCGTTCGGCTCCGTATATTTTCAGATTTCTTATAAGTTCAGGATTCTTTTTACTGAAGATGTTCACAATCATTAAAAAACAACAACTGAAATGTTTTATTTCTTAATTAACCAGCTTCGTGCTTATAGCTATTTTCAGTTGGTTCTTTCGTCCTATCAAATTACAGTAATTTTGTTGCAGAGTAGACCCAAGATATAAAAAGCTATATGAAATGTGTAGCGAGAGTATGCTACACAATTAAATTGAAAAATTAAAAATAAACTAGTAAAAAATCACACTTGTGGTTTTAATTCCGAAAGAATTCTTTAAAACCTTGTATATTATTTAGCCTCAAGAGGAAAAATATTTCGGTATGTGAACTTAGTTACTAATTAAGACTCCTGAGAAATTTGAAGCGATGGTTAGGAATATTTTGAGCTACTATTAGGAAATGTAAAAAATCACTACTTTTAAAGCCTATAAAAAAGCGAAAATTTGAAAATTCAACGGAATATTCTGTTTTGATGCAAGTATTCAAACTTAAAAACAAGTTTGTGTTTTATATCTTGATTTTGTCGAAAGGCAGATATCGTCTAATAGTCTACTTTATTTGCTGGGTATCAGAATAGTTAACATGCCTTACGGGTGTATTTCCTAGAAAAATAAAATTAATCACCGAATAACTCGAGGAAGAACCATCTTCTAGTGACTAGCACCTGAATATTATCACGATTTCTTGCGGTTACGGTCTTTTGGGTGTAGGGGACGAAAGGAAATGTCTCCTTCCAGATCACGGCCAACAGCAAAAGAGCAGCTGGCAAGTCAGCCCGATTCTTTGAAATTAAAAACATTTAAGATAAATATACCTTGAGACGTAAATGACCGTGAGAACTCTACAAACAATTAATAAACACGTTAAACGCATAAATAGCTAATTGAAACAGGAAACGACACTTTAATATACCAGTTCTCCAGCACGTGCGTGAGCACAAATTTTGACAAATATAATATTTATTCTTTCACATATAATATAGAAAGTTTCTAAATGTCATTTCTATTGCTTTATTCGTTCTGTGTGAAATAACTAGCCCGAATTTTAACGTTAAATCTTACCATTTATTCATGTCAGTGTGAGTCTTCAGTAAAAAATTAAAAGGGTAAAAGCAACCACTAAAAATTTCCATGGTTATCCATCTCTATCTATCCCTCCCTATCTATCTCTATTCATCCATCCATATCTATCTATCCATTCATCTATATCTATCCATCCATCTCTAATCCATTCACCTATATCTATCCATCCATCTATCTATCCATCCATCCATCTATCTATCTATCCATCCATCCATCTATCTATCCATCCATCTATCTATCTATCTATCCATCCATCCATCTATCTATCCATCCCTATCTATCTATCTATCCATCTATCTATCTATCCATCCATCCATCTATCTATCCATCCATCTATCCATCCATCCATCCATCTATCTATCCATCCATCCATCCATCTATCTATCTATCCATTTATCCTAATATCCATCCAAATCTATCCCTATCTATAAACTATCCCTATCTATAACATCTATCACAAATCCATCCATCCATCTATTATCTATCCATCCATTTATCCCTAAATCCATCCATACTATCCCTATCTATCTATCCATCCATCTATCCCTATCTATCTATCCAATATTACCTAATCCATCCATCTATATATCCATCCATAATCCATCTCCAATCTATCCCTATCTATCCATCCATCCATCTATTTTAATCATCCATCTATCCCTATCTATCCATCCATATCCATCTCCATCATCTATCCCTATCTATCCATATCCATCCATCTCCATCCATCTATCCCTATCTATCCATCCATCTATCTATCTATCCCTACCCATCTCTATCCATCCATCTATAATATATAATGTACTAATAACTGTACTAACAATTGTATTAATAAGGAATGAATAGTATAAATCCGAAAAAAAGAAAATTCAGCATTTGAAGATTTTCTGATGAAATAACTTTAAAACTGAAAACAAATTGAAGACTTTATACAAAAAATAAGGAAACGAGTAATCAGAAGATCGAACTTCGTTAATCTACTTCGTTAATAAGGAATAAATCTGTTTACATATATCCTATGTAGCAAAATTTAAGTATATAGTATAACAATCCTATGCAATAAAATGTATTAATTCACGAGATATTTTAAGAGCTAGGATGAGATAAGAGATATTTTAGAGCTAGAGCTAAAATGCGTACATTTGGGAAAAAATTAAAAGGCTGTGCATTTTAATGATCAATTGTATACATAGTTTTACATTAAGGGATATTTGAAATATGAACTATTAGGAACGAAAAAATGCTATGTTTTATTTCCTTATTCCCGTATGTTTAAGTAACACTGAAAATAATTTTATTACAAAATAATCTTACAGTACTTGAATCTGAAGCTACACATGAGGTTCAGGTGAGTGAGAATTAACTATATATCATGAACCCAATACCGTAGTCATGTTTTATTTCCCTAAGTTCAGACTTATTGCAAAATACACTATTTTAAAATTTTCTAAAGAGTCTTAATAAAATGTAAAATCACTTTAACCTCAGAATTTACAGCACTTTTTCCTAGAAATGAAAAAGAAATGGACTGATGTTGCCATCTACTGTATGCCTAACCAATACCTAACAAGGCTATGGATGCTATTTCGAGCACTCACGGTTAAAAAATTGCTTCTGTTAGTCTTAATATACTTCCTGAGTTGAAATGTTCATTGATATCAGAAAACTAAAGCTTCGGACTAGGATCAGATTATCTGCCCCAAAGACGTAAGTCGCAACATATCAACAGAACATCAGTTAACCATACCGAAGTTTGAAGGCAAGTCGACTCGCCGGACAATTACTCCCAGTTACACATAACAAAGTCATGGGGCCTCACGTAAATTTAATGTTCATTAATGGCCGCATACAATGCAAGCCTTTCTTTTCACGTCCCATTCAGAAGCGAGTACTCAATGACACCGTAGTCCTTAAAGATAACTAAACTGGCTGAATAACCGCCGCAAGAGTCACAAATTATAGAGTTAAACTAGAAAATTAAAATCCTGCAGATAATAAAGAGTTCCTAAACATGAATTTATAGAAAAAATTTCACTGTATTTATGAAATCCACTCTATCGATGACTGGCCTCCTTCATTTAAGGCAGTATGCGATATACATCTAGAACCTAAACATTTCGCACATGAAATTGAAATAGCTAACTTTCTGTTTACTGCAATTTCTACTGGAATTAAACTATATGAATTGTGGGCAACATTTATTATTTATGTATAAACTCATTTAAAGACAAAAAATAGCAATAAAAAGATGCTAATTATTTTGATCATTGGTTTATTTAAAATATTAGCCAACTTAGTTTAAAATTTTCGGATTTGGACGTGAACTGAAAATCTTGCTTTTCTTGCAAATGAACTAACCTTATTCCGAGTCTAAAAATACTTTTTCGTAACTTTAAAGATTATTTTCAAAAGTAAGGAAACCTGTTGTACCTTGTTTCTATACTTTTAGTGTTATTTGTGGAACAGTTTTAAATTGTCGTACTTTTAGACTATATAATGAAGTGTGCGAGTGCTTACCAAATAAAGTGTTTTATCCGTGTAGCTCACTTGTGTTCAATCTGATACTATTTTCAAATGTTTTAACCCTCCATCAGCTACAAACTTTACTCCCAGATGAGTAAACAATATTCTGACAGTCAACTCGCTGCACCTCCGACTGTTTTTAAATTACAGCTCAAAACCAAGATAAGAGATTTGATATTAAACTTCAAATATCTGCAGAAAGGATATCTTTAGAATAACAGTGAAGTTTTACAATTTTTTTGAGGTTTCAATTTTTAAACATTCTGCCTCTGCACACCAGGAGTCAAATATCACTTTTTATTGCAATAAACTCAAATCTTGTAGCTAATTTGCTTACGTTGTCTATAATCTAGCAATGCATTAGGATACTGAAAGACAAGTACCTATGCATTTACGAGTTAAAAATTACAAAAGGAAATTGTTTAATGCGAATCCCGACGCAATGCTTCAATACTACTTTAAATTTGATTTTTAAATGCAAGTGCAAAATTTTTAATTTAAATGCTTTTACTAACAGTATGACTTATTGTATAAAAATGACTTCACGGTAAAATACAAGAAAAGCGCAATAAAATGCTTTAAAAAGATCTGTGCAGCTTTTATAGTTATTGATGTAAACAGCTTTAAACGAAAACGTTAATTTTCAGAATAGCATTAAGAGTTAAGCATTGTAATATTAATGTTTTTAAGTTTTAAACAACGCATCTAACAACCACTTGATCATGGCAGAAGTGGACAATGTTTTTGTAGAATATAAAGTGAAAAAATTATTTGATCGAATTCCAAAATAAAGAATGTCTCTCCATCAACTCAGCATCTGATTTTTTAACCTGAGGTGACTCTTAAAACCTACGACTCTTCATCAATCATCAGGGAATCCCTTTACAAAAATGACTCAACATAAACATGTGGTGGAAATATCGCTCTTACAACTGGTGATCAGTCACCTGAAGAAACGTAAGTAGATCCAGGTTCCCACTAAAGTTAGTACAGACGGGACCGCCACAAGCAGGTACCGTACAGCAGAATCGATTCGAATCACAGCCGAGTCGAAGACGGGAATTAAAGAAAAAAAAATTGTATCAACACGATTAATGGATGTTTCCGAATTTAAATATTGCGATCAAGCATGAGTCAAGACAAATTGACAGACTATGGCTTAATACATGTTAATTTATTATTCTTTGATATAATCTCCATTTATTCCGAGTAATATAAGCTAGTTAAATTAGAAAAACTAGTTTTAATGACAAAATATTTAAGTAATTGAGGTGCAATTTTTGAATCAATGGTTTAGTTTGGAGCTCTACAGTCGATCATTTTGCAAAACGGACTGATGAGATCGAAGCCTACTGCTTAAAGTGAATTTCAAACGGCTTTGAACAACCATGCCAACAGAGAGATTCGAACCCGCGAACTTCGGTACCGAAGAGTAGTACCCTACCATTCCACCATCGTCCTACTTTAAATTATGATCTGCAATACCAGAGTTGCATAGACATTAATTATGAAACAATATAGACAAGTTAACTAGAAAAACAAAGTTACCAGAAATTGAGAAATGATGTTATGTCACCAGAAATTTGTTAAAGAGCAAATAATTGACTGACTGTAAGAGCCCTATCTTTGTCTCATCTTTACAGATCTCTCGCTCGCATTAATGCAAGTAATCTCAAGTATTTTTAATCCCCTATTTAGTAAAAAATGTGTCTCACCATTATACTATTTCAAAGCAAAACATTTTGTACAATACTTTCTTAGTAAAGAGAAATAAATGACGTTTTAACAGGCGAAAGGTCAAATAACGAGTTAAAACTAGCTTCAACAAGAGTTGAGGAGTCACTCTTGAAAAATTCTATTTTATGCTTCAATTGGATGTTCATTTACGATTTCTTTATGCATTCAGCTTTTATATTATATGAACTAACAGAAAACGTAAGCAAATGTAAATTTTATAGTTCAGTTAAGTTAAACTTCATGAAGAATTTTCCCGTTTTCTAATATTTTATTTTTAACAAATCTAAGACAAAAAGTAAGCATCAGAGTATCTTTTTTCATTTCATTTAGGGCCCTAATTAGGGATTTCGAATGGGTTTTATATCGGACTTTAACGTCTCTCGAAAACACTACTTATCTTCCTCCTACTTTGTGACGTCCCAGTTCATGAAAACACCGACTGCCTATTTTGTTTACATGGGATAAGGTGACTAATTTGTTTCTATTCAAAGAGCGCTTTTATAGAAATTTTTTATTACGTCTGCCATTTAAAAGTCATACTAAATTGTGCCCCTTTGTACGAATACAACTAATTGTAAAAAAAAAGATAACTTTCAGCGCTCCAAAGATCCCAGTATACGTAAAACTTTAACTACCTATGAAAAGAGACGAGAAATTAAACCTCAAATTATAAAAATCATCTCTGGATTTGTGATGACCATTTTACTATTACACCTTTGCAATTTTTAATATTACGTTTTGAGGTGCTGTTGATTAACCAGTGCTGTTTTTACTATAAAAAAAATAGCTCATTTTAGAGTATTTTCACAAACCTTACTTTATCCTGGGTTTATGAAGATTGATATAAATTGTAACAATTATTTAATACATAACTTAATGTCATATTCAAGGTATTTATATTTTCTTGGGAGATAACTACTTTCTTGAATATAGAGGTTCACACTAACATCTTTCAATTGGATGATAATTTGAAAAAAAATGTATAGATACATATTTTTTAAATACCTACTGATATTACTTAAAAGTTTGTAAATTTATTTCCAGAAACTATAAATTTCTATTTAACATCTATATTAAGCAATAAAAATTGTATTATATTTAATACATAAAAAGTAATACAATCTTTAAAAAAGTACTATGAAGAAAAATCTGAACAATACATACATTTCAAGAAGTAATTTGTTTTTAATAAACAGTAGAGTGAATTTTATATTTATAATTCGAGTACAAACACAAATCGATTTCATATTTCAGCACAAACAAATATCTGGGTATTATTTTCTGAAATTTATATATTGTAGCGAAAATAGTTCCTTTCAGCAAAGATGCCGTGGAGCAGTTGGTAAAGCGGCGGACTCGTGAACGGGAGGTTCCGGGTTCGAAAACAACCGAGGCAAGCTGCCTTTAAAAAAATTGATTTTAACTTTATGTTAATTTAATTTCATTATGCAAATTTATGTAAGTTTAGTTTCTAATTTTCTGCGGGCCTTCCAAGTCTGGAAGGTTTTAAAAGTGTATATAAGCAGGATTTCCTTCAGTTGCGTGGTAATAAAAGCTTTAACTGGTCTTGTACGTTTATCATTCAATTCACCAAGTTCAATTCATCTCATCTACGCGACAATATTATTTCCATCTGCATCAAAACGGGTTCTATTTACATAAAATATGTAAATATATATTTACTCTTTCATATTACGTTTCACGTTTGTTTAAATTTATGTGTCTAAGTTATTCGTGAAGTTTCTACTTTTACAATTAAGATTAAATTAAAAGTACACAGGCCATATTGTTTATGTACATATAAATTTATGCTAATATAATTTTATAAGATTTCTTTATTCAGTTCTACAAATTATTTAATAAAGAACCTTTAATGCAATATAGCCATGATTGTTTTAAAAATAATTCCTGACATTAATCTTTTGAATGTAAATAAGAAATTGGTATTTTGCATACAAAAAAGATAAACATTTAGGAAAGAAAAAAATAAGGATTTTTACAATGGGGATCTTTATAATCAAACATGATGGGGTTTTACTACATAATCCAAGTGTTTTGATCCAAGAATGGTTTAACAACATATTTCCAACATTAAAACACTTTTCATATATTTTATTTTACCAGATAAAAAGAACATTCATACATAATTTCCAATTAAAAGAAATACCATCTGTAATTTTTCATTTAAACATTACTTTTATCTATATATAAAACGTGATACTGCAACAATAAATGTGTATGTGCATAAATATATTTGACGTGTCAGTGTATACAGACAGAATAGATGAGGTTAAAATTAATAGAGCACTTATATATTACAAGTAAAGGAAGATAAACAGAAAAATATGAAAAATTTTACATATCTTTAGGTTTTGATTCATCGTATTTCCGCTTCCATTAAATCAGAATTATTTCCAAAAACGAACACATTGATATGATGTAAATTCTCGAGAGATTGTCGGTCTGGTCTTTAGTAAGAGGCATTTATAACAAATGCAAATAGAAATATTATAGAGATTGATGAAATATCATAAAAGTTATGAGCAGAAATTATTGAAGACGTAAGAATGCTTAAAATACGAGCAAAGCACAATCCAGAATTATATCCACTTGCTAACAAAAAAGGTCAACATGGAATATCATGAACTGTGACGTCACAACCTATCACGGTGCGTATTCAAGTCTCATCTTTTTCTTTTAACTTTAAAATTTTAAAAATCATGGATCCATTTTTTTACATTTTTGAAATTAATGAGTCTGGAATTAGTAGAAAAATATTAAAGTGTTCCATTCCCCACACGTGTAAATTCTTCAATATCTTTGATAATCTTTCCTCCGATAAACTGTGGTGCCCAAGGTAAAGTGTTAGAAATGCGTAGATGTTTGCTGCAGTCAAAGAATTTTTGCCTTCATGAAAACACCTTAATATCCCGTAGCGACAGTCATGAATTAAGTTGTGAAGCACAAAACCTTTAAGAATTGTAAATTTGTCATTTAAGCATACATAGTAAAGGTGAGCGTCAAATGTGGGCACCTAAATAAATGAAAAATAAACCTAATGACAGCACTACGGGCAAGAGACGTAAATAAGGAGTGATACATTACGTGATTTAATTGTTATTGACAAAAAATTAATGAAAATTTGTTTCCAACAAAAATGGGCGTCTAAGGGTAATAAAAGTTATTCATGAATTTAAGACAAGCAACCGATTTTCATATAACTCATTCGATTAATTAACTAGTATCGACGTAACGGGCTCTGTTAAGCCAAAGAAAAGTAAAAATTGTAAAGGCGTTTGATTCTTATAAAGTATATATATTTTGAAAAAATACGTAAAAGTTTAGATGAGATGACAGTTATAAAGTAAAAGAAACGTACTTATTACAGCAGTTCACAACTGCTCTTCAAAATATTTTAATCACACTAAAACCGAAAATTCTTTCTCAAATTCTTTGCCTCTGACAGTTTCTGAAGTAAATGATTACCCACCCATAGTTTTATATACTACTTAAACTTGTACTAGACGATATTAATATTCAGGCCTTCAAATGGATGTTTATCCAGAAGCAAAGAGGTCGAAAGGTATAGAGTGTCCAAGTATACAAGTAATTGTGCAGCTGAGCTTGTCTCGATTACTTTTTAATATGAACTAATGACCGTTTGATGAAAATTTAAATTTGTCTGGAATATTTCATCGATTTTATTAAAATATACCGAGAAAACGAGCTAAGTGTCATTAGATATTTAGTTCCCCACCATCTCCAAGAAACAGCCTACATGTCACCATTCATTTTTCAGACAACGCACATAGCAGAAACGTTCCCTACAAGATATTATCCAAGTTGCCATTATTCCAACAATAAGACACGTTATATTTGTAAAGACTCACAGATCCGAAATTCAGCAAAGTTTAATCCAGCGTCACTTTTGATATATTAGAAGGTAAGATTAGCTTATTGTAGCTTTCACATTACTGGATGGCATATATTAAGATATTTTGCCCTTGTAAGAGAATATGTTCCTAAGAATTTTGGTCAGACCTTCAGGAAAAAATGAGAAATTGGCGGTAGTTTTTTACATTGAAAAAGGATTTTTGTATATCATCCTATGTCAATATGATAAAAATAATCCAATACTGAGGTCTAACATTGATACAATATAAATCATTAGCATAAAGCATCTCTAGTAAATCATTCACATGCTTTCTTTCGAAAGACTCATTTTGTGGACTTGAGCACTTAAGACACGTTCTTTTCTCATAAAAACCTAAAAAAAAGCTTACTTGGCAAACTGATGAGGAAAGAGGGAGTAAACTCTTCTGTCATCCAGTTAAATCCCCACTGGCACCAAGCTAATCAGATCAGTATGAAGTCAATATTTTATAAATAGAAATTATACAATATGAAAAACGTTGAAAGTCTTTAAGTTCATACCAAAGCCATATATACAAAAGAATTAAGAAAAAATGAAATGTATGCAGGAATAAGTACTTAAGAGATGCTACGCCGTCTGGAAATGAAATTGAGCGACCTCCAAGACAAACGTACAACTTTAGAGAATCTCCATTCCTACAAACCCAAAACTGCTGTAGACAAGTCTATGACGTCATTAATATCACACGAAGTTCGCTTCCCTTCCACAGAAGAAGCACCGTGAAGCCATATATACATTATATGGGCAAAGAAAACTCAATGATACGAGAGTATGGTGCTATATGACATTACAGGACGTGCCTGCAGATAAGACGACCAGACATTTCAGTGTGTACTGCAAAGACTATTTAACATTGTTTAAACTTCTTTTTACAACTCTTAGAAGCATGTTCAGTTCCAACTACTTTATGGATGAATTGTACTGTTACAAGCTTTAAAAGCAATGCAGAATCTAGTTCATAATTCATTATGCTATGCAAAATGTTATAAAGTATCATACTTTATTTTTAGTTAACTGTTTCAATGTCATGTTTAAAAAATATTAAAACGTTTAAATAAACTAAAGAGTAACTTTTGAAATTATGTGACACTGCAATACTTAGTTGCATCATACTGGTTGAAGAAATATATCTAGTCTGGGAAGTTCTTACAATTTTACTCCATCTCTAAATTCAGCTGATCAAAGCAGTGGACCATTGTTAAACAGCATGTTGTATACATATTGAGAAACAACGAATTTTGAAGCAAGATAAATTACATCCATTTAGTTTTCGATGCAGCACTTTCTAGTTCATGAAAGGGAAACAATACAAAAGTTGTGCTGCATATCAGTTGCAGTGTCTACACACCACAGGTAAGTTCAAGCGGCAATATCGCAATTACATGTTCATGTATGAAACGACAGGCAATTCGAATCCATAATTGAGTTTAGAAGTAATTGGCTTGTTTCAATGACTGTTACAAGTCATAATTTCAGCTGTAATCAGTTAATCTTAAATGTAGTCAGGTATACGGTTATTGAACGCTGTACGAAAGTAACTGATAATATAATCAGAACATGAAAGTTTAACTAGCTTAAACGGTAATTTAATAACATTTTGTTGAATATTAGAAGTTTGTTTTATAACTTCTAAAACAAACGTGCAGATTATCTTGTGCTATTATAATCACTGAAAATTAAGCTCGCAATGAACAGCAAAACAAATCTTACGAATAGCTTGTTCCTGTAGTTCTAGTTTAATGAACAATTCTGTTGACAAATCTATTAATGGTCCTAGATATAAGCAATCATTCCTGGAGACGGGGTACCTTGGTGTTTAGCTCGCTGGGTTAGAATACCAGACTGACGAGTTACATTCTAGCAGACGCACTAAACTTCTTGCTTGTACAGCTTATCACTCAAGATAAATATGACCTAGATATACTTACGCTGAGATACCACTAATTTGGAGAGATTCATAGTCTGTACAAATCTTTCCTTGGAATAAAAAAAATCGAAGGAATTTGTAGTGGTGTCTTACAAGCGTCTGGTTATGTGGCGCGAAGAATAATTTTTTTTTAATTCTTGATGTAAACAATAAGTTAACAGTGAAAAATTGAAGACCTTTTAACAGGTTAATGCTGTAATTTCGTCTTCAAGAAATTTTTGCATGCGAGGGACAAATGCACTTAGATACAGATATGTAACCATGCATCCATTGTACAGGATCTACTGAGTATTAAAACTAACACTTTACTAAACTTTAGTATTTTTCAGCACTTCTATATTCCTGCAGTTTTTTTTATAAAAGATAAAGACAAGAGGTACATAGGTGAGATTTTGAATAAGCTTTAAATATCGTTCATAATTTCCTTAATTTAGTTTTTTGACCGAAATAACCATTACATTTTTCTGATAAACGAACTCTGCCACACATTTTTATTCCCACAAAAACAGAAGACAAGTCCAAGTTCAGAGAAAAGTTCGTATTTAAATCTAAAGAACATTCCAGTAAAACTGGAATTCGGACATATTTTAAGACTGATTACACGTTTCAAGTACATTAATTCAGCCGATCTGATAGGGTACAATTTTCGGTCCTAAAAAGTATTGAATCCCATAGCTGGCATGGGCAATTTCATGAAGTATAAAGTATTATATAAAAAGACCTCACTTCGTATTATATACTTTTACTTCATTTTAAGAAGGTTTAAAATAAACCTAACTTATATCGGGAAACAAAACAATTGTACAAAATAGTCACCGGGTTACAGCTTCACTAAAATATTGAAAGTTTAATACAAGGTAATTGTGGAACAATGTCTCGGAAGTTTAAAATTGTACCAAACTGTGTGGTACATTTTAGGACAAAAACTATTCCTTTAGAAATGGATTTGATTAAATTTTAAGGTACAGAAGTTTTTTTTGACAATATTAAACTTTCAGTGAAATTTTATAGGAAGCGCACAGCATTACTCTCATTTTACTAATATGAGCAATTATTTAATATTGAAACTGCAAAAATAGTCATAATTAAAAATCTTAGAAATTAAAAGAATCGACATAACAAATTATCAAATCTAATTTGCCAATTTAAGTAATATGCTGTCACAATACAACCCTATGAAATAACACCGAAATAAACAAAGGGTAAAACTTAAACACAGAACAAATTAATCTCCAACATAACTGCACTCAGGTGTTTAAGAAGGAATAAATTTTGATCCTTTTTCAGAAAATACCTTCCTATTTTTGGCGATTTTTAAAGGCTTTCGTTTTTTTTGCTTGACGTAACCGGAAGGCGATTTATAAATGGGTGTGGGTTTTAGGAGGAAACAGCGTAACTATGTTTATATCTAAACACATGAAAATTAGTGTGCGTTCGCTGGAGTCTACTGTTCGTACTTTCCGAGGGTTTATGAGTATAACGACTACCTTAAAGCAGGCGATGGGGCGGACCGGGGTTGATAAACCGTCCAAACCTTTTGGTTTGGTTTGGAGCGCTACGGTCTAATGTTTTGCGCGCGAGGGCTAATGAGACCGGGACCTACTGCTTAAAGCCGATTCCGAACGGCTACGAACATCCATGCCATAGTGGGATTCGAACCCACGAACTCCGGTACCGACGATCAGCACCCTAACCAATCGGCCAGCGTTCGGCCCAAACCTTTTGGGTTGTGTTAGACTTCCCACCGTGAACCCTGGGACCACTTGTGGGCTCAGTAAGTCTAAATTAACAATACGTGGAGAGGTCATTCTTTCTTCCTCTTTGCTTTCTTTTACGTGACTAACCTACTAACCCCTTTCTTTGGGAAATAAATATAAGATATAATATAATTATTGTAGTAAATACAATTCATGCCAACAAAACTGTAAAATTGAGTTAAGTTATACTTTAATTCTCGTTTATTCATAAGTGTTAATATTTTATGTAATTATGAAAAGTTTCTTTCTAACTAATTTTTTTAAGTTTCAATTGGCAAAATAATTCTCGGTTTTTAGAAAAAACTAAAACGTTTATTTAACATAAAATTAATAAATATCAAATTTTACGAATGGAATGTTAAGTGCCTTTGAAGCATTTTTATGTATAATAAAGACAAATCAAAGACCTATAATATAGTATCTCACAATGATCCAAGTACATTAACCACTTAAGCAATTTGAAAGTACAGTGCACGTGTATCGATATTTCTTTCCTTTTCTGGTTTTCCCGTACTTTTGTGAAGAGACTAGTATTAATATTTTTTTGCATTACTGTATGGAACTTGTATATATGTCGTCTAAATTCTAGTTGCGTGCTTTTTTCCTCCGTTTTTACTATAGACTTGATCTCGTAGACCATATAATAGAAAAATATCATTGGGAATAAATTTCCGACATGAACGACCAGGTTCCGAGTCTAAACCTCCGAGACCGATAGAAATTTTTTGAAAATTGCTCCACGGATAAGAAACCGAAACCTACAAGACAATGAATGTGTTGTGTGCTGTTTGAAAAGAAATGAGAATGGAAAGAGAATCCGAGAAGAAACACGGTATTTTTCCTGACTGACGCAAGACTTTGCATTACACCATGCTTGAAGTTGTACCATACATAAAAAGACTTCTGAACTATTTGGAACAGTTTAACCCTCCGAGTAGAACACAGATTAAAAAAGTCTCCAAAATTGCGCTAAAGGTTTGTGTCAATGACCAAAGCATTCTATGATTTTTTACTTAACCCTTTGTCGAGTAGAATGGAATACGGGAAACTCACCCTCGTTACTGTCCCTTTACTTCCGGTTATAAATAGATATAAATAGATATTATAGATTATTAATTTTTAATACACATAAAGCTCGGTAAGCCTCGAAGATCATCCTATCAGAAATAAGGGATTCTAAAAGTGCAAATAAAAATATTCTTTAAGAAAACTATATTTTTTACGAAAGTCATCGAAGATATTTAAGTGGGGCAATTAGAGATACATCTGTTACCGCAAACGATATACTTCGAAATAGAGATTTACATAGTCATGAAAAGCTATCAGCGTCTTTAAGCCTCAGGGAGTAGGGGTGCATCCCTCAAATGTCAGGCAAAGAGGGGTGCAGTTTCTAATCAATCGACCTGACCCTCCTACCTCAAACACTGGCAGAAATGCACATTACATCCATTTTCGGAACGTCTTTGGAGGTCGAAAATTGTACATGACAACCGCTTTGAAGACATCCTCGGTTTGGCAAAGTTGTGCGTGCGAACCGCTTAGATGGTTAAACTTCAAAATTCACACTAAGTATGAGAGAAATTTTTAGTAGATATGTAAACCATACTTCACTGCATGCAGAATGGACTGGAGAAAATCTAATATTTACGGGTTTTTGTGTTCTAAAATTTTAAAATAAAAATGTTGTAAAAGCATTAAAAGGGAAAAAACTTGTATTCTATCAAAAATGGTACTTAATTATATGCAATATAAAATATGACTTTTTTTTGGAATATTTTATGGTAAAAAAGATAGCTTAAAGTGTTAAAAAGGTTAGAACTTTAACTTGGGATTTATATTACAAAAATCTTGACCAAGGGCAGTCCAGCCTCTCTTGAGAGACTAAGTTACAGCTAGTCTAAAGTTCCGTCAATTTAACGCATTTTTTTACTTATTCTTAAAATAAAGACCAACTAAAAACGACATTGAAATTAGTCTCCGATCATCAAACCTTTCTAACCACGAGAAAGTTTACACAGAAAACACGAAATCATCTTTAAAATACAAAAGCAATTCATTAGAAGGATGCACTTGCGTCATCGGTAGTATGTGGCACACACAGGGTCTTTATGCAGGATAGAAAAGCACGAAAAAGGCAATGGGGAATAATCTTCCTCCATCAGGCTCCACAAATTCAGCAAAATACGAATCTAATAGATTTTAATTTTATTGTTGACCGTCAGAAGTAGCCAACACTAAAAGGGAACTGAACTACAAAAACAAATTTAAACTGTATAAACAGAGGAAAACGGTATAAAGAGTTTAATCGGTTTGAATTTTCAGCAAGACTACCGCTGGTCATCCAACAATGAATTTTATTTCACCAATCTTAAACCCTATGAGAATTAAACGCTTTTTCATGCGTAATAAGAGGTTGTATAAGGAGATCCGGCTCTGAAATGTACATAAAATGACACTGAGATGTATAGCGAAGTAGGGGATGCCATACTCTGAGCTTTATCGCCCATTTGGCAGGGGGTAGCCGCATCTGTCCAAGACTTTGGTCTTAAATCAAGATTTGTAGCTTTGGTCATTTCCTTTACAACAAACGATACCTAAATCATAAAAATTTGACATGTAATGCTTAGTGTCTACAAGAAACTAAATCAAATTTCTCTATTAATTGACTCGAAAATGATCAAAGACTGCCATTAAAGGCCTAATCATTCAGTTTCTTAAAATGCTGAACTAGTCTCAATTTAATTGCATGGAAAAGTTAACTTTTACCGTGTTTTTAAAGACTACGTTTACCGAGACATACGTTAAAGATATTAGCGGAATCCATGACATAAGAAACTTACGAAAGTTCTCTGAAGTTTGAGTTAAAAGTTAACATTTTCACCGTATTCATTACTGTTAGACTGACTACGTGTTCCGTTTTCTCACGAGAGGCAGAAGCTTACCTCATCTCTCCGAAATTGTTACTTTTAAGAATCGGCAAATCCAAACCGATATCTCGAATTCATTAGTGTTATACACATTGAGTTTTTGGAATGTATTTTCTCTCAGTTGTCTAATTGAGATAATAGAAGATCACTTATTTAAAAATACTTTGCAAACAATATCTGAACACCAAGAGACAAATTTGTAATGTTCCTTTTTAAGAAATTTTGAAAACATTCATTTAAGAATTTAGAAATGCAGAATTTTTGAATTTTAATCTAAAATTATACCTGAACAAAACATACGGAAACACTTTGAAAAATATAGGAGTATAAAATTTGTCCACTCCCCCTCTATATTAATCTAGTATTAAGCGTGAGAGAATGGAAAGGAAATAGGTAAATCTGCCTTCATTACGGCATAAGGAAACTAGGTATTAATACATCAAGGATAATAGTGTACCATACTCTTATTTCAGACAGAAGTTAAGCACCTCGCACAATAGTGAGGGAAAAAGACTGATTTCTACAAAGATACAACACTTTTCTAGGTCTTCCACATATTTATAAAAGTTACTTAAGGTAACAGTGAAAATGCTATTCACGTATTGCACAAACTCCGGATGACGTATTGCCTACTTCCTAGTCCTCCGCTTAAGAGATAGGAGACATCACTGGTGTTCTGGACGTCACTCGCATTCCATTTGAAATTGAGCGTGCCTCTGTCCTGCAATTAGAGGAGCAATGGTTCCTGATTTGTAATCCACAGAACATTGGTTATCTTCACTTTGAGTTTCACTCAATCTCAAACGTTTTAAATCCTGAAAATAGAAGTTGATATTGTATTACAATTCTCCAATATCCTACTTTATGAGCTCCGTCTCGTCTGCATTACTAGCATAGTTTGCTCAAGTCTTGTTTTTTATCAATCTGCTTGAAAATCAATAGCAGCAATCTTTTCAAGGGTTTAAAACTCCAAGGTACAATCGAAATAATTTTAATGTTTATTCTGAAGAGAACTGTTGATGTTCTAAATTGAGTTTAAATATCCCTTTTACCCATATATCAAATGTGGCTTAATTTCTTTAATTTTAATGGGAAAGGATTTAACTTATTTCACACTCTACAAAGACTACAAAGTTAATTCATAAATTTCGTAAGTAGGACTGTTAGAAAAACACCTGTACTGAACAAACACTTAAATTCAAAACCTGCTTTAGAGACTGTTAAAACAAGAACTGTAACAAGATAAGTAATAACTAAATTATTCTTCTAATTAGGTGAACGATAGAAAACACTTATATTCAGCTATATTTTTTACAATCTATGAGAAACTGCAAAAATTCAGGCAAATTTTGGCTAAGTAAACGCTTGCTGTTGCATCAACATGTATTAAGAAATACAACGAGAGGCCGATAAATATTTAAGATTAAGGGAGATTAAGACTATCAACAGTCTTAAACAAAAAACGTTTACTGATTGTATATCTTCCTACCATAAAATTTGGTGTTTTACAGATTTTTTTTAACATGTTAAAGTTATTTGTGACTTTGTCATACATCAATCTGAATAGGCATCCTAACGACAATTCAACATAGGGCCTTACTCTGGGAGTTGCGGTTCGTACCGCAAGTGCGGTATGACGTCACGTTGACGTCAGCTCGCTGAAATTTTGAGAGCAAACGATACTTCGGTACTCTGGGGTTACATGCGGAAAGTTACCGATAGCTACAGGTTGCGGAAACTTTCCGGCAGCAAATTTGGTAGAGAGAACTTCTCGATAGTAAGAAAACATGGCGGCTTATTTGACTTACGAATATATAGCTCAGTTAAAAAAAAATATACCTGTTTTGTATAGTGCCAAAATGTAGAAAATTCCATGCCATCTCCACGGATACCACTGATATTAAAAGTATGAACTAAAAAGTTGTTTTTAAATATATTAATGCTGAATTTAGAGCAGTATAAAAGTATGATGTAAATATTGTGTATCTTCAGTTTTGATCTTATATTTTATGTTTTTCATACTAGTAGAAATCTTGTTAACAATGCTAAGTAATAAAAAGATCGAAGCCTTTATAACTTTCGGCTTTTATTTTACATATTTTAAGCACAAAATTTACAATCTTCATGGATACCTGTGATGTTAGTCTGAACCCAAAATTTGTGTTTACATATAATAAAACTGTTTTTAAAATACTATCAAAGTATGATTTAAATATTATTTATCTTTAATTTTCATCATATTTATATCTTTTATTTTCATCATAACCATAATTTTCATATTGTGATTTTCAAATTTTAATTTCTTGCATTTTATATATTTTAATAACTGTGTTCAAAACAAAACATTGATGTTTAGATTTTAGGTATTGATATATAGTAGTAATATGATAAATTTTGATGGAATAACTATCATTTTACAGTTTTTTTCAGTACAAATATAACTTTTTATCAAGTTTTTTTATCAATGATCTCAATGCAGTAATATTTACATCATAATATTCATCAGTTACATCATTTTTATGCATTCCATCATAATTGTAATGTATAAAATATATCTGTAAGAGAATGTAACTTGCAGAAACCCAGAAAATTCAACTGCAGGTCAATTAAGCTGCAGGTCCCGGTCTCATTAGCACTCGTGTTGCAAAAAGTAGACCGTAGCACTCCAAACCAAACCTATGGAAAGCGCCTCTATATGCTTAATAAAATTCCATACTGTATATAATAATGCTCCATAAAACTAATCATGGGTAAAAGTTTCCGTGAGACAATCTCTTCGATTTAAACTCTTGAGATTTGGATGCCACTTTTATCAATACCGTACGCATGCAAAGAAAAATGCGAATTATTTATTTGTTTATATTTACAAACATTGCTGTTGCCGAAACTGAAAATCAGAATTATAATTCTAAATTTCTGATTGGTTTAAATGGTGCAAAGTAGAAGATCCCATTAAACTCCGCCTCTAAAATAAGCCCAGCCCAAAGGCGGGATTTATTTCTCAAACTCGATAGTAAGCTAGTTCCCGCACCTTCGTTTCCGTGCTCCCAGAGTACGGTTTGAGCTTAGTTGCGGCAACTAGGTATCGTTAGGCCAAGTTTCCGCGACTACGTCATACCGCACTTGCGGTACGAACCGCAACTCCCAGAGTAAGGGCCATAGAAAATGGATCCGACATTCGAATCCCGTTTTAAAAGAACCATCGAACTTTTAAAAACCCCATCTCGAAATCACTTCACTAGAATGACGAAACCATGATCGTAGTTTAGGCAAATCAGTTTTGTTCTTGCCGAAGAATATTAATTAAATAGACATATGATGTGCATAGTAAGCAGAACAAAATAATAATGTCTCTTATGAAATAGTGGTAAGAAGTGAACTAAAATACTTACATAGGAGCATAGAGTTTTTACTTTTTAATTTACTGATGGCATTAAGTTTTTTTTTAAATTTAATCCTCTATGCTATTTTATAAAAAAAAATCTTGTTAACAACATTGTTTTAACTAACTACCAAGGATAAAGTTAAAATTTATGCCTTAAAAATTAAAGCTGAGATTTTAACTTCTTGATTAATACATTAAATAATACATATTTTTAAACCGATGATTTACTAGAAAAATATTTCAAACGTATTATGTGCAAGTCCTGGTAACTATAGTTAACACAATTAGTTGAACAGCAATTAATTAGTGGTTTGATTGAACGTTATTAACTTATTTATTTCCAGTCTCACCAAAGATGTTTAATGGCTAACCGCGATTAACCATTGGCGTCAACCGATGGTGGAACTCGATTCTCCGTTTAAACAGAGATCCGTTTAATCACGGTAGCGTTAAACGACTTTGGTGATATCTGCCCTTAGAACGACGAAACAAGTTTGATAAAATCCCATTATATATATTAATCGAGACAAAGTATATGTTTTAACCAACAATTAAATTTTAATCCAAATCCACTTCTGCGGGATTCCCAAACTTTATCGCCGAACGATGGCCGATTGGTTAGGGTGATGACCTTCGATAACGTAGTTCATGGGTTCGAATTCCACAGTAGCATGGATGTTCGTAGCTGTTCGGATTCGGCTTTAAGCTGTAGGTCCCTTGTCTCATTAGCACACGTGTTGCAAAATGTAGACCGTAGTACTCCAAACCAAACCAGACTCAATCTTTATCTTTGGTCTAACCTTGTAGTTCTTCACCGCTGTTCTTCCGTACGTATTTACTATATAAACTTAAAACGTTAGAGCAAAATGTGAGGAATAGATGAAAATAAAACAGTTATAAATAATGAAAAATAAAAATTGTACAATTTTGAATAGACGTCCAAACCAAATTTTAAATTACTTCCGAAAATAAACAATTACAATATTGTTACAGATTTTTACCCTTTGTGTGAATGTATGTGTTTGTGAGTATGCTTGCTGTGTATTTCAAAATGGCTGGATTAATGCTTTTTTATATGGTTATTCAGATAAATTCTGTGAAGATTTTAGGCAGTTAAAATTGTCGTTGAGGTCAAGGACATAATAGAAACAGAACATATTTTGATTTTTATTAAGTTTGACGTCTAAATTTTGGACACAAATTTTGATATATTTTATCTTTGATCTAAAATAATTTTAATTTTTTAAGTAACTCAATTCATGATAGTGATTAAAATGTGCTTTAAAATGCCATACATTAAAGACAATTTTTGACTGTATTTCCTATAGTAACTTAATTTTGACTACTTCTGTTTAACATATTTCTTTCTTTTAAACTTGAATTTCGCCATTTTTTCAAACAAAAATCTATTCCATTTACTGTAATAATAGAATTTGTGATAAATAAAGATGACGAGGGTTAATTTAACAAACTTTATTTCCACGAAACATCGACATTTACACAGGCCTTTACTCTGGTAGTTGCGGTTCGGTTCGAAACTTCGTTGTGACGTTATTTTGACGTTATCTTGCGGCTATTGTGAGAGCAAAAGATCAAGCTGACGTCAAAGTGACGTCACAACGAAGGTTTGAACCGAACCGCAACGTTCAGACTAAGGGCCACACAAAACAGAAATACAAATATAATGGGACGAAAATTCTACAGTACACGACCATACCGGTCGACAGCAAGTTTCGAACTAAGTTCTGTATTGTTATACCCCATAGAGAGCGCTGTAAACTACGTCACAGTCTCCCCTTATTTGTTACGTAGTCTCCACACTATGGCCAATTGTTCACCACTAACTGATGGTGACCTTGAACGATGGTTCACAGGATGCATCCACACGCTGGGCTACTGAATGAGCCGAGCTCGTGGATTCGTCCATAGTATTTACTGCGCACTTTAGCTGCGCATCCGGCTACCTTTGATCTTTGGAGAAAAACCGCCTCCGAAACCATCGTTCGCCAAGAGTATTTAATCGTTTGCCACCATGGACCACGATAAGTCATATCCCCTCCAGATGGAGGTAATGGCTTGCAGTGGACTCTTGTGTAGATGGGTCTTTACAAATTATTGTTTTCAAAATTAAAAGTACAGTTTTAAAATTTTGTTAATGAATACCCATTTTGTAATGTTATAAGAATTTGTAATTTTGCAAAAGGCTTGATGTTTTAAATTTTAGAAAGCTATTTAAAATGTGATTAAATTTATCTTCTGTTTCCTGTGCTTGTAGCTGTTTTAATTAATATAATTTCGTTAAATTTCTTAGATAAACCAAAAAGAATTTATATTCTCTTTTTTTGTTTTTGACGGCATGGGAATGAAATTATTTTGTTACCTTGAAAGAACCTTATTACTTTTTCTTTAAAACATTTTTTTTTCTTCATCCAAATTTCAGAAATGCACTTGTTACCCACATTACGACTGGTAATATAAAAATAAAATGTTTCGTTAATAAATTAGTTTAATGCATGGAAATTTGGTACAGAAAATGGACACAAAATCATTTGAATGGGAGTTTAATGTAGTGTGACGCCTTCAATATTCTCGAGTGAGAGGTAACGTGAGTAATGGATCACAGTCAAAGATAAAATTGGAAATTTACTTTTATTCTTGATTAACTACGGCTATTTACAAAGGAATGTTAATTTCCAAATCATGTAGAACTGCAAAGGATGGTTGCCGGTATAACTTCCTCACGACGATCACAGTCGAAAGAAAAACGAGATTTGATAATCTTTTACAAGTGGGGAGGCTTTTCAGGGTGCAATCAAACCCAATTTATCCCCCGTTCGGTATCCGAGACTCTGTCACTCCCTATATGAGCAGACTTTACGAATCTCCCGAACTAGAAAGCTGGCTCCGGTAAAAAAAAAGGCGAAAGCCTCCATGAGGTCAACACACCTACGTAAAAAATGACGAAAAGCCCTGAGTCGCAAAATTGTAGGCTTTTTATACCTGGGGGGTCAGTTACGGTCCCGCCAACTGTTTTTTGGGTCAGTTAAGATCCCAGTTACTTGAGGACTCCAGCTAAAGTTACAGTTATATTTTTTACATGAATTCCCATTCGCTGGCTGTCCCTTTCCGGAATTTCCTAGCATTCATTAACGAGAAATTCATTTCAGAGACGTATTCGTCTATTCAATCCGATTGTCAAGATCCCAGACTCTGCGACCCGACGCTATTGTCCTGGTAAACAGGTGGTCTCCGATCAGCTGTTTTGGAGCGTGCTCGGACAAAGGGGAGTCTTCACAGTAGGTTTATATCAAATTGAGAGCAACATTGGAGATATAGGATGCAAGTCTTTGTTTCAATAAGAGGTGTTACCACCTCGTATATCTGTACAATCATAACTTCGATCTTTCATACTTTAAATGAGGATATTAATTAAAGATTGTGCCAGTAATACTCATTTTTCCGAAACTGCTGATATTAACGCTTGAAGAGTCCGTAGGCTGATCGTCGACATGCAGTGGCATTTTACAGAACAACCCGTAAT
>CM063508.1:79548671-79551171 GCA_032207245.1 Pardosa pseudoannulata | reverse complement strand
CAACGGAATTTTTGCTTTCAAATTCTTGACTCAGTCATAATTTTTAATCCAATATTCTCAAATAGAAATAAGTTTTTACATACATATTATAGATTCACATTAATACTGATAGTTATAATCAATTAAAAAGCTTTTCATAATTTATAGAATGGAGAAAACTTTTATCAATATGAATTACGTAATTGTTTCTTTTGTGTCTTTTTAACATAGTGATCTTCCAAGATAGTATATATTGTCAACAATATTTTTTTTAAATGCTTTTCAGTAATAATTAGCCTGTGCTAGGATAACTTATAGAGCATTAGTAAAGAATAAATTTCGGTGTTACTAGAGCAAAACTTAAGAAAATGGTATTTCTCTGTTTGCTGAACAGAGAACATAAACATAAAAACTACGTACGGTAATTTTTCAAAACTTTGATTAAATAAGACTAACCTTGCTACCTCTGTAACCTGGATTAGCCTTGCCTCCTAATACGTTATTCAACAAGTCAATTAATTCATATCCTACTATGACAGAATCGATAGTAAAAATTATTGAACAAATACATTTCAAAGTGATATGTGATGAGGCGATTTAGATCAGTAATATAATTGATTCATTCATACAAGAAGTAAAATGCTCGGGATCTAAATCTGACCTCATCACATCTTTGTAAAAAGATAGAGGACCATAAAATTATATTCTACGGATATTGTTGTCTTGTACGGTGGTCTCGGGCGGGGTTCTGATCCCAGTCCCAGATTAGAATCCCGTCTCCGTACTTGACATTAAATAAGAATGTACCTTTGTGGAGTATTTATGAGTCCCTAAGGGACAGTGCCCAATTAGAAGAGATAAGGTTTTCCACGTTGGCGGTCTCAAGGCGGGGTTTAAGCAGACCAATTAGATTCTTACAACTATCCCGATTGGACGATAAGAAGGAAGAGGGGACAAGGATGAAATTAATAAAATAAGAAAAATCTAAAATTTAGGAGGTGTTCGGAAGTCCGACAGAAGAGGTTCGGGAGTCGAGTAGACTAGACAAGTCCGACGGAAGGTGTTCGGAAGTCCGAGGGAAGGTGTTCGGTAGTCCAGACGAGGAGAGAAGTCCGACGGAACGTGTTCGAGAGTCCAGTCAAGTCCGACGGGAAGTGTTCCTGTATCAAATAGCACGGCCGCACCCCAAACACTCAGGAGGAAGCCCCTGACCAGACCGACGGAAGATCTATAGATACCCAATCCTGATCAGCCATAGATACCCATCAACCAGCAGTGTTCCGGGCACACCATTTTAACTCCCCAAAGGTACCCCCTTTTACATACATTTTGAAATTGAGATTAGGTCCTTTCTCTTATATTTACATAATTACTTAAGCATTGAAAAATTATTGTCAGAACTAATTTAGAAGGTGTTGATAAAGCATATTTTATGAAAATTAGAATCAGTTTGTGTGTACATAGATGTTTATATATTATAATAAATTTACTTTTTTATATTAAGCTAGTTTCAGATGCTTTTTAATTTAGCTTTTAGTTTATTCTCATATCTTATGTTTGTAGTTTCTCAGAACCTGTGGTTAAATTTAGTACTAAAATACTTTTACTCAACGCAATTAAAATAAAATTTCACTATACATTTGATTACAGGTTAATACTCAAATAAAAACGAGGACTACACGACATGATACAGTATCTATCTTATTCCTAAGATATTGTTGTGTGTGACTTTTTAGTGTTTAGAAAAAATTACGTGATTGTCATTTTAATTTAGCAGTTGAGATTGATATTGCTATAAAAGTATATTTTGCTTCGATTCGAAGAAATAAATGACTTGATGCTTTTGGAAAATCCGTCTATAAAAGTGCATTGATGCTAGAGGATATTACTCCGAAAACTTCTAAACTGTAGTAAAATTAATTTGCAACGTTTACTCATACCTCAAACATTTTAGAGTGAATCTCATGAGAGATAATATTATACGAAATAAAAGTTCTTAAACAAAATCTTTATTCTTGAACTAATATTCTCTAATTTTTTAGTAAAATGATCTTTTAAATTTCGTCATTATCAAAAATCATTTAAAGTACTCGTATCTAACGTTATAAACGGGAACTGTGGCGTTGTTTTATCACTCAGTGTATTCATAAAAGAAAAGAATAGAATAAAATCCCTAGGAAGAAGGGAAGACAGATAATAATAACAGTATACATTAGGGAAAAAACGGGAGAAATGTTTCTAAAATCTCACTAGACATCCGGATAAAAACTTAAAACAAATGTCATATAGATCCCGAGCTTTTGGGGAATGACTTGGGTCATATGTGGGATGGATGGAACGCTGGGAATGAAATGATTCGAAAGGATAAAACTGAGTCTGGGGAGTTTGAAAGGTCTATTTTAATTCATAGATATAAAGAATTTCTGTGCAGAAGAAAATGATTTCAGACCTGAAATATAGCAGAGGATCCTCATATTTCCGGAATCTTGAGGTTTTATCTCAAAAAGCAATTTTTTTATAT
>CM063508.1:79526171-79533671 GCA_032207245.1 Pardosa pseudoannulata | reverse complement strand
CATATATATACATATATATATATATATATATATACATAATATATATATATATATATATATACATATATATATATACATATATATACATATATATATATATATATATATATATATACATATATATATATACACATATATATATATATATACATATATATATATATATACATATATATATATATATACATATATATATATATATATATATATATATATATATATATATATATATATATATATATATATATATATATATATATACATATATATATATATATATATATATACATATAATATTATACATATATATACATATATATATATATATATATATATATATAAATATATATATATATATATATATATATATATATATATATATATATATATATATATATATATATATATACACCTAAAATATATTTCAAACTTTTTATTTGTTCGGCAAAAGCTGTTGTTTTTTTTTCATAGCATTTTAATACATATTTAGAAAAATGCATCTCCATAATAATATGTTTACACACTAATATTAACAGAAAAATCTAATAAATTTGTACCAATGAAATTTACTGTTTTTCCAACCTAGTTGAAATTTCAATTTTTTTTTTAAAATTCATATAATGTGAATATCTATGCTTCTTTTATTTCTTTGCTAATGTTTCAAATACGCGGTATTCATGGAATCTTATCAAAGCAAACGAGAGAAAAATAGCTCCCGAAAACCTCTTCATTAAAAATCCCAGAAATTAATCGGACACTTTCGTAAATAGATTTTTCTCTCTTAAATCGACTTTCGAAACTCTTCAGCGCCATTTTTAAGTGTCAATCCGCCACCACAGATTAGGTGGTCCATCAAAAAAGACTAATTGCTGCAGAAGCGTTGTGATTAGCAGCCATTTGCATACAAACTCAAATAAATCTTACATAGTTCGCGAATTAAACCACCCTGGGGCGCCCTCTGACGAGCTTTCAAAGCTCGATTTCCCACCAAAAAGACCACCAGACGTGATCCGGCGCTAGAGAGCGGATCTCTATCTGCATTTGCGGAGGACACGATTTTTCCCGCAGTTCCGGCATCGCGGCCAGCCTTCTCCGGGGAAAAACACATAAAAAAGGGAAAAACAACCCATGTGAGATGTGTCTGGATAACACAACGCGGACATCGTCGCAGAGCCAAATTATCGGCGGAGTTTTAAACCTGAGAGGATAAATTTACAGATACAGTTCTGGCCACGGCGTGTTTTAGAGAGGGAGTAATGTGTGAAATGATTTCATGAGGTAGAGATTGGTGTGTTTTGACATCTGAGGTGAGCCGGTGCCACGAGTGACTGTCGAAGAATTTTTTTAATTTCCCTCAGCGCCATCTATTGGAAAATATGACATTTCAGTGCCTTTTTATAGTGCTCTGTAACTTTTTCCTTCAAGCTTTGAGCATAGGTAAGATAAAAATATATCTTTTGTGTTTTGAATAATATATGAGATTAAATTTTACAGCTATATCATCTTTTTCTCCTATACCCACAATATAAAATTCAAGTTGTTGAGATTAAAAATTGGATATTTTATAACAAATTCATGAAAATATAATTTTAAAATTTATTAAAAATTTAATAAAAACTTAGTTTGTATTTTTTTTTACAAAAATTACAAACTAGTTTCGAAAAAATAGTTATATATTAATAATTTTGTTTAATATTGGCTATACATTATAAAATTTCCGATAAAAATAGAGAAATAAAAAGAACTGGACAATTTTTACACTGAAGGAAATAACTATAAAATATTAGAATATACATTGCGATGATGTCATACATAGTACTTTAATTCAGTGTATACAAGACTGATTGGTTCATATTTAATCGTAAAGAACTTTCTAAAATTGTATAGCAAAATTGTTTTATATAAATAATATTTATTAACATAAATTGAAAAGGAAGTTTTCTAAAGAATTGCATTTAAAACGATTTAGATTTTTTTTTATTCATTTGAATTTGATATATTTTGATTCAATTTTAAAATTTATCGAGACGTCTTTTGTATATTTTTTTTTGTAAATATTGATTAGAAAAATAGTTTTTATGGTAATAATTACTATTTAAAATCCATTTTATATAGTGGAAACACTTATAACAATAAAGATTTAAAAATGATTAAACAGAATTATTAAACAGATTAAAATTTTTAGTAGGAAGAAATTAACTACACAATATTAAAAATATATGGTGATGATGTCATGAAGAGTACTTTTTAAGTTGCGGGATACAAAAATTATCGGTTGATACATGGACCCAAAGAAATTTTTGAACTATAATTTAAGATTATTTAATGAATGATATTCATCAGCTTAGTTTAAATAATGAAATTATTATCATAATTTAATTACACACGTAGCATACTCGAATAATTATTATCTAAAGAAGTTCATTTTAAAAAATATAAATAGATTTGCTCGTTTTGATTTTATAGATTATATAACAATATATGAACATTTTTAAAATTTATTAAAGCTTCTTGGTTTGTAACTATTGTCACAAAACTTTATTGGAGAAAATAGTTTTATATAAATAATTATTAATTAAAATCGATTATTCATACTGAAATTACTAATGGGAATGAATAAATAAAAAGATTAATTAGTTTTAGAATGAATAAAATTCTTATATAACATTAGAATATATATATAATTATGATGTCATGGATTGCACTTTTTCATTTAGTTCATTTAACACTTATCGAATGAAAATTATATTTCACCTCTAAAAATTTCGTTAAATTTTATTTCATAAGTAATTATTTTATGAATGATATTCAGAGTTTAATTTAAGGAATAAGGTTTTCTAAAGAAATGTATTTAAAACAATTTATAGATATTTGTTCTTCGTTTAAATTTGATATTTTTAGCCTGCTCATAAATAAAAACCTGAGTTAAAATTCACTACAATCCTGAAAATTTAAAAGGAAAGAAAAAGTTTTATTGTATTTTTGAATTTTCTTACAGTATCACTGCTACATGTATTTTTGGGGAATATCAATAAGATTTGTGTTAGATATATACACATCAACTTCCATAACGCTTACACGCTTAAATATTTGTAAACCATTCTTTTAGACTGTTCTCATATTACGGATATGGTGAATATTAAAAGTATTTTTTATGAATTATTACCTAAAAATATTGAAAATTTGCTTATTATTAAAAATATAAATGGAATTATAAATAAATTAATTCCATTAATTTTTTAATAATTTCTTTTTATGAAAACCTATTATTATTAATATTAATTATTAATTTTTAAATGTCTCTTGATATTTACTTTCAACTATTTATTACAAAATATTTATCAAACTTTTTCAATGTACTTTACAACAGTTGTCCGTTATAAATTTCAACTTTATTTAGATTTTTGAAGTTTAATTTAAGTTTAGGATAATCGTTTAAGTTAGGATAATTAGGATTTTTAATGAAAATTATACGTACACAAATAAAAATATTTCTTGTAATTTAACTATTCAAATTGTCAACAAAATACTATTCAAATATGCACAAAATAGGTGTTCAAGTAAAGATAATTGCAAAAATATATATAAAATAAAAATAATGTGTGAGAAAAAAATTTAAATCAATAAAATATTTAAGTTTTTTTTTAAAGTCATGTGACTCAAAATTATTTATTATTAAAGTTTATAATTTTCTAAAAATTTTTCTAACATCATGTTTTCCTCACTAAATAGCATAAAGATATTTAAAATAAATTTTTCTTTCTTTACGCTTGAAATCTCTTATTGTAATGAAAATAAATTTTGACAATTATGATATATCTTAAATTATTAAAAAAGACTAATATTGTGTCTAAAATTAATGTATTTATACATATTCATAATGCTAGTAGGATACTATTAGTAAAGTGTACTGTTCATATTTATATTTTTAGTACAGTTATATATAAATGTACATTCATTACACGTAAATTTATAAATTTGTTTTTATATATATAATAGATATAATAGATATTTAGTTATTTTGTTGGTTATAAAAATTAAAAATGAAGTCATAATGGTTTTAAAATATTTGTTTTATATACATTCATTAGTTAAAATGATTTTAAAGTTAGCCTTTAACTTATATTTATGAAATTCTATACACTAAAAACCAGTGCATCAATGAATTATACGTGAAAATTATTTATTTGCTGTAATTCTTATAGTAGACAACTACTTCTTACTGATGTTAAATAAAATATTTTTATTTTATACACACTGTTTTTAATAGGTTTACAAACTAAGGAAATTTGAGACATAATTTCAGGTAGTAGTGTTTTATTTAAAGCTTTATGATTTCAAATTTCACATGAAAATTTATGTTAATTTATACATGCTGATTTAAATATACGTTACACGTTCTATATATCGAATTTAAGAATTTCATGACCTTCTGATTTTTTTAGTCTTTCGAATATATTAAACAAAAATGAAAATGATCATAACTAACTACACCTCTTAAGGCAATCATTAAAAAAGTAATTTTTCTATTTTGTTTCTTCAAGACCACTTTTTTAAACCAGATAATTTAAAATTAGCCTCAATTAAAAGATATTTTGACAGAAAAATACTGAAATTTCATTTTTAAAAAGCTTTGTTTAGAAATAAAAATTTACAAATATGAAAACAAAAATTTGAAATAACTGTTCTAAAAACTGTTAAATAATTTAATTTTCATTTTATGATCCAAAATACTAGTACTGCGCACTTATGTGAATAATAATATTTTCAGGCAGACTTACTATGAATTAATAGACCCTTAATATTATTTTTATATGACCCTTTCGTTTGACTATTCAATATTTTATGCTGCACATAAAATTATGCATCCCATACTTACTTTTCTTTCATTCACATTATGTATCATAAGAAAAAATTCAAACACAAAGAAAGAACAGCACTTTTCTTGCTTTCATATTTCTTACTATGTCAGTAAATCATAATCATTCTATATCCTAACACAACTCAAATGTTGTTTGCTAACAATACTACATTGCCACTTTTTCTTTTGGATTGTGGTATGAAATTTTCTAAAATATTTTTTTCCACTTCGCAAATTTCTGTTCCCTTTTCTAAACAAGGAAAATATCTGAATCATTACAGTTGTGAATAAAAAACACCCTCTATCATAATTTAATATTTTTATTCCTTCGACAACCCTCGAAATTTGGCCATCTACGTATATGACTTCATTTCATACCTTCTAGCATCTGACGTTGACACACACACATGGTGATATTGATCAAGTCTTCCTATCCTGGTAAATACCACTGAATAGCCCCTGTACTGTTTTACCGACAGAACTCTTGTCTATACAAGAAGCTCTAAATTGGATTTTAACTAATTGGCTAGATTCTGACGTCGTGCTCCTTTCGGATAGTCAACGAGCCTCAAAGCCGTATCGAAATTTTATCAGGAATATCCCAAGTGATTCCATATTTCTTAGTCCGATTCTCACAAACAGGAAGGAGAGTCATTTTTCACTGGATTAAAGCCTACTCAATCATAGAGGGCAGAGAGATGGCAAATTATTAGCAAAACAAGCTGCTAAAATTACAAGAATAATGACACTTCCAGTTTCAGCAAGAACAAAATAAAAAAGATGCGATTGAGGAGTGGTACCAGTACTGGAATAAAATCTCAACAGGCAGAACAATTTGAAAATATTCACTATATATCGAGAGGTCACTCTAGACAGTTTTTCTGACTCACCCTGCCCGAAGTCCATACTCTTGGATCATGGTCCCTTCTAGGAATACCTGAATCGTTTCAGACAGATGGATAATTTAAATACTTCTATTTCTGGCCAGCTCGGGGATTCAGAACATAATATGTTCACCTGCAATTTATCATCAATGATGGGCCATTTAATAGAAGCCATCCGCATTAAAGCACAAAAGTTCTCTGTATTTCAAACCAGAAGAACTAATATCTATCTATCTATCTATTGGACCAAGCATATATAAATATATAATATAATATATATATAAATATATATATGTATATATGTTTATATATGTGATATATAGCATTTATAACCAGATATATATATAATATACACACATATATATATATATATATATATATATATATATATATATATATATTATATATATATATATATATATATATATACATATATATATATATATATCTATATATATATATATATATATATATATATATGTGTGTGTGTGTGTGTGTGTCTACATTTTATTAATTTTGTGTAGTACTTAGGGAAAACCAAGCCCCTTTTCAATTTCATTTGAGTTAGTCTCAGATCAAGTCACTTATCAGTTCTATATTGCCTGTAAATTAATTCGGAAAAATTTAGTCGAGCTAGAATTTCTTTTAAAAACTCCACTTTATATTGCCAATATCGAAAGCTGAAAATTTCCACTATACTTCCGTAAAGCTGGAGATATACCACCATTCTGACTGATACTTATCGCCCCGAGTGTCAGAAGGGCAGATTTTTCTTAAAGAATTACTATAGTCTAGTACTTGGATTGTAAATACCCGGAAGAAAAGAAAGGCTACATTCGTGACGACACAACAATTGGGTTAGTCTTTTGTTTGTAAGTGTAATTTGGAATATAAGAATAAAAAAGAAAAGTTAAATATTTTATGTCTGAGCAAATGAAGTAGATAAGCGCTTGGTTTAAGGCTCTTTATTACATGATGGGTTTTAAAAATTGAAAAAAAATATTTACTTATTTTCCGATTAATTTTTAATAATATTATTATAGATATGTATTCATATACATATATATGCAGTAAGATGGACCTCCCTGTGGTTGGTTGCAGTCATGGCCTAAACAAATACATCGTTTAGACAAAGATATTTATTAACAGAAGGTTGGAGTACGGTCTCCCCCTTCATTATTGGAACAGGACAAACTGAGGGGTTAGATAACATGAAGTTATAAGTAAAAAGCCCTTGATACCTGGGTTAACATCTGTGTGAAAATCTCAAGGAAAAATCTGCTTCCGAAAACGTGCATTTACTTTTTGTTTGGAAATTTCCTAAATTATCGGCTAGGGGAATGTAGACTTATAATTGCTTAGACCAGTTCTCTGAAAGCGTAGACTGTAACCCCAATGGTCAATTTCGGTTGAGGGTTAAAAAGGGGAAAGCAGAGCAACTCAACATAAGATCTGAAAACCCCTGAAAATTTTCTCTGTCCGTCTTTGGGGTTTTATACATACTTTTCCTTATATATATATACATACATACATACATACATACACACACATACACACACACACACACACACACATATATATATATATATATATATATATATATATGTATGTGTGTGTGTATGTTCATAAATATATATGTGTGAGCGCGTGTGTGTACGTTTATATGATAAGATAAATGAAATTGAAATTAAGTAATATTTAATAATAACTGATATTTAATTTTTATTCAAAAGATTCCTGTGAACAAAATGTCTA
>CM063508.1:79520841-79526071 GCA_032207245.1 Pardosa pseudoannulata | reverse complement strand
AAATTTTGCGGAGAGTGATACAACGTAATTCAGTTTCGTCCACACTAAATGTTTTAAAACTTTCTATTATAATCAATAGAGAGGAATAATTTCATAATGTTATAACAGATGAAAAATATCTTGCAAATCCCACATTCTTTACGAATTTTTCTATGTTATTTTAATTATTTTAAAACACATGGTAAGTCAAAACAGGCACATTTTCAACAAGCTGCAATTTTCTTTAAAATTTATAGGGTCCCCTTGAGGGGACGTAGTGTGTTCTAAGACTATATATATATATATATATATATATATATATATATATATATATATATAAAGCAAAAATAATATATATATATATATATATATATATATATATATATATATATATATAATAATAATAATAATAATAAATGCAAGAATAAAAAAGGGGTAGTTTAAGGATTGAGAATTTGAATATTTATTGACGAAAAGCAGCTCATATAAAATATCTAGGATATAGTAAAAATTAAATTAAATTATATTAAGCAGGAATTCAAGGTCTTGGTGATGTATACGTCTTCTAGAGTGTTGCTCGAGCTTAAAAACTAGTTTTAATCTGAGTTGGGGAGACAGAACTTCCGCTAAGCCACTTAATTACATCACCTTCACTGTTTTATGACTCTCCTTCTTAATTTAATTTAACTTAATTTTCACTATATACACGTAAGGAAAGGTAAACTAGATCAGAAAACTAATGTAGGCATTTTGTATAAAACTCCAAAGACGGCCCGAGAAAATTCTCAGGGGTTTTCAAATTTTAAATCAAGGACAAAAAATCCTTTGTCCTTTTGTTTTCCCCTTTTTCACCCTTAACCTAAAATGAGGGGCTACAGTTTACGCCCTCAGAGAAGGAGTCTAACGAATTATAATTCTACATCGCCCTTGCGGACAATATAGAAAATTTCCAAACCAAAAGGAGTTGTACACTATCGGAGGCAGATTTTCCTATAGATTTTCCAACAGATTCTGACTGAGATGTTGACCTAGGTGTTAAGGGCCTTTTACTTCTAACTTCATGATAGCTAACCCCTAAATATGTCCTGTATATGTAATGAAGTGGGAACCCGTCCTCCAACGATCTGTTAATAGAGGTCTTTAAATAAAACGTTGTTTTATGGGCCATGACAGCAACCATCCATTGTGAAGTCCGTCTTATTGTATACATGTATATATAGTTTTCTTATTTCATGCAATATAATTTTTTAAAACACTAAAATACCACCATATAAAATAAAACGAATTTTCTTCCCAGAAAGATAACTTTTACAACACGTTTATTAAAAATTTAAATTTATATAAAATTAAGGATAAATACGTTTCATCATGTAAACTTTAAGCTTTCTCATTATATAACTTTTTATAATTTTATAAAAATTAAAAATTATTTAGAAACTCTTGTTAAAAAAGTTTTTCCATTTATCATGCTCTAAAATAAAATATATAGCTGGTACTTGTATAATTGAGGTTCATAGAATAAAAATATAATTACCTTTTATTTAATATAAAAATAATTATTTTACATATTTCGTACACAACTAATTGGTTGTTTATTTCCACTTTTAAGAAACGGAAATGACTTTCTATTTTTTTTTCACTTTGTACAGATTTAATATTTTTTATAAATGTTTTAGATCATATAACAGAATTAAATGTTTTAGATCTTAGTAATGATGGAAAAATGTATTTTTAAAATAACAAAACTTTTTTATACTGGTTCAAAAATAAACAGTTACGATGAAAATATTTAGCTCGAAATGTACTATAACACTCTAACAGAAAACACTAATAAGTGTTTACAAAAGAAATTTGTATTCCTTATAACCCAGCAAAAGTTCCAAAACAGCCAATTAAATATCTATAATTCGACTGTTTCGATCTTCTTTATATATTTCCTAATATTTCAAATAAGAGATTAAAATGAAACCAGATTTATGCTAGCAAGGGAAAAGTAGCTCTCAAAATGCGCTTCAATAAAAATATCAAAATGGAATCGAGAAATTTCGTAAATAGATTTATCACGGTTTAATCGGCTTTTGATAATTTTTCATTTACTCACTCAAAATGTAATTCTAAAACAACTTAAATTTTTGTTAAAATATTTTGTGTGTGTATGTTTGGTAACATTTTATCTTTTATAATAAACACTTCATTGCAGTAAGTTTCAGTAAGTTTTTATAATATTGTCACTACATGTTACCAAACTTGTCTTAACAGGAAAAAAATAATAATTGTATATTCTTTCAATCTTAGCAAAAGAGTTAAAACAAGCTATTAATCTTCTATAAGTCAAATATCTATATCATCATTACATCTTTACTAATGTTTGAAATAAAAAATGATTTGCAAATTCCACTTTCTTTATGAATTTTTCTATGGGATTTTAATTGTTTAAAAACACATGTTAAGTCAAAACAGGCACATTTTCAACATGCTCTAATTTTCTTTAAAATCTATAGGGCCTATTTATGTGACATAAGCGTTTCAAGACTCTCTCTCTCTCTCTCTCTCTCTCTATATATATATATATATATATATATATATATATAAATATATATATATATATATATATATATATATAATAGTTTAAAATACAAAAATAAAAAACGGGTAGTTTCAGGATTGAGAATTTCAATTTTTGATGGCGAAAAGAAACATATAAAATATCTAAGATATAGTAAAAGATTAAATTAAATTAAATTAAGAAGGAATTCAAGATCTTGGTGATGTATAGGTCTCCGAGAGTATTGCTCGAGCTTAAAAACTAGTTTTAATCTGAGTTGGGGGTCAGAACTTGCTCTAGGACACTTAATTACATCACCTTCACTGTTTTATGACTCTCCTTCTTAATTTAACTTAACTTTTTTTTGTATACATGTAAGGAAAAGTAAACTAGATCGGGAAACTAAAGTAGGCATTTTGTATAAAACCCTAAAGACGGCCCGAGAAAATTCTCAGGGTTTTTCAAATTTTAAGTCAAGGACAAAAGTTTCTGCGACCTTTTACTTTCCCCTTTTTAACCCTTAACCTAAATTGACCACAGGGGCTACATTTTACACCCTCAGAGAAGGAGTCTAACGAATTATAATTCTACATTGCCCTTGAGGACAATTTAGGAAATTTCCAAACCAAAAGGAGTTGTACACCATAGGAGGCAGATTTTCCTATCGATTTTAGAACAGATTTTGACTGAGATGCTGACCCAAGTGTTAAGGGCTTTTTACTTCTAACTTCATGATATCTTACCCCTCAGTATGTGCTGATCGTATAATGAAGTAGAAACCCGTCCTCCAACGATATGTTAATAAAAGTCTTTAACTAAAACGGTGTTATTTTTATGGGCCATGACTGCAACCACCCATCGTGAAATCCGTCTTATTACATACATATGTATAGTTTTGTTATTTCATGCAACATAATTTTTAAAACACATAAATACCACCATATAAAATATAAGGAATTTTCTTCCAAGATGATAACTTTTAAAATACGTTTATTAAAAATATATGTTTTATTATGGATAAATACGTTTTTTGTAATGTAATCATTTAGCTTTCTCATTAAATAACTTTTTATGATCTTATAAAAATTGAAAATTATTAAGAAACTGTAGTTAAAAAAGTATTTCCATTTATCATGCTCTAAAATACAATATATCGCTTGTACTTGTATAATTGAGGTTTATAGAATAAAAGTATAATTATCTTCTATTTAATATAAAATAATTATTTTACATATTTCAAACACAACTAATTGGTTGTTTATTTCCACTTTTAAGAAACGGAAATGAATTTCTATTTTTTTTCACTTTGTGTACAGATTTAATAATTTTTATAAATGTTTTACATCATATAACAAAATTAATTGTTTTAGATCTTATGAATGATGGAAAAATGTATTTTTGAAATAACAAAACTTTTTTTATACTGGTTCAAAAATAAACAGTTAAGATGAAAACATTTAGTTCGAAATGTACTATATCAAGCTAACAAAAAACACTATTAAGTGTTTACAAAAGAAATTTGTATTCCTTATAACCCAGCAAAATTTTCAAAACAGCCTATTAAATTTCTATAATTCGAATGTTTAGATCTTCATTATATATTTCCTAATATTTCAAATAAGAGATTAAAATGAAACCAGATCTATGCTAGCAAGTGAAAAGTATCTCTCAAAATGCTGTTCAATAAAAATATCAAAAATAAATCTAGAAATTTCGAAAATAGATTTATCTCGGTTTAATCGGCTTTAGACAATTTTTCATTTACTCACTCAATATATAATTCTAAAACAACTTAAATTTTTGTTAAAATATTTTGTGTGTGCGTATGTTTGGTAACATTTTGTCTCTTCTAACAACAATTCATTGCAGTAAGTTTCAGTAAGTTTTTATAATATTGTCACTACATGTTACCAAACTTGTCTTAACAGGAAAAAAATAATAATTGTATATTCTTTCAATCTTAGCAAAAGAGTTAAAACAAGCTATTAATCTTCTATAAGTCAAATATCTATATCATCATTACATCTTTACTAATGTTTGAAATAATAGTAACCAAAAAGTAACATCAAAATAAAGAAGTGAAAAATGCCTCTCTTTATTAATATTTCCAGAAATGAATCAAGAAGAGATATTTCTACCTTAAATTTATTTTAGACAATTTTTGGTTTACTCACTCAAGATTTAATTCTAGGAGAAAATCTTAAATTTGTGTAAATTTTTTTGAGTTTGTTCTATAAAGATATTGGTTTATATTATAAGACGTCAATACATGGATGTTTATTTTATTCTTAAAATATGTTTACAAAGGTAACTTAAGAGAAAATATTAAATGTTTGAAAAAAAAATTTTTTTTCCATCTCAACATTTTGAAAAAAATTTAAAACAAGTTATTAAATTTCTATAATTTGAATGTTTTCATTCAAATTATATTTGTCATTATGTTTTGAATAAAAAATAATGGTGATATCCCATCAGAACAAACAAATGAAAAACACCCCTCAAATATTCTTCATTATAAATTCCAAAAATCAATCGAGGCCTTTTGTAAATAGATTTTTCTCGCTTGAATCTATTTCCGATCATTTTTGACTTCCTTTGTAAATTTAAAACAAATCTTAAATTTGTTCCCAAATTGCTTGTTGTTTAGTAAAAATTGTTTAATTTCTTAACAATTCAATACATATATAGTATTATAGTTTTGCCGCA
>CM063508.1:79515841-79518341 GCA_032207245.1 Pardosa pseudoannulata | reverse complement strand
TTTGTGTTTTGAATATTAAATGAGATTAAATTTTACAGCTATACCATCTTTTTCTCCTATACCCCAAAAAAATAAAATTCACTTCGTTGAGATTAAAAATTGGATATTTCATAACAAATTCGCGAAAATATAATTTTAAAATTTATTAAAAATTTAATAAAAACTTAGTTTGTATTTTTTTTTACAAAAATTACAAACTAGTTAGGGAAAATTAGTTATATATTAATAATTACTATTTAATATTGGTTATACATTATAAAATTACCGATAAAAATAGAGGAATAAAAAGAACTGGACAAGTTTTATATTGAAGGAAATAACTATAGAATATTAGAAAATACATTGCAATGATGTCATACATAGTACTTTAATTCAGTGTATACAAGACTGATTGGTTAATATTTAATCGTAAAGAACTTTCTAAAATTGTATAGAAAAATTGTTTTTTATAAATAATATTTATTAACATAGATTAAAAAGGAAATTTTCTAAAGAATTGCATTTAAAATGATTTAGAATTTTTTTATTCATTTGAATTTGATATATTTTGATTCAATTTTAAAATTTATCGAGACGTCTTTTGTATATTTTTTTTTGTAAATATTGATTAGAAAAATATTTTTATGGTAATAGTTACTGTTTAAAATCCATTTTACATAATGGAAACACTTATAAAAATAAAGAATTAAAAATGATTAAACAGAATTATTAAACAGATTAAAATTTTTAAAAGGAAAAAATTAACTACAATATATTAAAAATATATTGTGATGATGTCATGAATAGTACTTTTTAAGTTAGGGGATACAAAAGTTATCGGTTGATACATGGACCCAAAGAAATTTTTGAACTATAATTTAAGATTATTTAATGAAAGATATTCATCAGCTTAGTTTAAATAATGAAATTATTATCATAATTTCATTACACACGTAGCACACGCGAATAATTATTACCTAAAGAAGTTTATTTTAAAATGTATAAATATATTTGCTCGTTTTGATTTTATAGATTATAACAATATATAAACATTTTTAAAATTTATTAAATCTTCTTGGTTTGTAGCTATTGTCACAAAACTTTATTGGAGAAAATAGTTTTATAAAAATAATTATTAATTAAAATCGATTATTCATACTGAAATCACTAATGGAAATGAATAAATAAAAAGATTAATTAGTTTTTAGAATGAATAAAATTCTTATATAGCATTAGAATTTATATTTAATGACGATGTCATGGATTGCACTTTTTCATTTAGTTCATTTAACACTTATCGAATGAAAATTATATTTCACTGCTAAAAATTTTCTTAAATTTTATTTCATAAGTAATTATTTTATGAATGATATTCATGAGTTCAATTTAAGGAATAAGGTTTTCTAAAGAAATGTATTTAAAATATTTTATGGATATTTGTTCTTCGTTTAAATTTGATATTTTTTTATCCTGCTCATAAATAAAAATCTGAGTTAAAATTCACTACATTCTTGAATGTTTAAAAAGGAAAGAAAAAGGTTTATTCTATTTTTGATTTTTCTTACAGTATCACTGCTACATGTATTTTTGTGGAATATCAATAAGATTTGTGTTAGATATATACACATCAACTTCCATAACGCTTACACGCTTAAATATTTGTAAACCATTCTTTTAGACTGTTCTCATATTACGGATATGGTGAATATTAAAAGTATTTTTTATGAATTATTACCTAAAAATATTGAAAATTTGCTTACATATAAATGGAATTATAAATAAATAAATTTTATTATATTTTAAATAATTTCTTTTTATGAAAACTTATTATTATTAATTTTTAAGTGTCCCTTGATGTTTGCTTTCAATTATTTATTACAAAATATTTATCAAACTTTTTAAATTTACTTTACAACAGTTGTCCGTTATAAATTTCAACTTTATTTAGATTTTTAAAGCTCGATTTAAGTTTAGAATAATCGAATTTTTAATGATACGTACACACATAAAAGTATTTCTTATAAGTTAACTATTCAAATAGTCAACAAAATACTATTCAAATATGCACAAAATATGTTTTAAGTAAAGATAATTGCAAAAATATATATAAAATAAAAATAATGTGTGAGAAAAAATTTTAAATCAATAAAATATTTAAGTTTTTTTTTAAAGTCATGTGACTCAAAATTATTTTTAAACATAATATATTAAATGATACTTTGATCTATATCTGTACAAAATTTGATAACTTACTTTAAGTTTATAATTTTCTAAAAATTTTTCTAACATCATGTTTTCCTCACTAAATAGCATAAAGATATTTAAAATAAATTTTTCTTTCTTTACGCTTGAAATCTCTTATTGTAATGAAAATAAATTTTGACAATTATGATATATCTTAAATTATTAAAAAAGATTTTGATAATCTGTGTAAAATTAATGTATTTATACATATTCATAATGTTAGTATTATACTATTAGTAAAGTGTACTGTTTCTATTTATATTGTTAGTACACTTAT
>CM063508.1:79478341-79510841 GCA_032207245.1 Pardosa pseudoannulata | reverse complement strand
TAAAATAATTTCTTGTGATATCATCTGAAATTGGTCTTTTTGGCAGTTTAGTTTATCACGATAAAAATCTATATAAAAAATTTTTTCTAGAAAAAAAAATGCATATTCCAATTTATATATATATATATATATATATATATATATATATATATATATATATATATATATATATATATATATATATATATATATATATATATATATATATATATATATATATATATATATATATATATATAACCTATATGCGGTGCAGTGATCAGCGCAACGGACTTCAATACGAGAAGATCCAGGATCAAATCCCCATGCGTTGATGTGGGAATTTTAATTGAATTTAATTACGTTTATGATGGCTGTAAATGTAGGGTATCAAGGACTTTTAAAATAATTTTTTTCCGTACATTTCTACAAAAACGGTTCAATTTTAATTTATATAAAAACATTTTACAATTTTTATATTTACAGCGTTAAAACAGGACAAAGTCCATCAGATCGTCTAGTGCATTTATATATGTAGTGGACAAAGGAATAAAAATTGCAAATTAATATTTTATTGAATTTTAATAATAGGAAAAAGGATAATATTCTGCATTTATTTAAAAGTTTTCTTTATATGATCTGGGATTCAAATTTGGAAAACTGATTTAGATGCATTTAGGTTAAATTTTAATGTATTATATACATGCATAATTAAATGTATTCATTTTTATTTATAATTGGTAATATACCGAAGTAAATATTCTTTTTCATGCTATAACGATGATACGCAGTATCGTAACAATTATAAGCAACAGACTTAAAATTAATAGAAAACATAGTTACAGTTTTTACTAAAGTTGATTACGTTATCTTCGTCATTCGGAATATATTTTTAGATATAATTTAATAATTATAAATACAATCAAAGCAGGATTCGTAAAATTTTGTTACTAAAATTGGTTTCATATTACAAATATTTAGAGTCTTTATATACTACAATAAATAAATAAATTTCCAAAAACGATATCTATTTTGGGGCACCAAATACGTAGCCGATGTTAGGGGAAAAACAACAAAAACAAACAAAAAAAAAAGTAATGGAAGATAAAATAGAAGAAATAGAGTGAAGATAACTCTGGTGAAGAAGGATATATCAATAAAAACTAATAAGAACGTGAAAAATAGAGAGATGGGGAAATATAAGAACTTATTCAAGAATTGAGCAGCGAAACAAGAAAAAATATCGAGAAAACAAACAGAACTGAAAGAGGTAAAAATTAATTTTTTATACGTAGTCCTTTGGGATAAAAATAAATTGTTTAGTATTTTTTAAATTCTTGCACCAATTGTACTTTTTCGGTTGGAAAATTGTCTCGAAATCTGGATTTTTTTTACTTTTTCATTTATCTATGTTTTTCAACATTGTGCCTAATATTTTTCTTTTTTTATGAATCAAAATTTATGCTCAATCTTTGATGACGAAACACATTTAAGTCATTCCATCTAGTTTGTTTTATTAATTTTTACGAATGAAAATGGTGAATTTTGATTTATATATTCTCATTCTACACCGGTGATAAAAAATTAATTAATATGCTTATAAAAAAGTCTTCACTCGCTAGATGAATTCCTGAATATTTATCTAGATGGGAATTTTTAAGAATGGAAATGCCTGTTTTATGTTTCTACATTTTTATTTTTCAGGCAAATATTCTTCTTTGAAATAATATGTGTACATTAAGAACAGAGGTGTATGCCCAAAATTTTGAAAAAAAAATTCAATCTCAAAACAGTTAAAATTCTATGTTTATCATTTAGATTAAAAAATTTAAATATTTTGGGATAGACATAAATCAAATTCCAAATAATGGGATAAAAAAGGTGCAAATTCTTCGAAAAGATTAGGATAATTTTTCTTGATATTTATTTTAATACACGAGGTATAAAAAAATCTCTTTCCATACACAAAGGAACCTTTCGTTGTTGGGTCAGAAAAATGTAAAAAAAGAATAGAATTAAATAAATTATCATGTATAAATATTTTTAGCCCATGGATATAAATACTGAATATTTCCATGGATGAATATGTTTATGATACATAAAATCATATTTGATATTATAAGTTGGCCTTTATTTATCAAACAAAAAAACCATAAGTTAAAAAATTTATACATAACCCCAATTTTAAAATTTCCTGGGAAAATTAGAAATAATGTGATACCTGAGGTACTTGACAATATCTTTACTAGCAATTAAACCGAAAAACCCGTAAAGAAAAATTACCGTACTTCTTAAATTTGATTACTTTACATTACCATCTATATCATATTTATGACCTGCAAATTACTAGTCTAATAGGCCAACCGATGGCCGATTAGTTATGGTGCTGCCCTTCGGTACCGAAGTTCATGGGTTCGAATCCCACAGTCGCATGGATATTCGTAGCTGTCCGGAATTGGCTTTAAGCTGTCTCATTAATCCTCGTATTGGTTTGGTTTGGAGTACTACGGTCTACTTTTTCAACTCCTCTTCTTAGCCCACTCTCCTGTTTCTAATCATGGATCTTGTTGGTGCTTCAACCACATTTGGCGAAATTGGCGTGCTTGCAGCTTGCGTGCGTGGCGTGCTTGCAGCGTGGCGTTTGAAATCTGGCGAGGGGATCGTAACTCAACAAATTGATACATAAACAAAAACAACATTTTGAGGAAAAATTTTACAAAAATTGAATATTTAAAATCTAATTGAATTAACAAAGAAAACACAAAGGAAACACATAACATTCATACTAAATAGACTGAAACATTCACTTAATCACAAATTAAATAAACTGAGTGTGATTTTCATCACAAATTTGTGATTTAGTGTAAATTGTAAAATTAATTTAATTTTGATTCTGTATTTTGAGTGGAGGTTGAAGAGGAGTTGTAAAATTGAAATTTTTTTTCAAATCTCTTATTGCAACACGAGGGCTAATGAGACCGGGACCTACAGCTTAAAGCCGATTCCGAACGGCTACGAACATCCATGCCACTGTGGGATTCAAACCCACGAACTCCGGTACCGAAGGCCAGCACCCTAACCAATCGGCCATCGTTCGGTTAACCCTCGAATTGCAATAAGTAGATCATAGCACTCCAAACCTAGTTTAATAGTTAATCCAATCTTTTCTTATTGTTAGTACATGTTCTTTCTCTAAACTAACTGTGGCAACATGCGTGTATAGTTAAAATTGAAAGGTGTTTAGCAATTCATTTCTTAAATGTAAAAATAAAAATCAGAATTTTTTAAACCAATTTTTCTCCTAGACAATCGCATCTCTGGAATATCTCCGGGAAACGAGATAAATCAAATTCTAAATAGCGTGGAAACAAAGATGCAAATTCTCAGAAACACGCTGGCTGACACAATCTCCATTGATATTTAATCCAAAACACACGCAAAAAGAAATCTCTTCCCACATATGAAAGGAGGAGGGGTCTGCAGGAAACATTTGCATCGCTTCGTTTTCGGGTGGTGAAACATATTCAAATGAAACCTTGCAAGTGAATAAATGCATGCGAAAGAAGCGAGGGAAAAAAATAAAGCGATGCTCATAAAACAAAAAGATCAATCATGGACAGTGAGGGGCCTTAATGTTCTGGTAGTGGGTAATTCAGATGGGATGGAAGCATTTTCATTCTGAGACGATCATCTCAGTTTATAGGTACATTTGATGGGAAAATAACTGTTATTGCTCCATTTAAAAAGATACAAAATGTATAGACATTAGAGAAGTCAGTACAGGTCCAGATGTAAGACTAAAGAATTAGAAATACTTCAAGAGCGTTGCTGTAATGTTATTTATACATAAAAGAGTTAAGCATTTTTTAGTGTTTAGCTGGCAGTCTTTCTCAGGCTTAAAGGTCTCAGGTATATAATATTCATCTATAATAACAGATTCAAGATCTCTAGCTATTTACTTCCCTTATTCGTGTATAAATTGCACTTTTTTTCCAAACATTCAAGGCAAACACTCAGTAACACTTTAAACAAGGAATAGTTTATACAGCTTACTGCAATCATACGATACACTTAAGACCAAAGAAGACATCTTTATGATGTTAATGAAAGCATTTAATGCTATGTTTGTCTTCGAGTAATTTTGTTCTAAATCTATATTTAAGTTCCATTTTTTAATATTAACTTATAAAAATGTTAGTATACATAGAAATTAAAAATCATGTTTTCAGGTGCATTATTTTATTTAAAATGGATGATTTTACTGACTTTTTACGAAATGTGTATAACTAACGGTGAATTAGGTGCGATTTCCTGAAAATTATTGTAAATGTATTTATATAGAATCAAAACATATCATTTAATAATAAGAAGATCCTGGAAACATATATGCAATAATTGAAATTAAATGTCCACTTGTTTGATATGTTTTAATTCTACACGAACTGAGTCTGTTTTTTTATGCCATTGAGTTATCTCGAATTATTACTAGGTTTACGGACGTTTCTTATATATCTATCTCTACTAACACGCGTCATTTTGACGCAAGAACGAATACATATAAAAACACTGATAAAGCAATGTAATTATACATTATAAGTAAAAATGAAAATATGAAATATTATTGAGGTTCGCACTAATATTACTAATTAAAAAAACATTCTAGTATTTTATTTTTCAATACTCGAACCATGTACTAAAATCTCTTCACACTCTGATTTCAATTGATATTCTACGTTTCGTTCTTTCTATTGTTGGTTATTGCTTATTTCATTTGAGATAACAATATTGGATAACGGATCGAAGTATTGTCGGTACTAAGAAGACTTTCCTTTCTCCAGAGCACTCGCCAAATCAGCTGTTCGGAAAGCCTACCTGTTGACCAGTACCATCGCAGAGTCTGGGATGTTGACAGTTGGTTTGAATAGGCGTTAAGCCCTGATCGATTTGGGGTAATGAGCCCAAAAGATTGCAGCGATATTCCAGAATCGGGACAGCCAACGAATGAGAATTCAGCTAAAAAACTAGCTGTAACTTTAGCGGGAGTTCTCAGGTAACTGGAATCATAACTGACCAAAACTCGACTGGCGGGTACGTAACTGACCCCCAGGTATAAAAAGCAATATATATTTATCTCGTTCAAAGGATAAAAGTCAGTATATGAGATAAATTAAAAATGCAAAATGTTTTTGTAAGTTTCGTTATTAAATTCGAAATGCGTTAAAATGCTACATCCCGTAAGCCAGTGTTAATAATGCAGCTATTTTCTAGTTTAAGAAAGTTTTCTTTGTTCCAACATTTTGTATTTGTGGATTGCTATGGGTGCATTTATTGTTAAGGTTTTATTTGTGATGTGTCAAAATATTACGCATCATATAAAAAGTATTAATAGGTTAGGTGCAAAATGGTTAGTATTTGTTAAAAAAATAAAATGTTTTAGAATTTTTTTTGAAATTAAATAAATTTTAAGAACTGCAGTAGTTTTGTTAGAAAAGTTGCCGAGTTCATGGCTGGAGAATTGTTAGTTCTGGGTCCAAGACAATCAAATACAATCTCATTCACTAATAGAGGGTAATGTATGTAAAAGATTCGTGGTGTCATTGTACTCGAAGTTCAAATGATACCTTTGCAGGTGGAAATCTAGGCCTGGGGACTTTTCTGCTGGTCCGTGTTTCTAAATTTTCGAGGGTCCACTTGGAGGTAATAGTAATTTAAGAATTAATGGTGTTCTCCTAATTACTGCTAGTTCTTCGCAATGTTGACCACCTAACTTATGCTTTTGCACCCCAGAGCCCTTGGTTTCAAAGACGGAGTTTGGTACCTTAGGCCATGACCCAGCATACGCTGTAGAGCAGGGGGGAATGGAGTTCTTCTAAACGAAAAATGTGACCCTTCGCCTTAAATTGAGTAGCCTTTAGAGCTTAAACCTCATGAGCTTGGTTCATCTAAGTGGTATTAGTAGCTAAAATATACAGTCTAAAAAACATTCATTTTTAAGTTCAAAAATGCATTGTTTATCTCTCCATTTAAATTGCTCTAAATAACAGTAAAATAAATCCCTATTTTTATGCCTTCTTTAAACGACCAACCTGAAGTTTGAAAACGTTATGAGATTTTATTTGACTTTACTCCTTTCTGATTTATCCACCCAAGATGTCATATGCTACCAAACCAATTATATTATCAACATGATAGTCCTTTTTATCCAATATATCAAGAGTTAGGGAAGAGAGAAAAAAGGGAAATAACCTTTTCCATACCGATATCCGTTTCAGTGGAACCTCTAGATTAAGTATTAACCCAAGTGACCACACTTTGACGATATGAGAAAGATTCTGCCCGCAGAGAATTAAGTATTACAAATAGAAAAGAATGTTGATTTTTATTATAAGATTTAGTTGAATGTAAAAAATAACAAAGTTTGATTTTAAATATCTACTTTTAATATCAATTAATAAATATTGAAAAGATAGTTTGTAATATAACAGAAAGTCAATTTTGTTTACGTTCATATCTAAAAGAAATATGTATCTAACGTTTTCATAATAAATGATACTTATGCAAATAACTATCTATCCCTCTACATATATACATTTAGATTAAAATATGTATTTACCGATAACTTTATAGATGCATTTATATGATTTGATAGTTTTGGGTAGACAGATAGTTACATACAGCATATTCATCACATTTATTCAATATGCATTATTAGAGGCAATAATAACTACCAATTTGTTTGGGCTTGGAATATTTTGCACGGAGATCTACGGCTTAGAGCCGAATTTGAATTCTTCTAAACATACTAGCCAGTAATTGAATAAAAGATAATAATTTATGTGTACTAAAACGGTACATAAAAATATTTTTGAAATCTTATGAACAACAAAAACTCAACATGAATTTTGTGTTTATATATCTAGCACATAATTATTCATACAACAATATATTATAAAGTTATTGTTAATTCAGTTGATGGTGCCTAACACCTTGGTAGAATCTCGATTTTATATTATAGAACGAAATACTAATTTAGATTACAATTCCCTCTCGGATAGGCTTAAATATCTGTAGAGACATTTTAGGTTCAATTTAGGCAAGAAGTCCCAGAAAATAATCCTAGAAAATATCCTTCTGTGATAACCTTTTAAGTAATGCTTTTACAAAATATACGTAAAAACACTGCACAAATATTGTCAAATTTAAACTTTTGAAGAGAGGTAACTTTAAATTTACTTGGAATAGAACCAAAAATTGATAGCATTTATGGTCCTTGTATACATTAGATGCAATCTTTAAGAAAATAGCATAAGCAGGTAGAATTTCCTCAGGAACATTGTATGGTGTTCCAAAGGAACACAAGAAAAAGGGCACTTTGAAAGTGAAAAGAAAGATTACATGAAAAATATTTTCCCTACTGTGTCATGGACAATAAATTGAATTTTACTTTATGTATAAGAAAAAAATATAAGACTTCATTTCATAAAAAGTAGAAATCGTATAATATACTTAAAATAAAAAAAATTAAATTACCAGTGCTACTGAAACATTTATGTATCAACGGCGAAAATATTAATAAAAATGCATTACATTAAATTATAAAACATCAATAAAATTTGAATCTAGTCAAACCATAATCGTCTGAAGTAACATTACTAAGCGTTTGCAAATAACCTATGTACAACGAAAGATAAAACGCATTTATGCTATCGAATTCGTTTATGCAAAATATAAATACAATAAAAGTTTAACACGAGTGGGGATGCATTTGCATTATTATGCTACATAAAAGGGTTTTTGAATAAAACAGTAGATGCTGGAACTAATAAGTTAACCGACTTTTGCTGAAAGAGATTTGAATGCTGCAAGATCTTTTTTAGTCAGATAACTTAAAGAATTTTTCCTTCGTTCTCTTATGATATTTAGAATTTAGCGATATATTTTTGAGAATGCTTGTTAATATTACCGTTTTTATCCTCTCAGAATGAATTTTAGAAGCCTTACCACTAAATAACTTATAGAAAATGTTCCTATTTATTACAGAAGAATCTTTTTTGATTTTTGTCAGAGCATTCTTAATGTAGATGCATTTATTCTAGTAAAAAATATTCTTTGAATAAAGTTTAGTAAAATATATTTTATGAATCTGTCTTATTTTAAAATTCATTTTTAAGCATAATTTAAGTTTTCTCTGTCAAAAGATTACTAAAATGTATATAACCGAATATGATTAGAGTCTTTTGTATTTCTCTTTAAATGTGAAGTTATATAACTTAGTTTAAGCTTAAATAAACTATTTTAAGTTTTTTTAAACAAAATTTTCTTTCATTCGTATTCTGAATGCTTTAGGTTTTAACAGTGTAAAAATTTAAACAATTTGACAGTATGAAAATATGACAAAGCAGAAAATTTACTACGTTATTTGAAATTCTCAGAAGAATCATGGTAGGACTACTTGCACCGAATTTTAAGTTCGTAATTACAAAACAAAAATAAAATGATCTATATTCACAGTGAATAAATTTAATGTTTTTCCTTGTTTGGAATAAAGTAAAATTAAATCGCAAAGTATTCCGGCTTATAAGATATGTCTACATTAACGATAAAACTCAATATATTGACACAGCTGGTCACCAATATATGCAGTACTTGAGCTCACACTGACAAAATCATTAGATTGAGAAACAAAAAGATATTTTAAAGGTAATGCAAATGATAATTCTAATGACATTTCTAATGATGCATTACACAATTATAGCATTAAAATATTGTGCTTAACTTAATGGTGTTTAAGTAAATCATGTGATCTGATTATATAATAAAATAATTTTTGCTTATAATGAAATTTATATGTAACGAGCCCAACTAGACGCCGTCATATATCCACCTGAGATTTACTCGAACAACAGTTTTACCCTGAAAAGAAACGAAATTTGAATATTTCAGGGTGTAAATGATAATTTCGATGAAGGTTCATACAATGGACATTACACAAACTGTGCATAATTTAATAGGTGTGTTTAATGTGATGTGGTGTCCACATGACATGTCACAAGAAATACAACGTCAATCGCTAGATTAAGCTTATAAGATTCAACAGTGTTTAAATTTATCCAAAGTCCGGTTGTTATTGTCTTCGTTGACATCCTTTCTAGGAGATAAAAATATTAAAAAAAGAATCTATGCCTAGGTACGTATCTTGCTCGATTCTATAACATAGCGAAAGCTTGATAGTGCCTTTCCTCGCTTTTGGATTTGTTCTAATTAAACGACAGGGGTTAATTACAGGTGGATTCAAATTTGGTAAAGAGTACCTCCATGGTTTTTTTATGGACAGCTGCCTCATATTTGCGTTACATCTGAAGCAAACCAGGCAAACCCCACTCAGTTTTATCTATATATTTGGAAGACAACAAAACTTGTGACTAACGAACTGCGATAGCTCCCTGTCAGTAAATAAATATGGACACTTCGTACGTCAAAGACAGTAGGAAAACAGGTTTAAACTTCGTGTGTTTCAAAGTTCAGTGAGAAGATCAACACCATGTGAAATACACACTTCAGATGTAATGCATTATCATTATCCTATCTCCAAACAAAAATAGAAAATTTAGACAAGATTTACTCTACAGAATAAACTTTATACATTCATTACAACTTTATTAATAATTGTGTTACAAGTATAATATCTTTGACTAGCTTAGTTTCATTACTCTTATCGCAGTTCATATCTTTATTTAAAAATTCTGATTAACGAATACAATTACTTGTGTTTAAATTATTATATGAACAATTTTCCTCAATATTTTGCCATTCAGAATGTATAAAGAATCAGTAAATGTTTCTATAAAATGAATGGCTTGTAAATTGTGGTAGTGAATGACAATTACTCTATATTTTTAGCTTTATGTTATGACTTCATTTTTCCATGTTTTTTCATGCTCAGTTTGTCAAAATAAAAAGATTGAATTTGTTTAGAGTTAAACAGTGAACCCATATGTAACTTTCTTTTTAACGTGGAACATTTAGAAGGTTAATAAAATTCTCTGCACATACGACTGATGTTAAAGTACAATACAGAAAACAGCTATTTTTATAATGCATTCAGTCAACCAATAGGTAAAGTTTTTTTTCCATAAGTTAACATTGAGTCAAATGAATCCAGTTCAGAAGATCATTAACCCCACTAAAAGGTAGTTTGTTCATTTAATGATCCACGGTTGTAAAAAAAAAAAAATGGAGAGAGTAACGAAAATGCTCCTCAGGTTTTAGATTTATTTTTAAGCTGTTTCATCTTTTAAGTTTTTAATTCCAGCTTCCGGGATGGTAATTTTAAACGAGTCGCTTATATCCGAAAATTATAAGAGGATAGGAAACAGAAATGTGTTGTTCATTTATAAAGGAAGTTAACAAATATACGTTTTCCCATTGTAAACCCTTTTAACCTTTTGTGAACGATTATAAGAAAACACAATTAATGGATATAATGTCAGGTAAAGGTGACAAGATCCTCTTTTTTATTCAGTTTATTTCTTATAAAGCGACGATATTCCTACATTAATTTTTGTTTTCGTATGTGGTAATAGATGCTTCTTTCCTACATTTACGGATTTCGTATTAAGCATGTATTATCCATCCGGCATATTTAATATTTTATCACTCATTTCATAAATTATGCAGAAAGAGCAGTGGAATTTGTTTTTTGTGGCATTTAATACATGATCCATGCAAATTTTCTACCAAAATTCTCCTCAAAATAAATGAAGGCCTAGAAATGTAGTAATGAAAGGAGCTGGGTGGTACTGTAAATAAACGGTTCAAAACTTCTTTGACGATATTTTCAAAATATAATGAATGGGTTGGTATGTGAAACTCTAGAATTACAAACTTCCACCATGCTTCATTTTTGTTCTGCTGTTTTCTGGAAAAGCGTCGTAATTTTTTCGAGTTTAATATCAACTTTACTTACATTTCCTGTTTCATGCAAGTAAACATGGATTCATTTGTTAAAACTGAAAGATCGTCTTGAAGATAAACTTGTATATGCCTAATTAATAAGGCATTGCTACGCTTTCTTAATATTTCTGAGGAAAGAATATTTTTTGGTTTTGGTTTTGGTTTTGGTTTTGGAGCGCTACGGTCTACTTTTTGCAACACGAGGGCTAATAGGAGGAAAGAATATTGATATAATATTTTAAACACAAGTAATTGTATTTGTTCAACAGAATTTTTAAATAACAATATGAAGTAAGATAAGTGTACTGAAACTAATCTAATCAAAGATGTTATATACATGTAAACAATATTATTAATAAAGTTAGTTCTGTAGAGTAAATTTCTAAATTTTCTATTTTTGTACTTAACATATGCTTTCTATATTTACTTTTTATTTCTTTATAACTTAGTCTTCAGAAGAAACTTCGTAATTCTGTAATATAATGACATATTTATTGCTTGATATAATAAAATAAGAAAAATAACTACTACCTAACTCTTTTAACTTACAAACTGTTAAAGATTTATGTTTTCATGTGAAAGTAAAGTCAGAGTATGGGATTTTGTCAAAAGAAGTAAAGGAGTACTTATATGCTGAACATTTAATGCTTGATAAATTAAAACACGAAGAAAATCTATGTCGTCCATAATTGTGTAAAGTATTCAATTTCTATATTAATAATTAAATAAAACATTAGACAGTGAATAATTAAATCCATTTTAAATAAAGAATATTTTTCTCTAAAATTCGAGCTATTTATATAACTATGTTTCTAATGGAATTTTAAATGCCAAGAATATTGATAGTAGAAATATTTATTTTGTGAAAAGCATTACTGTAATATATTATGATAATATATATTTAATATATATATATATATATATATATATATATATATATATATATATATATATATATATATGTCATGTTTAAAAATGGGGATTAAGAATTAAGCGAGTTATAATTACAAATAGTTAGAAATCGTTAACGATAACGTAATAGGAGAAAGACACACCCTCGAGCGGAACTATACAGAGTAAAAAATCTGACGCAGAAGTAGACATAGGAATTTGCTTAGGTAGCAATGCCAGGAGAGTCAGTTCTGAGCGGGAACTTGGTCTGATAACATCCTCCACACTTGTCGTGGCAAAATATGAGAACAAAGGATATCTAAATGGAATAGCCATGGACAGAAGGATTACAATAAATAAGTTTTTATATATAATATCAAATGTGTCTTTCATGCCTTAACCACTTGTCCGTGTCATATATATATATATATATATATATATATATATATATATATATATATATATACATATATACATATATATATACACAAACACATATATATATATATATATATATATATATGTATATATATATATATATATATATATATATATATATATATATAATTTATGTGTGTATGTATATATAAAATATATACATATATATATAATTACAATAAAGAATTATATTCTATATAATATATATATATATATATATATATATATATATATATATATATATACATATATATATATATATATATATATATATATATATATATATACATATATATATACATATATATATATATATACATATATATATATACATATATATATATATACATATATATATATATACATATATATATATATATATATATATATATATATATATATATATATATATATACATACACACACACATATATATATATATATATAATATATATATATATATATATATATATATATATATATATATATATATATATATATATATATATATATATATATATAATATATATATATATATACTATAAATAATTGATTTTCAAGTGTCAAGACTCTTCATTTTAACAGAATTTGAGATGAGAGATTTTTTAAAGTTTTCCTCTAAAAATGTATTCATATTAATATTTCAAGGTTTTATTTGAAATTTATTTTACTTTCAAGAAGAAAAAAATCTATTTTGTACTGTTAATTATACAGTAATTTTTAGGATAAAAACACATTTAAGAGAAATCTGGAACATTTCAAGCTTTACAAGGAGTATTGCTTTATTATATTAAGAAAAATGAATTTTAATTCTTTTTTGTATCGTATATAAATAATTTCTTTTATACATTAATTCTGATTTTTCTTGTATAGATAGTAGTAATTAAGTATTATATCTTTGAAAACAAATTTCATTTGGGTGTTGCATACTTCTATGTTGATGCACATTGTGTTTTTAATATTAATCTTAATCTAATTCATATTTTTCTTGACTAAAAAAGGTATTTTAATTGAATTTTATATATTATTTCAATATGTTTTCTATATTTATCAAGGGTATTTATAATTGCTGTTGAATTTATATATACATCAAACACATCTTTTCGCTATAAACAGTAAATATTGGAAAATAATTTTTAAATAATTTTTAAAAATATTACTTGCACCTAAATATGGGTGTAAAAAAGGTAATAAATGAAAAACGAAAAGAAAATGCAGCATAAAGTAAAAAAAATCTGAATTTTTTTTTATCTCCTTTCAAAATAGAAATAAGTTTATCTAAAGAAGTCATACTAACTTAATACTGAAAAATACATATAAATAATAACAATCAATAAAAATAAACATCATACTGAAAAATAAACTTTACCGATTTTAATAGGATTTCTTTTTTACCATAGATATTTTTCTTGATTCCTTTAATCTCGTAATGTGTAACACACATCTAAATATTTCTCTAATATTTATTATCCTAAATTTAGTAATGTAGAAGGTATCATTTCAGTGAAAACTTGTTCACCCGGAATAAGTCTCAAAACAGAACAGGAATTCCTATCTAATTTTTTGTTTGTTTGAAATAAAAAAGGAAAGCTTTCTTTGCAATAAACCCTGGTAGTTCGTTGGAATCTTATTCTGCGGTAAAGCGATAAGATTCTTCTGTTCAACACTGATTTATTTCACAGTTTTTCTGTTTTAAGAGACAAGAAAATGGAAAGAATTGTGGATGGTATAAGTCTTTAAGTGAATTAAAAATAGAAAAATTCAAACGATCCGTCTTGTTAGGTAAAAAATATTTATGATAAAAGAATAAATTTTTTAAATTTTAAACAGCAGATTTTCTTTTATTTCATTAAAATTAAACAGAGTAAATGTTTTATGAACCACATTTGTTTTCTTGCTTCTTTCTTTAATTCTTATTTTATCAAGATTTCTAATAAATATGACACGAATTACCATTACTACATTTTAGGTATTAATGGTAGCAATATTATCTTTATAAGCATCTCTGAATTTTCATTATACAAAATAATTACTAAGTAATATTACCAAGCTGTGAACTAATAGAAAACAATGCTGCTAATTCTCACTAACAATAATTATTAAATTATTAAATTTCACAGAATCGTTGATGATCTCTATTCTTTTTTTCTACTTGGAGTATCACTAAATTTACTTAACATAAAATAACTAGCATATAGCCCGTCATATGAAGTGATCAGTAAAATTTTTAATTTTCCAGAATTGTAAAGTACCCTATGAGGCAGATAAAAAAATGTTTTGTTTTTTGGCTGAGGATTATCTGGTACAATCCCAATAATTTGTTTATCTTTAAACTCGTTTAACGTCTTCCGATACTGTAAATGCAGTTTAGAATCACGTTGAATTCATTTAGAAAGATAATTCAAAGATTTCTTAGCTACGTCAAAATTATCGTTAAGTTCTTCCCAATTTTTTTACCACAGTAATTAATGAGAGTAAAGGAATGAAACTATCATTTACACTACACCTAGAATTTTTTGTTAATACCAGTGATAAAGTTTTCGTTGCAAAACAAAAATCTTTGATTAAATTTAAAATTATGATATATGCACCTAACCTATTATTTAAGCCAAATATAAAAGAAAATTATTTACGTAATATCTAAATTCAGTGGTAAAACGCATAAAAATAATGCAGATGATATTTAAGTAATTTAAAATAAGAAATGATTAAATGAGATGGTTAAAAGGAATGACGTCATATGCTAGAAAAAAATGTTATTTTTACATATTTAATATGCGACAAATTCATAAATTTAATCGCCTGCCTTAACGAGGGAAAATAGGGCTTGGTTAAATGGCATTAAATACTAGAAAAAGGAAGAAGGGTTGGAATTTCAACTTTGCTAACCCAAATCATCCAGAATCCAATACAGATGGCTCTATACATTCCAGGTACAACCGCTTCATAAATTCGAGGACAGAAGGACAGCTAACTTAGGCTATTATTATTTAGGGGATTGTGTAATTTTTACTTTTTATATATCAACATGCGCAGCATTATACTTATTTGAATCAATATTATTGTTAATAAAGAAGCATATTATTTTATAATAGAATTTAAAAAAATGAAGTACAATTGCTTCTATTCATTTTCTAATATTTATTGTCCTAAATTTAGTAATGTATAAGGTATCATTTCAGTGAAAACTTGTTCACCTGGAATAAGTCTCAAAACAGAACAGGAATTCCTATCTAATTTTTTGTTTGTTTGAAATAAAAAAGGAAAGCTTTCTTTGCAATAAACCCTGGTAGTTCGTTGGAATCTCGTTCTGCGGTTAAGCGATAAGATTCTTCTGTTCAACACTGATTTATTTCACAGTTTTTCTGTTTCAAGACACAAGAAAATGGAAAGAATTGTGGATGGTATAAGTCTGCCTATAGGGAAATTTAAAGGTATAGTAATGTTTTAGACGGAATAGCGAATAATAAAATTTAAACTAACTCTTCTTAATGTAATCAATTTTGAAAAAAAAAAAATTCCATTATTGTTTAGCCTTTTACTTAACATATTTTATATCAAGTAGGTTATATATTACAGAAATTCATTCTTTGCGTAGTCACAATATTCTGCTTTACTACAAGGGATAGTCATATATGTTTTGTAATATCAAGATAGAATCTCATCCATAAAAAATATTTCTCATTTAGGTAAAAAGTTTACTACGTTTTATAAATAAACTTGTTTTGTGTTATACACAAAATTCAAGATTACTCCATCAGTACGTTGTGAAGACTCCCCTTTGTCCGAGCACGCGCCAAAACAGCTGATCGGAGTACACCTGTTTACCAAGACAATAGCTTGGCGTCGCAAAGTCTGGGATCTTGACAATCAGACTAAATAGACGAATACGCCCCTGATGGATCTCGTTAATGAATGTCCGGAAATTCAGGAAAGGGACAGCCAGCGTATAAACTGTAACTTTATAACAACTTTATAACAAAATATAACTATAACTTTAGCTGGAGTTCTCAAGTAACTGTGATATTAACTGACCCCCAAAACAGTTGTCGGGACCGTAACTGACTTCCCATCTATAAAAAGCCTACAATTTTGGGACTGAGGGCTTTTCGTCATTTTATTACGAAGGTGTGTTGAACTCGTGGAGGCTTTCGATTTTTGTTATCGGAGCCGGCTTTCTAGTTCGGGAGATTCATCAAGTCCGCTCATATAGGGAGCGGCAGAGTCTCGGATACCGAACGGGGGATAAATTGGGTTTGATTGCACTCTGAAAAGCCTCCCCACTAGTAAGAGATTATTAAATCTCTTGGTTTTCTTCCGACTGTGATCGTCGTGAGGAAGTTATACCGGCAACCATCCTTTGCAGTTTTACATGATTTGGGAATTAACATTCCTTTGTAAATAGCCGTAGTTAATCGAGAATAAAAGTAAATTTCCAATTTTATCTTTGACTGTGATCCGTTCTTCACGCTACCTCTCACTCGAGAATATTGAAGGCTTCAGAACTTATCTTGGTAAATAGTAAAATGATTTCCATGGTTTCCGTCCACTTAAAGTGAAGCCAGAATTTATAGTAAATGCATAAGCATGAGAAATATTGATAGAGGAAATTCAAATAATGTCCGGAGAATTCTAATTCTACGGCAAACGAGAAATTTGCGCTTGAGTAATTTGGCAGGCGCGAGGAGAAATTGAATTCTGTTCTAATCGTATTGTGGATACATTTCACCCCCCAAATCAATCTGCACCATCAAACACTGTGACACTAAACTGTAATTGTAAATTAAAATACCACACAGATAACGTTACTATAATGTTTTTTAAAAATTATTAGAAACACTTATCAAACGTATATATTAACACATGAGATATAGTATAAGTTTTCTCGTAATATAAATAATTTTTCAAATCACGTTTGTTCAATGTTTGTTGCACTTTGTTTTACAAACTGTGCATTCTCAACAACGAATTTTCTTCAAAATCCTAATCAAGATTTCATGATTGGATATTAAAGTACAGAAACTATTAGTTTTTATGTCTAATTATTAAAACAGACTTTAATCAAAGAATCTCCCCGATAAACGTTTATATGGAATTTATTTAATTTTCAACATTCAACTTCAACGTATTAGTTGAAAATCTATAATATGACAATATGTCATTTAAAAATTACAGCCGTTTAGTACACTTACCTCCAAACGATAGTGTCATTACTTTGTTTCGTTGGGTTTCGAGCTCTACGATCTTCGATGTTTTGTTATCGTGGGCGAATGAGTTGAAATTATGATGGTTAGGATTCTTACCTCTGAATGATTGATATGTTTAAATTTTATCAGTATTATTTGTACAAATATAATGATTATTTAACAAATTATGTTATCTACAAGTAAGGAAGTTTTTATTAAAAGAAAGGACTTTTTATAATAATTATGCAGCTGGCTAGTTCGAAAGACTCCGCGGGCAGCATTGGAAACGTATGTTATGCTAGAAGGTCGCAATATATATATATATATATATAAACATATATATATATATATATATATATATATATATATATATATATATATATATAAACATATATATATATGTGTGTATGTGTGTGTATACATATACATGAGATGAATATATTTGTATATTTGTACACACACACACACACACACACACACACACACACACACATATATATATATATATATATATATATATATTTATATATATATTTATATATTTATATATATATATAAATATATATATATATATATATATATATATATATATATATATATATATATATATATATATATATATATATATATATATAGTGTGTGTGTGTATATACATATACATGAGTTGAATATATATGTACATATATACATTTATATATATATATATATATATCTGTGTGTGTGTGTATATATATATATACATGAGATGAATATATTTGTACATATATACATTTATATATATATATATATATATATATATATATATATATATATATATATATATATATATATATATATACTATTATATGGTTAATTTATGAATAAATTTAGTTATGATAAATTTGAAATTGTTCTTCATTAAATTTTATGAAGACGCAATAAATATAAATTAGCCAAAAATTTAAATTTTATTATTGTGTACATTTAAGTAATAATATGGAAGAAAATACTTGAATATTTATTTTTCTTTTGAGTCAAAAATGCAAGTAGCTCTGCATTTGGGTTTAGTAATGAAGTTCTAAATTTGGTAATTAGGTCCAATAAATTTTATTCCATGTCTTACAGGTCGAATTTCCTGTAGTGCGCCTACAGTCGGTTCACGACCATTTACCGGTACAGATAAATAAACTGTCTAGTTATATATCTCATGTTCTGTTACTCAGTTGGAAAATTGGAAAGAAACGACGTTTTTATATCGGGAATACTATATCGTGCAAGCGTTGTTATTCCCTTACACAAAGTCAGAAAAACGATTTTAGGATGCAGATAAATCAACAATAAAGTTATATTACGTATGAGGCTTTTACTTGTTAGCAGGAAGTTAGAAAATTAGTAAGACGATATTTACATATCGGTAACTTTATACTGAGCATGAATCGTTATTTCCTGATACGATGTTAGAATATCAGAAAGGTGCTTCACATCAGATAATAGTGGAAGTTTATACCGATATATCTATATCGGCTTTTGTTCCTCACCGTGATTCATCTCTGAACTGAAACTTCTGTGTCACAATGTCACATGTTATATCGATATTTAGATATATAATGATACATATCCCAGTATTATACCCTAATATTTAAACTGATTGCTTGGACTCATTTGTGTAAAGTTTTGTCCTAAGTAGACATGTTATCCAAGTATAAAAGCCTAAAGTAGGCGATAATAATTTAAATACAAAATATCCCGAAATTTCAAGTAAGTGGTATAACAAAGTTATTATAAATAAACCTCTAATAGTTTGAATTTGAATTTAATTATATGTTAATCATGTTAACATTTGCGAAGTAAGAAAGCCGATGTCTGTTCCCTGAAGATTAATTTCGGTGATACTCCAGTCTCGTGAGAGAAATAGTGAAGGAAATGAAGCAATTGCATTTAGAAACAAGTCACAGTCGTAACCTAGAGCTAAAGAGAAAAGCAGTGGATTTCCCAATTATTTTGTTCGGTATAGAATAGGATTTCTAGAAATGGGAGAAAAAGGTGGAGGTAAATTTAGCTTTGTAAAATGTAACCATTTCTGACTTATTTTGATATGATTATTTATGCTCTTTGAAACAGTAACAGACCTTAACTTCATAAATGTTCATAGAAAATTATAGAGAAAAATTCCTAACATTTGGAATAAATTTTCAACTTTTTGAAATAAAATTTTAAGTAAATATGTGAAAAACAATACTTTGCATGCTAAATTTAGCATTTATATGTGTTAATTTAATCTTTTTTTTAGAAGAAGATAAGGGAAGGAATGTTCTTGAGGTTAATTAAGCTAAATCACATTCGTTCTATTTACCAGTGCAATAGGTCATTAAAATAAACTAGTTGAACCACCATTCGTTACTTAATCAGGTATGCATTTACATGCACGGACGCATACACACACATACACATACACATATATTCATGTTCATGTGTGTCTGTGTATAAAGAGAGAGAAAAAGATAAAGAAAGACATAGAGAAATTCCTGAAAAATGGATTTCATATTTTGGAATTTTTTATGAATTAGAATCATTCGTAAAGAAATTTTAGATTTTAAAATTTTGATAAAATTTATATCAGTAATATATATATATATATATATATATATATATATATATAATACATATATATTCATATAAATATGTATATGTATTCATATATATACATATATATATATATATATATATATATATATATATATATATATATATATAAACATATATATATATTTATATATATATATATTCATATATACCTATATACATATATATGTATATATATATATATACATATATATATATATATATATATATATATATATATATATATATATATATATATATATATATATATATATATATATATATATATATATATATATATATATATATATATATATATATATATATATATATATATATTATATATATATATATATATATATATATATATATATATATATATATATATATATATATATATATATAAATTTTATGAATTAGAATCATTCGTAAAGAATTTTTAGATTTTAAAATTTTTATAAAATTTATATCAGTAAAATTGTCATAAAAATAATTATGTCAATTTTACGGACCTAATTTAACACTAAACATACCAACACTTAATACATACCTATTTCTACCATAGCCGGTCAAATCAGCGGACTTTATTTTTTCCGATTATAAATGTATGAAATATGAAATATGGAAGGAAATAGACAAATAAACTTTATTATAATTAAACAAAATTGTATATAGTCAATTTTTCTGTATTGCAAACACAAAAAATAAGAATTTTTAATTCATTTCCCATCGCATGTTTTACATAAAAATTATGGGTCATTTGACCCGTTATATGGTATGTTTAGTGTTAACTATAAATATATATGTTATTCATTAACAGAACTATGGTATATTACATTTATTTATGCTTAAAAATTTACTTGATGGTGTGTAATTCTGCATAATTCGTGTCTCACAATTGTGCATTGAAAACTTTAAATATGGAAGTTATTGCGTCTTAAATCATTTAACTATTTAATTGACTATTTCTAAACCTCTGATGTATATTAATTTTTAAATGTCTAAGCTAAACTCTTTTGCTACCTTTCAGTATACCAGTCATCTTTTAATAGCAACAAAAATGATAAAGAAATATTAAAAAACTTGACTGCCTAACTTGGTTTTCCGCATATAAGTTCAGCCTTGAATGAAGAAGAAGGCATAATAGTAGAAAGTATTTATATTTTTCTTCACCATAGCTTTTTATTACTTTAAAAAAGTTATTTTCCATAATGTAGTATTTACAAATTTTCCCTTGTGAAATATTTTTTAATCGTCTTATGGAAAAAGAAGACAATGTACGCAATTTTCTTGTTATTAATTAATTTATGAACTCTATCTATTTAACTATAAATAGTCTTACTGTACACTATATTTAATACGACATTAAAAGGCATATTATGTCATGCCTTTTATTGAACTAATGATAATGGGTGAAAATAATTTCCCCACCAAATGAACATTAGAAAGATAACAGTTTTGTTTATGCAATAATTTTAAATGTCTTGGGTAATACATTTTTTATGTCACAAAAATTAATAAGGGATTTATTGCATTGTATATAATTAGTTAATATCATCAAACACTTACTATTTATGAACGTAAATATTCAAATAACATCCCGAATATATGATTTGAATTTTGGTCTTGAATAAATAATTTAACGTATTACTACGAAATAAAACTAAACACACTTGTTTGGGAACATTAATTACTCTCCATTTCTAGAACGTTAGGAGAATACACGTAAAAGAATAGAAAAGAGGTATCTTATCTTATTTTTTCTGCTCGGGGCTCTAAACAAAATTAAACTTTTCTCTCTACTCTCCTCAAAAACTGTTTGTGACTCCCAAAAGATTCATTTAGGATTTTCAGTAATCCCGAAAAAAATAAAAAAGCAGGGAGTTTGTGCGAAGGGAGTCAAAACACGATACACTCTCTTTCTCGTCTAATCTCGTTTCAGCGGAGAAAAGAGATTTCTAAGAAGAGGTGAAGGGTGAGCGTGTGTAACGAATGGGATAAGAACTCTGTGAAATTTGCCATTGCTACATTAACTTAAGAATAATAAATACCTCACTACTAGAGACACCTAATAAGTTAGGAATTTTAAGTTGATGAATTGGAGTTAATTTCAATGAAATTTTTTTAATGGAGAGAATCACTTAGCTGTTGTTCAATGAACATTATTTTTCTGATAAACAGAACTGAAATTTAAAATTTTTTAAATAAATGTCCTTTTTTATCATTAAAAGTTATAATATAGTTTTTTCTTGCTAAAATGGGAATTACACTGAACACTACTTGGATTTTGAAACTAAAGTTCATGTTTAAAATGACTTTTTGGTAAATGAAAATAAATGTTAATGTTTTATTATAAAGTTGCTGATATGCTTATAAATTATAGAAAAAAAAACATTTTCATTCGTTTCTAATAGTACTGAATGACAGATTGAACTCTAGTTAATATAAGCGAATCAGAATGCTCTAATTATTTTCATGATCGTTCCTGCCTTGGAATTTTATTATCCATTGTATTTTTAATTTGAATCATTTAATATATAAACAATCTAATAAGATTTTTAAATTTTTAATCATGAATTTCACGTTTCTAAATAAGTTTTCACTTTACTATTTCAAGTGTTTGTTTGTTCACCGTTCTGCTGTCTGAAAAAATATATTTGAATAGATCACCATTATTCACAAGTATAATTTATTCGGGATGCCAATTCAACAATTCATTGATTTGAGTTCTTAGTTTCGAGTATTTTTAACACGTGACTGTTGTAGTCCAATTTAACTTAGCTTTCCAAACAAGTTTAACTACACAGTCTCTTCTGCTTTCTCGTTTCATTATAGAAAAGAAGTTATTGAAGTGAATACAAATTTGCGCTTTCATTATAAGAATATTAATTAGAATATTAATTAAAATCATGAGCATTTTAAAAATGTAACAAAATATTGTTTTATTTTCAAACTTCTATATTTATGATTAAATTTCTATATCTGTATATTTGTTGGGAATCTAGCAAGCGTTCTGACTTTATGTATACACGTCATTTATTTCAGTTTAAATTAGGAAATGGGCATACATTATTTACCTGTAGAAATTTTCAGTAATGGATTAAAAATACACAATTAATTTAAGCAAAAATATGCTTACAAAAATGTGTTTTTAGGGAACAATATAGCAGAAAGAAGAAACTACTAATAGGTTAATATATGCATTCAGAATACGTGTTCAATTGAAGAATAAACTAAAAATTAAAAAGAAATCTACTTATTTTTCATAACTTCCCTTAGTTTACTTTTATTCTTATAAATTGATAGTAACAAGAAATCTTACCTCAATACATTTAAATTATTTCCTTTTTATTTGTTCATATTACTTTAGAAATATAATTGCACACTTATATTAGAGAATGGTTTGAAAATTATTAATCTATAAGTTAAATAACTGTATATACTGAATTTTAACATAACAAATTACATTTAAAAGATTTAAATAGATATGGTTAAAAAAATTCAGTTTTGGTATAAAATTGATTATTTTTATTGCTTCTTATGAATGGATTGTTTTATAAGTATTGTTACTTAAAAATATGTTTGGAAGATATTTAAGAATTTTTTTCTATAGATAGAAAAGTTAATTTATAGAGAAATGTTATGACTATACGTAGAATTTTCGTCAGAAAATTCTGTATTTTTTTCTAAATTTAGCTTCTAAATTTAGCTTTTCTAAATGGAGCTTTAACAGCTAAATTAAAGTCTCCACTTACCAGAAAAATTGAATATTTTTGATACACATTAAGAGTATTTGGTAAATATTTTATAAAAATTAATGAAAATTTTACAAAAATTAAATTATATAAACTGTTGATTTAAAAAAATTTATTGTGATTAATTTATTTATACTTAAAATTATAAACGTACAAAATTTCATAATTCTAAGATTATATTTTATGAAAACACTTTGTAATATCCACCATTCTCTTAATTCCTAGCACGAGTACTTTTAAAAGAGTCATTTGAAACTAAAGTAGTATTTAGCATTTTTAAAGAAGAACAAAATTTTACAATTATTACAACAAACCTAATTATTCTTTAGGAAAATTTATTTTGTTTTCAGTTTTGTTAGAACTGTTGCTGATTAGTTGCTTTCCTTAATCATTCATCTTGGGGTTGAAGCCCTCTTCTCAAAACTAACGCAAATTACATAGTTTAGAAAGAATTATTTAGAAAATCGGCTTCATCTTAATGCTTCAAAACGAAATAACTTACAGCCTGACTTGCATGGCACAAAGTAAGAAAAACATTTTGTAGTCTTTTCGTATAATGAATTTTTATGTTCTCTGTTGATAGCCAGCAGGGAAAAATCGAAAATAATTCTACGTTTTTTGTTTTTCTTCGAAAAGCCTTATAGAAATAAATAAAAATGGTTTATAAAAATATTTATATTGTGAAAAAATATTTTCTCAGAATAATAAAAAAAACCCACTTTTTTACACTATTTGTTTAAAATTTGTTTGATGTTAAATAAACGTAAGTTTAATTGTATAATTATTAAAATTGAATTATTCAGTTATTTAAATAAACAAAGTATATTTTTATAAATAATGGATCATCCCACAAACTGAAAGTTTATCCATATAAAAATTAAACAAAATTTAAAAAAAATATAATTTTTCTTTAAAATTTAAATATGTAACTTTTTTTAACAATTTATACAGAACATTTCAGATTTTTCACTTATAAGGTAAACCCTATTGGTCGTACCCCCTTCTTATAAAGACTATTTTTATTGATTATTTGAATCTGGAATTTACCATTAGTTTTTTTTATTATGAAAACATTCCTTATAATACATTTTATTTTTGAATCTTTGACTGCATTCTTATCCGAAATATTTATTTCGCTGTATCAATTATCTTAAGCCTTTCATTCTTTTTCATATTATCATGTTTTTTATGTTTTTTGATCTTCATTGGTTATTCTTCATTTCTGATATCATAATACTTTTTCTTTTCACGCTTGCTGTTGGATTGCATTTTATTTTAATTTCCTATTCCTTACAGATATATGATTTTCTGTCCATATATTGACAATCTTTCTTTTTTTATGAGTAATTTGATTTGATTTTCAAATAAATTTTGAAAGTTATCGAGAAAAACAGAATAACTTCCAGAAGTTATTAATTAAAAATGTGCCAAAAAGACAGCTATTCTGATGAGGGGAAATATAATTACAATGATATTTGCTTTTATTAATAGTTTTAATTATATATTTTTTATTTTCTTCGATTATTATTCATCTCTGCTTTTATGCTACTTTTTATATTCAGGGTCTCTCTTTGTTTATGTAATTAAATTTTCTCCCAGATATCTAATATTTTCTCTATACGTTGACACATTTTACGTTTCCTGAAATATTTGATATAGTTTTCAAATAAAAGTTGAAAGTCTAAAATTTTTTGATGTAAATAAACTTAAAATGTACTTGTATATTTATAAAAATTTAATTATTCAGTAATTGAAATAAACAAAGTATATTTTTGTAAATATCGGATCATCTCACAAACGGAAATTTTATCTATATAAAAAATTAAACATAATAATAAAAGTATAATTTTTCTAACAATTTATACAGAACATTTCAGATTTTTCACTTATAAGATCAACTTAATTGGTCTTTTTATTCAGTAAAGCCGCCTTCTTATAAATTCTATTTGAATCTAGAATTTACTATTAGTTTTTATTATTATGAAAACATTCCTTATAACTCTTTTTTCTGAATCTTGGACAGCATACTTATCCGAAATATTTGTTTCGCTGTATCAATTATCTCAACCCTTTCATTTTCTTTCATATTATCATGTTTTTTATGTCTTTTTGCTCTTCATTGGTTATCCTTCATTTCTACTATCATGCTACTTTTTCTTTTCACGCTTGCTATTAGGTTGTATTTTTTTTTAAATTTCCTATTTCTTACATATATCTGATATTCTGTCTATACGTTGACAATCTCTCCTTTTTCATGAGTAATTTGATATTGTTTTCAAATAAAGTTTTAAAGTTATCCAGAAAAACAGAATTACTTCCAGAAGTTATTGATTAAAAATGTGCCAAAAAGACAGCTATTCTGATGAGGGAAAATATAATTACAATGATATTTGTTTTTATTAATATGAACATATTATATTACACATTATTTAATCTAGGTTTTTAACAACATTCTTATCTGAAATATTTGATTCACTGTATCAAATTAATTCAACCCTTAAATTGTACTTTATAGTTTTACTTATATATTTTTTATTTTCTTCTATTATTATTCATCTTTGCTTTTATGCTACTTTTTATATTCAGGGTCTCTCTTCGTTTATTTAATTAAATTTTTCTCCCAGATATCCAATATTTTCTCTATACTTTGATACATTTTACGGTTTCTGAGCTATTTGATATCGTTTTCAAATAAAAGTTATAAGTCTAAAATTTATTTGATATAAATAAACGTAAATTGTACTTGTATAGTTATTAAAATTTAATTATTCAGTAATTTAAATAAACAAAATATATTTTTATAAATATTGGATCATCTCACAAACTGAAAGTGTATCCGTATAAAAATTAAAAAGTGTTATAAAAAATATTGTTTTTCTTTAAAATTTATACAGAAATTTCAGACTACTCACTTAGATAAACTTAATTGGTCTTTTAATTCAGTAAAATCGATTTCTTATAAATTCTATTTGAATCTAGAATTTACTATTAGTTTTTATTATTATGAAACTATTCCTTATAACTCTTTTTATTTCTTAATCTTTGACAGCATTTTTATCTGAAATATTTCTTTAGCTGTATCAAGCATCTCAAACCTTTCATATGCTTTCATATTATAGTGTTTTTTATGTCTTTTTGCTCTTCATTGTTTATCCTTCATTTCTGCTATCATGCTACTTTTTCTTTTCACGCTTGCTAATAGGTTGTATTTTTTTTAATTTCCCATTTCGTACAGATATCTGATATTCTGTCTATACGTTGACAATCTCTCCTTTTTTATGAGTTATTTGATTTTATTTTCAAATAAATTTTGAAAGTTATCGAGAAAATCAGAATAACTTCCAGAAGCTATTAATTAAAAATATGCAGAAAAGACAGCTATTCTGATGAGAGAAATTATAATTACAATGATATTTGTTTTTATTAATATGAATATATTATATTACACATTATTTAATCTAGGTTTTTAACAACATTCTTATCTGAAATATTTCATTCACTGTATCAAATTAATTCAACCCTTAAAGTGTACTTTATAGTTTTACTTATATATTTTTTATTTTCTTCGATTCTTATTCATCTCTGCTTTTATTTAATTAAATTTTCTCCCAGATATCTAATATTTTCTCTATACGTTGACACATTTTAAGTTTCCTGAGATATTTGATATAGTTTTCAAATAAAAGTTAAAAGTGTAAAATTTATTTGATGTAAATAAACGTAAATTGTACTTGTATAGTTATTAAAATTTAATTATTCAGTAATTTAAATAAACAAAGTATATTTTTATAAATATTGGATCATCTCACAAACGGAAAGTTTATCCATATAAAAATTAAACAGAATTATAAAAAATATTATTATTCTTTAAATTTAAATATATAATTTTTCTAACAATTTTTACAGAACATTTGAGATTTTTCACTTAGTTTTAATTTTCACTTTTTTTTAATTGCTGTATCTTTGACAGCATTCTTATCCGAAATATATTGTCGCTGTATCAATTATCTCAACCCTTTCATTTCCTTTCATATTATCATGTTTTTTTATGTCTTTTTTCTCTTCATTGTTTATCCTTCATTTCTACTATCATGCTACCATTTCTTTTCACGTTTGTTGTTAGGTTGTATTTTTTTAAATTTCCTATTTCTTACAGATATCTGATATTCTGTCTATACGTTGACAATCTCTCCTTTTTTATGAGTAATTTGATATTGTTTTCAAATAAATTTTGAAAGTTATTGAGAAAAACAGAATTACTTTCAGAAGTTATTAATTAAAAAAGTGCAAAAAAAGATAGCTATTCTGATGTGGGAAAATATGATTACAATAATATTTATTTTTTTAATATGAACACATTACATTACACATTATTTAATCTAGGTTTTTGACAACATTCTTATCAGAAATATTTCATTCACTATATCAAATTAATTCAACCCTTAAAGTGTACTTTATAGTTTTTCTTATACATTTTTTATCTTCATCATTATTCATTTCTGCTGTTATCCTAATTTTTATATTGAGGGTCTCTCTTCGTTATTTAATTAAATTTTTCTCCCAGATATCCAATATTTTGTCTCTACATTGACACATTTACATTTCCTGAGCTATTTGATATCGTTTTCAAATAAAAGTTTAAAGTCTAAAATTTATTTGATGTAAATAAACGTAAATTGTACTTGTATAATTATTAAATTTTAATTATTCAGTAATTGAAATAAACGAAGTATATTTTTATAAATATCGGATCATCTCCCAAACTGAAAGTGTATACATATAAAAATTAAAAGTATTATAAAATATATTATTTCTCTTTAACATTTAAATATGTAATTTTTCTAACAATTTATACAGAACATTTCAGATTTTTCCCGTATAAGATAAATTTAATTGGTCTTTTAATTCAGTGAAACCGGCTTCTTATAAATTCTATTTGAATCTAAAATTTACCATTAGTTTTATTTATTATGAAATCATTCCTTATAACTCTTTTTATTTCTGAATCTTTGACAGCATTCTTATTCGAAATATTTCTTTCCCTGTATTATTTATCTCAGCCCTCTCATTTTCTTTCATATTATCGTGTTTTTATGTCTTTTTCTCTTCATTGGTTATCCTTCATTTCTGCTATCATATTACGTTTTCTTTTCACGCTTGCTCTTAGGTTGCCTTTTTTTAAATTTCGTATTTCAAATAAATTTGGAAAGTTATCGAGAAAAACAGAATATTTTCCAGAAGTTATTAATTAAAAATGTGCAAAAAGACAGCTATTCTGATGAGAGAAAATATAATTACAATACTATTTATTTTTATTAATATGAACACATTATATTACACATTATTTAATCTAGGTTTTTGACAACATTCTTATCTGAAATATTTCATTCACTGTATCAAATTTATTCAGCTCTTAAAGTGTACTTTATAGTTTTACTTATATATTTTTATCTTCTTCATTATTCATTTCTGCTGTTATCCTAATTTTTATATTGAGGGTCTCTCTTCGTTATTTAATTAAATTTTTCTCCCAGATATCCAATATTTTCTGACACATTTTACGTTTCCTGATTCCTGAGATATTTGAAATAATTTTCAAATAAAAGTTAAAAGTCTAAAATTTATTTGATGTAAATAAACGTAAATTGTACTTGTATAATTATTAAAATTTAATTATTCAGTAATTTAAATAAACAAAGTATATTTTTATAAATATTGGATCATCTCACAAACGGAAAGTTTATCCATATAAAAATTAAACAGAATTATAAAAAATATTATTTTTCTTTAAAATTTCAATATATAATTTTTCTAACAATTTATACAGAACATTTGAGATTTTTCACTTATAAGATAAACTTAATTGGTCTTTTAATTCAGTAAAACCGCCTTCTTATAAATTCTATTTGAATCTAGAATTTACCATTAGTTTTATTATTATGAAATCATTCCTTATAACTCTTTTTATTTCTGAATCTTTGACAGCATTCTTATTCGAAATATTTCTTTCGCTGTATCAATTATCTCAACCCTTTCATTTTCTTTCATATTATCATGTTTTTTATGTCTTTTTGCTCTTCATTGGTTATCTTTCATTTCTGCTATCATGCTACTTTTTCTTTTCACGCTTGCTATTAGGTTGTATTTTTTTAACTTCTTATTTCTTATAGATATCTGATATTCTGTCTATACGTTGACAATCTCTCCTTTTTTATGAGTAACTTGATACTGTTTTCAAATAAATTTTGAAAGTTATTGAGAAAAACAGAATTACTTTCAGAAGTTATTAATTATAAATTGCAAAAAAAGACAGCTATTCTGATGTGGGAAAATATGATTACAATAATATTTATTTTTTTAATATGAACACATTACATTACACATTATTTAATCTAGGTTTTTGACAACATTCTTATCAGAAATATTTCATTCACTATATCAAATTAATTCAACCCTTAAAGTGTACTTTATAGTTTTACTTATATATTTTTATCTTCTTCATATTCCATTTCTGCTGTTATGGGACTTTTTTTTATTCAGGGTCTCTCTTCGTTTATTTAATTAAATTTTTCTCCAGGATATCCAATATTTTGTCTATACGTTGACACATTTTCCGGTCCTGAGCTATTTGATATCGTTTTCAAATAAAACTTAGAAGTCTAAAATTTATTTGATGTAAATAAACGTAAATTGTACTTGTATAATCCTAAAAATTTAATTATTCAGTAATTTAAATAAACAAAGTATATTTTTATAAATATTGGATCATCTCACAAACGGAAATTTTATCTATATAAAAATTAAACAAAATAATAAAAAATATATTTTTTCTTTAAAATTTAAATATGTAATTTTTCTAACAATTTATATAGAACATTTGAGATTTTTCACTTATAAGATAAACTTAATTGGTCTTTTAATTCCTTAAAACAGCCTTCTTATAAATTCTATTCGAATCTAGAATTTACCATTAGTTTTTATTATTATGAAAACATTCATTATAACTTTTTTATTTCTGAATCTTTGACAGCATTCTTATCCGAAATATTTCTTTCGCTGTATCAATTATCTCAACCCTTTCATTTTCTTTCATATTATCATGTTTTTTTATGTTTTTTTGCTCTTCATTGGTTATCCTTGATTTCTGCTATCATGCTACTTTTTCTTTTCACGCTTGCTATTAGGTCGCATTTTTTTTAATTTCCTATTTCTTACATATATCTGATATTCTGTCTATACGTTGACAATCTCTCCTTTTTCATGAGTAATTTGATATTGTTTTCAAATAAAGTTTGAAAGTTATCGAGAAAAACAGAGCAACTTCAAGAAGTTATTAATTATAAAAGGGCAAGAATAGCTATTCTGATGAGTTAAAATATAATTTCAATAAAACTTGTTTTTATTAATATGAACACATTATTTACTCTAGGTTTTTGACAACATTCTTATCTGAAATATTTCATTCACTGTACCAAATTAATTGAACCCTAAAATTGTACTTTATAGTTTTACTTATATATATATATTTTTTATCTTCATTGATTATTGTTCATTTCTGCTGTCATGTTACTTTTTATATTCAAGGTCTCTCTTCGTTTATTTAATTAAATTTTTTTCACAGATACCCAATACTGTGTCTATACGTTGACAACCTTTAAGTTACTTAAGCTATTTGATATTGTTTTCAAATAAAAGTTACAAATTATCAAGAGAAACATAATAACTCCCAGAACCTATTAAAAGTAAAAAAAAAGACAGTTATTTTGATGAGGAAAAATATAATTACAATGATAGTTGTTCTTACCATTATGAATAAATATCTTATTATAAGTTATTATTTTTATTGAAACGTTGACAGCATTTGTATCCGAAATATTTCATTCAGTGTATCAAATCAATTTCCCAATTAAATTTTACTTCATATTATCGGATATGGATTTTTGTTCTTCTTCATTATCATTTATTTCTACTTTCATGCTACTTTTTATATCGAGGGTCTTTCTCCGTTTATTTAATTTCATTTTTCTAGCACAAATCCAATATCTTCTTTTGACGTGGACAACATTTCCTTCTCCTTAGCTATTTGATATTATTTTCAAACAAAAATTAAAAGCTATCTAGAAAAACAGGGGAACTTTCACAAGTTAATAATTATAATGGTGCAAAAAAGATAGCTACTTTGTAAGGATATAACTACAATAACAATTGTTTTTATTATTATAACAACATTCCTCTCTATTTTTTTTACTAAAACTCTGACAGCATTCTTATCCAAAATATTTCTTTTGCTGCATCAATTAACTTTAATTTTAGTTTATATTATCGATTATGTATTTTTACTCTTCATAGGTTATCATTAATTGCTGCTACACGGCTAGATTTTCTTTGCTGAGTCTCAACTCATTTTTATTTAAATTTAATTTTTCTCAGAGATATCTACTATTTTGTCTATACTTTGAAAACAAATTCTTTTTCTTGGCTATTTGATATTTTTTTCAAATAAAAATTAAAAGCTCTGTAGAAAAACAGGATAACTTTCACAAGTTATTAATTATAATAGTGAAAAAAAATAGCTACTTTGTAAGAGAAAATATAACTACAATAACAATTATTTTTATTATTATAACAACATTCCTCACTATTTTTTTACTAAAATTATGACAGCATTCTTATCCGAAATATTTCTTTTGCTGCATC
>CM063508.1:79458341-79465841 GCA_032207245.1 Pardosa pseudoannulata | reverse complement strand
TACTAGAGTAAGTTTAAACCAACCATTCTACTCTGCGAGCTTTGTGGTTGCATATAATATTTTAAAAGATTACAGTCTTCTTTTCTTGTACAAGACTTCAGATTCAGCTACTAAGAAAGAAATATTTGCTTCGCAGATTCTCTTAGACAGATTTATTTAGGCTAAATGAATACTATGTTTTGTATCAACAGAGGAACATGTTTTATGTTTGCATTTGTTATTCACTCTGCTATATATGAATATAAAAATGTTATTTTACTAAATAAATGTTTCTATTAAGTACAAGAAAACCTACGTATACGTTTGTGTAGGTATAATAAATTTATTGTAATAAACACTTTTTATAATTTATGCAAAAATAAACTAGTAGTCGTTATATTACTGGTTCTCTAAGTGATGATGATATAAAGAAACGAAACAAAATAAACAGCGATTTATTTATTTTTTATAGTTCATCACAAACCGAATATCCCAATTAAGATCCCTTTTAGTTTGAGTGCTTTAGGATGTCAAAGCTGTTAAAAGAATCAAATTAAGTCCACTAATTAATTGCTGTTATTTGCAAATAAGTATTCAAAAATAATGACAATGAATACAATGGATGAAGTAATTCAGAATCTTTTTTGTCAAGATTGTTTACAAATATTTTAATAATGCTATTCAGGATTCATAAGTATGTACTACTAGTGAAAAAATAGTCTTTCTTTAGTGTCTCTTATTCGCATTTATTATTCATACTGCTGTGTATGAATAGAAATATTTATTTTTTAAATCCATGTTTTTACTACATTGTTTTTTACAGAGTCAGCTAATATATTATATTTCATTTAATATTTTTATACTATTCTAAAATTTTGAAAAATCCTAGTGTGGTAATGATATTTTATAAAGTGTTTAGAAACACTACTAGAGAAAATTTAAACCAATCATTGAACTCTGCGAGCTTTGTGGTTACATATAATAATTTAGAAGATTACAGTCTTCTTTTCTTGTACAAGACTTCATATGCAGTTACTAAGAAAGAAATATTTGCTGCGCAGATTCTCTCAGACAGATTTATTTAAACATAAATGAATACTATATTTTGTATCAACAGAGGAACATGTTTTATGTTTGAATTTGTTATTCACTCTGCTATATATGAATATAAAAATGTAATTTTACTAAATAAATGTTTCTGTTAAGTATAAGAAAACCTACGTATACGTTTGTGTAGGTACAGTAAATTTATTGTAAATAAACACTTTTTATATTATACGCAAATAACTAGTAGTCATTATTTTACTAGTTCTCTACAATGGTTATGATATAAAGAAACCAAACGTAATTAAACAACAATTTATTTATTTTTTATAGTCCACCAGAAACCGAATATTCCAATTAAGATCCCTTTTAGTTTGAGTGCTTTAGGATGTCAAAGCTTGGAAAAGAATCAAATTAAGTCCACTAATTAATTGCTGTTTTTTGTAAATAAGTATTCAAAAATAATGACAATGAATACAATGGATGAAGTAATTATAGATTCTTTTTTGTCAAGATTGTTTACAAATATTTTAATAATGCTATTCAGAATTCAGAAGTATGTTCTACTAGTGAAAAAATAGTTTTATTTTAATCTCTCGTATTATCTGTAATGATGTGTATGAATAGAAATACTTATTTTTTAAATCCATGTTTTTCTACATTGTTTTTTACAGAGTCAGCTAATATATTATATTTAATTTAATATTTTTATAATATTCTAAAGTTTTGAAAAATCATAGTGTGGTAATGATATTTTATAAGCTGTTTAGAAACACTACCAGAGTACGTTTAAACCAATCATTGTACTCTGCGAGCTTTGTGGTTACATGTAATATTTTAGAAGATTACAGTCTTCTTTTCTTGTACAAAACTTCAGATTCAGTTACTAAGAAAGAAATATTTGCTTCGCAGATTCTCTCAGACAGATTTATTTAGGCATAAATGAATACTATGTTTTGTATCTACAGAGGAACATGTTTAATGTTTGCATTTGTTATTCACTCTGCTATATGTGAATATAAAAATGTTATTTTACTAAATACATGTTTCTATTAAGTACAAGAAAACCGACGTATACATTTCTCTAGATATAATAAATTTATTGTAAATAAACACTTTTTATATTATACGCAAATAACTAGTAGTCGTTATATTACTGGTTCTCTAAGTGGTGATGATATAAAGAAATGAAACGAAATTAAACAACGATTAATTTTTTTTATAGTCCACGACAAACCGAATATCCCAATTAAGATCCCTTTCAGTTTGAGTGCTTTAGGATGTCAAAGCTCGGAATAGAATCAAATTAAGTCCACTAAATAATTGCTGATCTTTGTAAATAAGTATTCAAATATAATGACAATGAATAAAATGGATGAAGTAATTATAGTATCTTTTTTGTCATGAATGTTTACGAATATTTTAATAATGCTATTCAGAATTCATAAGTATGTGCTACTAGTGAAAAAATAGTCTTTTCTTAGTGACTCTTATTCGCATTTATTATTCATACTGCTGTGTATGAATAGAAATATTTATTTTTTAAATTCATATTTTTACTACATTGTTTTTTTTACAGTCATGTAATATATGATATTTTATTTAATATTCTTATACTGTTTTTAAGTTTTGAAAAATCCTATTGTAGTAATGATATTTTATAAGCTGGTTAGAAACGCTACTAGAAAAAGTTTAAAACAATCATTGAACTCTGCGAGCTTTGTGGTTGCATGTAATATTTTAGAAGATTACAGTCTTCTTTTCTTGTACAAGAATTCAGATTTAGTTACGAAGAAAAAAATATTTTCTTCGCAGATTCTCCCAGACAGATTTATATAAGCATAGATGAATACTATGTTTTGTATCAACAGAGGAACATATTTTATGTTTGCATTTTTCATTAACTCTGATATATATGAATATAAAAATGTTATTTTACTAAATAAATGTTTCTATTAAGTATGAGAAAACCTACGTATACATTTGTGTAGGTATAATAAATTTATTGTAAATAAACACTTTTTATATTATACGCAAATAACTAGTAGTCGTAATATTACTGATTCTCTACAGTGGTGATGATATAAAGAAACAAAACTAAATTAAACAACGATTTTTTCTTTTTTATAGTCTACCATAAACCGAATATCCCAAATAAGATCCCTTTTAATTTGAGTGCTTCAGGATGTCAAAGCCGGGAAAAGAATCAAATTAAGTCCACTAATTAATTGCTGTTATTTGTATATAAGTATTCAAAAATAATTACAATGAATACAATAGATGAAGTAATTATAGAACCCTTTTTGTCAAGATTGTTTACAAATATTTTAATAATGATATTCAGGATTCATAAGTATGTGCTACTAGTGAAATATAGACTTTATTTAGTGTCTCGTATTCGCATTTATTATTCATACTTCTGTGTATGGATAGAAATATTTATTTTTTAAATCCATGTTTTTACTACATTGATTTTTACAGAGTCAGCTAATATATTATATTTCATTTAATATTTTTATACTAAAGTTTTGAAAAATTCTAGTGTGGTAATGATATTTTATAAACTGTTTAGAAACACTACCAGAGTACGTTTAAACCAATCATTGTACTCTGCGAGCTTTGTAGTTACATGTAATATTTTAGAAGATTGCAGTCTTCTTTTCTTGTACAAGACTTCAGATTCAGTTACTAAGAAAGAAATATTTGCTTCGCAGATTCTCTCAGACAGATTTATTTAGGCATAATTGAATACTATGTTTTGTATCAACAGAAAAACATGTTTTATGTTTGCATTTGTTATTCACTCTGCTATATGTGAATATAAAAAAGTTATTTTACTAAATAAATGTTTCTATTAAATACAAGACAACCTACGTATACGTTTGTGTAGGTATAATAAATTTATTGTAAATAATCACTTTGTATATTATACGCAAATAACTAGTAGTCGTTATGTTACTAGTTCTCTACAGTGGTGATGATATAAAAAATAAACAAAATTAAACAACGATTTTTTCCTTTTTTATAGTCCATTACAAACCGAATATCCCAATTAAGATCCCTTTTAGTTTGAGTGCTTTAGGATGTCAAAGCTGTTAAAAGAATCAAATTAAGTCCACTAATTAATTCCTGTTAATTTTAAATAAGTATTCAAAAATAATGACAATGAATACAATGGATGAAGTAATTAAAGATTCTTTTTTGTCAAGATTGTTTACAAATATTTTAATAAGGCTATTCAGGATTCATAAGTATGTGCTACTATTGAAAAAATAGTCTTTATTTAGTGTCTCTTATTCGCATTTATTATTCATAAAGCTGTATATGAATAGAAATATTTAATTTTTCAATACATGTTTTTACTACGTTTTTTTACAGAGTCATCTAATATATATTTTATTTAATATTTTTATACTGTTTTTAAGTTTTGAAAAATCCTATTGTAGTAATGATATTTTATAAGATGGTTAGAAACACTACTAGAGAAAGTTTAAACCAATAATTGAACTCTGCGAACTTTGTGGTTACATATAATATTTTAGAAGATTACAGTCTTCTTTTCTTGTACAAAAATTCAGATTAATTTACATAGACAAAATATTTGCTTCGCAAATTCTCTCAGAAAGATTTATTTAGGCATAAATGAATACTATGTTTTTATCAACAGAGGAACATGTTTTATGTTTGCATTTGTTATTTACTCTGCTATATATGAATATAAAAATGTTATTTTACTAAATAAATGTTTCTATTAAGTACAAGAAAACCTACGTATTCGTTTGTGTAGGTATAATAAATTTATAGTAAATAAACACTTTGTATGTTATACGCAAATAACTAGTAGTCGTTATGTTACTAGTTCTCTACAGTGGTGATGATATAAAAAATAAACAAAATTAAACAACGATTTTTTCCTTTTTTATAGTCCATTACAATCCGAATATCCCAATTAAGATCCCTTTTAGTTTGAGGGCTTTAGGATGTCAAAGCTGTTAAAAGAATCAAATTAAGTCCACTAATTAATTGCTGTTAATTTTAAATAAGTATTCAAAAATAATGACAATGAATACAATGGATGAAGTAATTATAGATTCTTTTTTGTCAAGATTTTTTACAAATATTTTAATAAGGCTATTCAGGATTCATAAGTATGTGCTACTATTGAAAAAATAGTCTTTATTTAGTGTCTTTTATTCGCATTTATTATTCATAAAGCTGTATATCAATAGAAATATTTATTTTTTCAATACATGTTTTTACTACGTTTTTTTTACAGAGTCATCTATTATATATTTTATTTAATATTTTTATACTGTTTTTAGGATTTGAAAAATCCTATTGTAGTAATGATATTTTATAAGATGGTTAGAAACACTACTAGAGAAAGTTTAAACCAATAATTGAACTCTGCGAACTTTGTGGTTACATATAATAATTTAGAAGATTACAATCTTCTTTTCTTGTATAAGACTTCAGATTCAGTTACTAAGAAAAAAATATTTGCTTCGCAGATTCTCTCATACAGATTTATTTAAGCATAAATGAATACTATGTTTTGTATCAACAGAGGAACATGTTTTATGTTTGCATTTTTTATTCACTCTGCTATATGCGACAATAAAAATGTTATTTTACTAAATACATGTTTGTATTAAATACAAGACAAACTACTTATAAGTTTTTGTATTTATAATAAATTTATTGTAAATAAACACTTTTTATATTATATGCAAATAACTAGTAGTCGTTCTTTTACTGGTTCTCTACAGTGGTGATGATATAAAGAAACGAAACGAAATTAAACACCGATTTATTTATTTTTTATTGTCCACCACAAACATAATATTCCAATTAAGATCCTTTTTAGTGTGAGTGCTTTAGGATGTCAAAGCTTGGAAAAGAATCAAATTAAGTCCACTAATTAATTGTAAATAAGTATTCAAAAATAATGACAATGAATACAATGGATGAAGTAATTATAGAATATTTTTTTATCAAGATTGTTTACGACTATTTTAATAATGCTATTCAGAATTCATAAGTGTATGCTACTAGTGAAAAAACAGTCTTTATTTAGTGTCTCTTATTCGCATTTATTATTCATACTGCTGTGTATGAATAGAAAAATTTATTTTTTATATCCTTTTTTTTACTATGTTGTTTTTTACAGAGTCAGCTAATATATGATATTTTATTTAATATTTTTATACTATTCTAAAGTTTTGAAAAATCCTACTGTGGTAATGATATTTTATAAACTGCTTACAAACACTACTAGAGTACATTTAAACCAATCATTGTACTTTGCGATCTTTGTTTTTACATATAATATTTTAGAAGATTACAATCTTCTTTTCTTGTACAAGACTTCAGATTCAGTTACTAAGAAAGAAATATTTGCTTCGCAGATTCTCTCAGACAGATTTATTTAGTCATAAATGAACACTATGTTTTGTATCAGAGGAACATGTTTTATGTTTGCATTTGTTATTCTCTCTGCTATATATGAATATAAAAATAATATTTTACTATATAAATGTTTCTATTAAGTACAAGAAAACCTACGTATACGTTTGTGTAGGTATAATAAATTTATTGTAAATAAACACTTTTATTATTATACGCAAATAGCTAGTAGTCGTTATTTTACTATTTCTCTAGAGTGGTGATGATAAAAAAAAATGAGACAAAATTAAACAACGATTTTTTCTTTTTTTATAGTCCACCACAAACCTAATATCCCAATTAAAATCCCTTTTAGTTTGAGTGCTTTAGGATGTCAAAGCTGGAAAAAGAATCAAATTAAGTCCACTAATTAATTGATGTTATTTGTAAATAAGTATTCGAAATAATGACAATGAATAATATGGTTGAAGTAATTATAGAGTCTTTTTTGTCAAGGTTGTTTACAAATATTTTAATAATGCTATTCATGTTTCATAAATATATGCTACTAGTGAAAATATAGTCTTATTTATTCTCTCTTATTCTTTATAATTCAGACTGCTGTGTATGAATAGAAATGATTATTTTTTAAATATATTTTTTTACTACGTTGTTTTTTACAGTCATCTAATATATGATATTTTATTTAATATTTTTATACTGTTTTCAAGTTTTGAAAAATCCTATTGTAGTAATGATATTTTATAAGCTGGTTAGAAAAACTACTACAGTACGTTTAAACCAATCATTGAACTATGCGAGGTTTGTGGTTATATATACTATTTTAGAAGATTACAGTCTTCTTTTCTTGTACAAGGATTCAGATTTAGTTACGAAGAAAAAAATATTTGCTTCGCAGATTCTCCCACACAGATTTATTTAGGCATAAATGAATACTATGTTTTGTATCAACAGAGGAACATGTTTTATGTTTGCATTTGTTATTCACTCTGCTATATATGAATATAAAAATGTTATTTTACTAAATAAATGTTTCTATTAAGTATAAGAAAACCTACGTATACGTTTGTG
>CM063508.1:79440841-79453341 GCA_032207245.1 Pardosa pseudoannulata | reverse complement strand
TTTCAGGATCTTTAATTATTTTTTGATGAGTTTGTTGCGGTAGAATAAACTTTACAGTGCTGCGAAGAAAATTTGAAAGAGGACAATTTTATTGGCCGTATTACCGGAAATGAAGAAATCTGTGATTCCGACGATGGAAAAGAAATCGTCCAAGCTTTTGAAAATGTGAATGAAAAGAAAAAAAAAACCTTCAATGCAATCAATATCTTGCGTCAATATTTTGAGGGACAAATTTAGTTCTAAAGATATTTTTGCAACATCAAACATATGTCTTAATATTAATTCCTTAATTGACTAATTGTCCGAATTAAAAACACATCTATGGGGAATTTTTATCTACGTGTAAACCAACTTTACAAGAGATTTCGTATATAAATATGTTTAAAGCTTTACTAAAGGATATGTTTTAAGTACAAAAGTGTGATTTTGTCCTATTTTTTCACACACGAACATGTAAAAGGCTAGAAACTAACAGTATAGTCAATGTAACATGTAATTCGTAGTTTTACATGATTTAAATTAACTTATTAGATGTCATTTTCAACTATATCGATAATCATATAATAGGTGATTTATTATGAATTTAAATATATTACTCACAAATAATAGTGTTTTTTGTCTTTCGGGAATATTTCAAGCCATAATATGAATGGCAAATTTTATTTAAACTAAACTGTAATAGGGAAAATAGTGTACAAATCAGTTGTAAGCAACAACTTTAAAGTTGTTAAACCTGTAGAATATTTTTATCTGCTCATACATAAAAAAAATTCATATGCAATTTTTATTCAATATTTTAATTAATTATATATTAGCTTCGATTTTTTTTCTTTTTCACTACAAATTTTGAGGAAAATAATAAGGGAAAAAGTAATTTGTAAATAGGTTTACGAGTTTCTTTTAACTTTAGAACCTTTTGAACAATATCATGCAGGAAACTATGACTTATACTCCTGGGAGGAGAGCACAAAAATGTATTTTAAGATTATCTGCCATTTATTGAAATTTATTGCTAAAAGAATATTTCTTTGGTGACAACCTTACGATTTAACGAAGCATTTCAAGCAAACATTTCTTTGACTTTTCAGCTACTACGCTGTTATAAAGGAAAAGATGGTTTTACAAGTTTTTTAAAGAAACGACATATTACGTGTCAGATCAGGTTTTCCCAAAAATGTGTAAAAGTTTTGTACATATATTCTGATATATTTCTTTTTATATTATAAAGGAAGACATTTATCTAACCTCCTTTTATAAATTTTTATATATCTTAATTTCTGATTATATGCTATTTAACTTTAAATATTTTTCTTAAAAATGCATTATCATAAAATAATTATTCTTAATTTATTATATGAAAACAAATTGGGAATTATAAGATAAATAACCAAGTGTTAAGATGTAATGTTCTTTAACTACCAAAACTATTAAATCAATATTTGTTTTAAAAATTCTGATTTTTATAAAACTTATTGTATACAACAACAAACATCTATATTAATACTAATTTTTCAATTGATTAATTGTCCAAATTAAAAACAGTTCTAAGCAGAATTTGTATCTACATGTAAACCAACTTTACAAGATACATTACGTATTACGTAGATTACGTATATAAATATGTTTAAAGTGTTACTAAAGGATAGGTTTTACATACAAAAGTAGGATTTTGTCTCATTTTTTTCACACACAAGCATGTAAAAGGTAAGAATCTAATATCATAGTCAATGTAATATTTAATTCCTAGCTTAACATGACTTAAATTACCTCATTAGATGTCATTTTCATCTATATCGATAATCATATAATAGGTGATTCATTATGAATTTAAATATTTTACTCACAGTTAATAATGTTTTTTACCTTTCGGGAATATTTCAAGCCATAATATGAATGGCAAATTTAATTAACACTAAACTGAAATAGGGAGCAAGAAAATAGTGCACAAATAAATTTTAAGCAACAGCTTTAAATTTGTTAAACCTGTAGAATATTTTTATCTTTCATACATGAAAATAATTTCAGATGTGTTATTTATTCAATATTTTAATTAATTATACATTAGCTTCATTTTTTTCTTTTTCACTACAAATTTTCAGGAAAATAATAAGGGAAAAAGTAATTTGTAAATTGGTTGACGACTTCTTTTGAAATTATGAACCTTTAAAACAATACCATGCAGTGAACCATGATTTATGCTCCTGGAAGGAGATCTTAAAAATGTATCTTGAGAATATTTATTGCTGAAATTTATTGCTCAAAGAATATTTCTTTGGTGACAGCCTTACGACTTAAAGAAAAATTTCACGCAAACATTTCGTTGACTTTTCAGCTACTACGCTGTTATAAAGGAAAAGATAGTTTTACAGGCTGTTTAAAGAAACACGATATATTACCTCTCAGATCAGGTTTTCCCAAAAATGTGCAAAAGTTTCGTGCATATATTTTAATATATCTCTTTTGGTATTATGAGGAGGACATTTATCTATCCTCCTTTTAATGATTTCTATATCTGATTATATACTATTTAACTTTGAATATTTTCCTTAAAAATGCATTATCATAAAACAATTATTTTTAATTTAATATATGAAAACAAATTGGGAATTATAAGATAAACAATGAACTGTTAAGATGTAATGTTTTTAACTACTAAAAATTATTAATTTAATATTTCTTTTAAAAATTCTGATTTTTATAAATCTTATTGTATGCAACAACAAACATATACCTTAATATTAATTTCTTAATTGGTTAATTGTCCAAATTGAAAACGTATTTAAGCGGAATTTTTATCTACATGTAAACCAACTTTACAAGAGATTACGTACATAAATATGTTTAAATCTTTATTTAATGATATTTTTTACGTACAAAAGTGTGTTTTCTTCATATTTTTTTTCACATACGAGCATGTAAAAGGCAAGAAACTAATAGCATAGTCAGTGTAATATGTAAATAGTAGTTTCACATGACTTAAATTACAATGATTAAAACAAAAAAAAATGTTTTTTTAAATCTGTATAACATTTCTATCTGATAAGTTTTGGCACTTAGATGCAGATTAACAATACACGGAAAGCTATCAATACGCTTAGACACCTAGTGGGATTTAAAATGTCATACATTTTTATTTTAGTACAAATTAAGACATTTGAGAGCTAACATAATAGTCTCTCTTGGAATAAGACTAAATGATGTAAGCCTATGTTGCACACATCTTTTCAAGCGACTGTATAAATTAAGGTTGAAAAGTCTACATCACTTAAGAAAATTTAAATAATTTCGCTCAAAATATTAGGAGGACATTTTATTGAGTAAAATTCGAATTTGGAATTTTCAGAGAATTATAAGGCATTTAACTATGAGCTTGATATTTTATAATTGAGTACTATTGTGAAATTTTATAGATAAAGTTTTCTAGATTTTGGTAGTAATACAGAATACAATGAATAATCAGTAAATACAATCTTCTTCTAATTGTTTTTCGTTAAAAAGTTTTTACTAATTTTTCTTTCTTAAGATAGATGTGTATGAGGAAAGATATTCTCTAGGAGTTTATACATGTAAGAGTGTTTTGGCTCTACAATTCATTCTGCATATTTTAAGAATTTGCCTTTAATTTAGGCTATTTTTATATAATTTTTAATTTACATATAATATTTAGGTAAGGTGTTTTGAATACTTCCTAATAATTCTCCTCATATTAGTACTGCTCTACAATTTACTGGTAATAGGTGGGAGAGTTATTAGGAATAATAATTGACTGGTAAACGGTTGTAACCTTTTTAAGCATGGAGTAAAGAAAAAACATTTTAAGTTTTCTTTATCGTCTTAATTATTTAGTCAATATTTAATACATTAACCACAGTTATATTGTACATTTCTGGAATATCATTGAAGACTTCTTTAGACAAGTTTACGTTCAGGTTAGAATAAAAATTTGACCTTACCTTGTTATAAAAAGCCGTATTTCCTCATTCAGTGGATTTAGCTTCTTATGCATATAGCAAGCACTTTAAATTATTCTCTTTCGTACATTTACACTTAGCCTGATCATATCCGGGCAAGAACTTGCATGAAAACCATACTCCATGGTTGTATAATTAATATTTTGTACCACAGTTACTTTGTTAATGATTATTTATTTTAAGATAATACAGCATCCATTGTAAATTTTATTTAGTTCATTTAAATAGATAAGTAAATTGTATAATTATACATTCATTACTTCACACCTTAATTTAAATCAACTAAGCGTTGGCTTTACAACTTTTTTTGCGATATGTTGATAAAAGCTACGCACGTTAATACGAGCGTTAACCTGCCGAGTCGGTGAATCACAATCAGTGGGTTAGAAAAGGAAGCAATATTCTGATGATATAGTAAATACCGGTTTAGCAATTAACCTTCGGGTAACGTTTGAGCCTTTTTTAACTTTTTTTGGTGAATAAGGCCATTAGTGTGTTATCACTCACTATTGGATTAATATGCTTTCCAGTAATGCTAGAAGGCTGATAGAATGCACTTGTATATAACACATTAGTGATACAGTTAATACCATTGGATATTTATTGTACTTCAGACTACAAACTTTACAAATCGTACTGATATTGACTTTATTGAAAACCCCACCTTTAGTCTCTCAACTATCTACCTAACAACAGTTAATAGGTTTAGGTTAGTAACATTTGTATTAAATGAATTGTTGGTTAATAAGCTGTTTTTGAAATATTGAAAAAAACCTTATTTTTTCCTCATTCCACTTTTTTTCAATGCATGTAACCAAGCGTATAATTTAATAACTTATTTTCAACTAAATGTTTCTATCCTAGTGGCTATGAATTAAACATGTAGACGTAAACTCCATTAAATATTCATTAGCTGAAAACTCGTAAATATACATTACTGAAATCTAAGTATCGAAGTATTCATTTTTCTCATAAATGTACATTATTAGAATAAACATTAAATTGAAATTTCCATATTCACTTCACTGTTACTTTGCTGCTACATCTTGAATAGATAGAAGCATCAATAAAATAAAAAAACATTCATTACTTTACACCTTAATTTAAATAAACTAAGCGTTGGTTTTACATTTTTTGCAATATGTTGAAGAAAACTACGCATGACTGATAAATAAATCCGAGCGTTAACCTGCCGAATCTGTGAACCACAATCCGTGGGTTAGAAAATGAAGAAATATGTGGATTATGACATAGTAAATAGCGGTTTAGCAATTAACCTTCGGGTAACATTTGAGCCTGGTTTAACTCGTTTTGGTGAATAAGGTTATCAGTGTTTTATCACTCAATATTGGATTAATATGCTTTCCAGTAGTGACAGAAGGGTGACAAAATGCACTTGTATATAACACATTAGTGATACAGTTAATACCATTGAATATTTATTGTACTTCAGACTACAAACTTCACAAATCGTACTGATATACTTTATTGAAAACCCCACCTTTAGTCTCTCAACCATCTACCTAACAACAGTTAATAGATTTAGGTCACTAACATTTGTAATAAAAAAAATTGTTGATTAATAAATTGTCTTTGAAATATTGAAAAATCCTTATTTTTTCCCCATTCCAGTTTATTTATAAGCGTATAACCAAGCGTATAATCTAATAACTTATTTTCAACTAAATGTTTCAATTCTAGTGGCTATGAATTAAACATTTAGACGTAAACTCCATTAAATATTCATTGCCTGAAAACTCGTAAATATACATTCCTGAAATCTAAGTACCGGAGTATTCATTTTTCTCATAAATGTACATTATTAGAATAAACATTAAATTGAAATTTCCATATTCACTTCCCTGTTACTTTGCTGCTACATCTTGAATAGAGTGAGCATCAATAAAATTTTCTAGAATATATTTTTGTGTTAGAGAAATGCCTTTATTTAAATATTGATATTCTGAAAGAGAAATTCTTATCTAACAAAAGAAAAAAAAACTGATATCGAAAATAAACGATGACGTTCTTTGCGGAAATCAGGGTTCAGTTTTAGTTTATCCTTTCCTTTTTATTTCGATCTGCAGTCATCCATTGCTTTTCTTTTCATTGGAGCATTTGACTGTCAAAACTGACATTCAAAATGTTTCTCGTATATTACCGGGGAGGGGGTTCTTTGTTATATAAATGTATTGCAAAATGAGAAAATGGCATCATGTTCAATCAAAGGTTATTTTTTTTGTTTAGAATTTTTTTTGAAGTGATTTTGATGCTTTAAATTAACTTAACATGGTCGAGGGCTTTGTATTTTTAAAAATGTATTAAACCATTCAATTTAATGATTTACTTAAACATTTGTTTTTTCTCTGAATATCGGTATCATAAACAACAAACACGTTTCATATTATTTAATTGTTTCTTACTATTTAAGTTTAAACATTTAAACATTCAGTTGAGTTTTATGATTCTTTCTATTAGATCAGTAAAGGTTTTTTCATATATTAGCCTTTACGCTTTGAAAAAACGGATTTAATTTACAATTCATTATCCGGATGAAAAATGCATGGTTTTCTTGTGTGATAGTGAAATACTTTCGACTTAATAAATAGAGTTTAAGCCAGAGGTTCCCAAACTTGTTTGTGTTGTAGACCTCTTGCCATGTTTTATGTAGACTCCCTACTTACCTGATATTGATTTTTTGCAAATTTCTAACTGTAGTGAAATTCCTACCATAGACGTCATCGCTAACCAACTGTAAAAGCTCGATCTCGAATAGGCATCTTATGAGAGTCGTTACAGCGCATGCGTTCATGTTTGTCCCATTTTTTCACTTGGCGATAATTTCTATGAAAGCATAGTAACCTGTGTATTGTTGCTTTTTTACTCTAAGTAGTTACGATCGCTTTGATTTCAACCACTGCTTAATGTACTTTGACCGTTGATGATTTGTCATCAGTGGAAATGGAAAATTTTATAAAGGACTCTATCCGTCTTCGAGCGATAAGGACTGCCAGTGGAGACGAGGTCAATATGTTTGCAATCACCCACTCCAAGCTACAATAATGACGTCGATTCTAATTACAAACATTTTACATGAGTGACTGTAACCCTGAAGGGACAAACTGAAACTTCAGATTGTTACTTACACATAAATATCACGCTTCACACAAATACTGTAAGGGATGACATTCTTTCACGTTGCCAAAGTTTCATGAACGTACAATTTATATTATAAGATAGTATAATGTAAGTAAATAGGTACTATCAGTGTATGTTAAGATACACTATCATGGACCCCCAAATTTTTTTTTCGCTGACATAAATCCCTTTCAGTTTGTCATACACCCCTGGGGGTCAATATAGACCACTTTGGGAATCACTGGTTTAAGCCTAACGAGGAATAAAATAAATCGGTGGAGAAGCTGTAGCTATTACATGTGAAATTGGCAAATTCATTGGAGAAAGGAATCATAAACTGCTGTTTATGACTGTTTTATTTTTGAAAATGTACAACATGATCATAAAAACTTTACAAGTCTTTGTAAAATAATTTTTTTAAGCATGAGAGTCTTGCCTGTTGAATTAAATTGAATTCATTTGCATCCATAGGTATTTTTTAATTTATAGATTCACAAGACATTAAATAATGCAATAATAAATCTGCTTTTTTTTTAAGATATTCAACATGATGGCGTATCATAAGCACTTTAGAAGTCTTTATAAAATGAGATTATTTAAGCATGAGAGATGAAAAAATAGGTACTTAAATCTTGCCTGTTAATTTAAATTAAATTCATTTGAATGGATAGGTATTTTTTAGTTAATGGGTTCAAAAGACATTAAATAATGCTCTAATAAATGTTTTTTCAAGATGTACAACAAGATGATGTATAAGAACTTCAGAAGTCTTTGTGAAGGAAATTTTTTTAAGCATGAGAGTTGCAAAATCATCCACTTAAATCTTGTCTGTGAATTTAAATTGAATTCATTTGCATCGATAGGTATTTTTCAATTTATGGATTCACAAGACATTAAATAATGTGCTCTGGTAACTAGTGATCAACCAAATAAAGAAATAAACACATAAGTAAATAATAAATGCTCAAAATGCATAAACCTAATTTTTTATATTTTTGAGCAATGTTGGCTGTAGTTCTAAGTTTTAGTAGTTCATTATATATCTAATAAACTATTCTCAATTGTAACTTTTTGTAATTTATGTTTCTTTTTCAATAGTATTTGAATTTGAAAATCAAGTTAAACCTAGTTATTGAGTACAAGTGTGCAGTAAATCAAATTGTAATTCAAGAAGAGTTCCGTTAAATTTTTCTGTCATTTTATTATTTCAGGATAAATTTAACTGATTAAAACTAAACACGTTGTTGGATTTTTAGTAGATTATTCTATATCAAACTTTGGACGCATGACAGCATAAATTAAACTGTTATATCAAGTTGAAGCAATACATCCCTTTTAATTTGAAAGCCGGAAACTTTAAGAGTTTCTTCCATTTAAAAATAAAAAAACTAATGAGAAATTACGAATTAAAAATACTGTTTATCATGCTATAAATGATAAAAATGATACACATTAATAACTATCTTCTATTTGATTTAAAAAAAGTAATTTCTAATTTATAAATTTCGAACTTTTTTTGCAAAGTATATGGATTTCTACTATTTCTACTTATTGCTGTTTGTGTACATGTTTTATGTTTTTAAAATGTATCGTTTCATATAACAAAATATTAATAGCTTTTATAAAGTATAAATAATCTAGGAAACATTTTATTATTAATAAAGTATAACTTTATATTTTATACATTATCTAAATTTAGGCAGTTATAAGGAAGACTTTTCAGCTCGAAAGGTACTATGTCTATTTAAAAGAGATCCTTACAATCTGATTATTAGTGAATGATACTTAAGGAAAAGATTACTTTTTAACTGTATTTAGAATGGCACTATCTGTTTGCGTAACACATTACAAAGCTGCAAAATAATTTAAACCAAAAGAAAGTGTGGTGAAAGAGCTACAAGTGGACGGAAATAAATTGCTTTGTAGGAACAACAATTTTCAGATTTCTTCATTCTTTCCGAGAAAGTGGCTTAAAAAAAGTTACGTAGAGATTTATTTAGCTCTTTCTCTAATCCACCGGAAAATTACAATTCGGAATCAGCGAGGAGAAAAGAAGTAAATCTCCGTCATTCCCCCATTACAGCGAAATAAAATTCTCAGAATGGCAACATAAAACTAATCCAACAAAAATAACTTCTATATTCTTCAAGAAAACACTTGAAAGAAAGAAAGATTGATTAGAATTCTAGAAGTGTTTGTGAACTCGGATACTTGGTAACGTTTTATAAAAGCTGACATTGTAAACTTTCTCTTGGCGTTATTTCTAACTAAAAATAAAAAAAGCATTAATTAAATTTCTTTAGTCGTCGGTAAAAATTGAATTACATTTGACTTTGAAAAACAATTTGTACTGAATGCGGAATTCTAATCGTTTTCAGAGTTACATCGTTTTTCATCCATAATTGCCTTACAAATTTTAAAAAAAATTACCTTGAATCAATAGCTAATGTGTCTATACAATTTAAATTAAATTTGACAAATTCAATAACTAATCCAAAAGCTGTTATTTTGAAAGAAAATTGTTTGGAAATATAAAAAATTGCTTATTTTAATATAAGATTGTTTCATCATAAACTTTTTATACAATTGTGTTGCAAAAAAATGTAATCGTTATTTTTTAATATTAAACTCATTCTGAAATGTTTGTTTTAAATATTGGTAAAAATCTATTAAAATATAGGCATAGTTTTGTACTCTTTATCTTTGGTTTACAGTAAATATCAGCTTTAGAAGTAATAAAATTTAATTATATTTCTTAACAGTGTATCATTTAACTATTCTGAGATGAACAAGCAGAAAAAATTAACTAGTATATTATTTCGTTATAATTACCTTCAATTTGCTTTTATTTATGCCATAATTAAGAAAAATTTGTTCACTGCAGTGAATTGCAAATAAAAATTGCTGTACTAAAAAGCTTAGAAATGTTTTAGATCCTGAAGTAGTTAATACTCTTTTAAAAAGTCAAACTGGCGTTGCTACACACTGTCTCATATCAGAACATTTAGATTAAAAAAATACTTTCCCTCTTGCGCCGTTAAAAACTGTAATCCACTTAACTGCTTAATACCATTTATCTCTTAAGTAGGAAAAAATATACGGTATCGCGGGTAATTAAATTAAATTAATCTAATAACAGCAAATAATTGTTTATCTTTGATATAATTCTTTAACCATAGCATATCAGATTGGGATATTACAAAAGTTTATCTTACATAAAAATCTAAACCTTTACGTAAATTTCTAAAGTTACAGATGTACGAAGTCTAAGAATGTTTAAAAATTTGTTTAACATTGGATTTTTTCATGATTTGAGGCATATATTTATGGCATTTCAATAAAGAGCGTACATTGCATGTGTTTCATTAAAATAAATTTTTTGAATTAATCTCTAAACCCATATAATCCAAAAAACTGGAAGGGAAAATTTTTGAAAACATAACACATATATCATGACACTGGTTAAAGCCTTCCTAATAGAAGATAGTAAAAGTAGGATAGGAAATCAAACATGATTAAGATAGAAAATAAACTAAAATTTGATATTAAACAACTTTTTCATATCGATAACCGACTTGCTTTTACGTCTCTAGAAGAAATTAGGCTATGTAATTGAAACAGAACTAAGACAAGGAAATATGGTATTACAAACAGGATATTTTGAGGCTTACCCTGTATTCTTAAACTTCCTTAATAGGTAAGCTTAATTAAACTGAAGCAAGCAATTAAATCATATTGAAACAGTAAAGAATTTTGAATTTTAGACATCAACATTAAAAAATAATAAGAAAGTAGAAGGTTTAGAGATAATAGAGCACCACTCTTCTGATATTACTGTTAGATTTTTAAAAAAATTAAGTTCGGCTTTCCTTAACCAGAAAGAAAGCAGCAATTTTTACCATTTTTATTCCATGGTAAAGTTTAGAGTGAATCAGGATAACTAATTTAAAGAGATTTAAAACTTTTTAAAAAGAGTTTTTTTATATATTTTAAGCGAAAAGAAAATAAATATAGACTTTGAGTGCCACACATTTCAAATTGATAAGGAGACTTTTGAATATCTAGCGGTGATAAAAAGAAAGAGTAAAATAGAAAAATCTACAATTGGCACATACAACACCGCATAAATAGTTTTAAGCTTTTGAAAAATACGGAATGATCGTAAGATCTTTCAATCGTTTAAAAAATTTCAATTAAACTAAAACCTTCCCATAAATCGAGATTTGGAGGAAAACAATATTTCAGAATAACGAGGCAGAGAGAAAATCAATATAGTGATTAGATGGCCATTTCATTGCAAGGTAAAATTAATTCAATCTCTAACAGGAAAAAATCTTAGGAATATACTTATACCATTTGAAATAAATTTAATCCTTTGTGTCTACATTTATATGTTTTGTTTATATTTTTTTATTTGCGTACATACATTTATTTGTTCTACAATAAGACTAATATATAATTAACTTAGTTCGAATAATTTTAATGTAAAAAAGATTAGATTTTCATGTAAAATATAAGATAAATATAATCGTTCTACATCAGACCTTACTTAAAATCAGCTTTTTGTGCTTTAATATTATATGCGTAAAGATATATTGATTAAGAGATGAAGATTTTTTATAGGGAATTTACAAGCCCTGCTTCACCAAATCTTTCTATTTGCAGCTTGATTTTTTTAGTGACATTATACAATATATTGTGATGAAACTAACATTTAAGAAATCGAATGAAAATATATTTCAAATACCCAGTATTTATTTCTTTAAAATTTAAGAAAATTTCTCATTGATATTTTATGACAAGTCAAAACTTTCTTTGGTTATTTTCTACTAATTTCTTCGATATGTTTATAGCACTTCTTTTAGATTAAGGTTTACTTTAGACTTTCTGGAAGCATTGGTTAGTTTTTGTTTACAGACATTAAATAGTCTAAAAACTCTCGATATGGATGACTATTTGAAAGTGGGATAGGTATAAAGCCGTGAAATACTGAAAGGCTTAAAGCATAAAGTGGCTTGAATTATTATTTTGTATTTTAGTTTTATCATTTTAATAATGATATGAAAATAAACACATTTGAATTTTGTTTGAGAATTTTGACATTTATAAATTATGCACTTCATATTTATTAGCTGTACATTTATCCCTTTTCTTATCACACATAATGCAAATATAATATGTTAGATCCTATACTCAGTATTGTTTTGAATTTTTTTTAAATTAATTGATTACTCTGTATAATTTCTGAAGATTAATAAACAATGTGTGTGTGTGTGTAATGTTAACCCTAGTACTTAAGAAATTTTAAATTAACACTACGACACTACAATCTATCTATCTATCTATCTATCTATCTATCTATCTATCTATATATATATATATATATATATA
>CM063508.1:79428341-79438341 GCA_032207245.1 Pardosa pseudoannulata | reverse complement strand
CATTAAAGAAGGTAAAATTACAAAAATAACAAGAAAAAACTTAAAATGAAGGAACTTTCACTTAAATGCAAATTGAAAATAAACGCGAAAATTAAAACTTCAATGTGCCAAAATATAACGAAAGTGTAATTAAACTATATTATCATCAAACTGTATTTTATACTTGGGAATAACAGTACAAACCATTAAAAAAGATAAAATTACAAAAATAACAAGAAAAAACTTAAAATGAAGGAACTTTCACTTAAATGCTAAGTTGAAAATAAACGCGAAAATTAAAACTTCAATGTGCCAAAATATAACGAAAGTGTAATTAAACTATATTATCATCAAACTGTATTTTATATTTGGGAATAACAATACAAATCATTAAAGAAGGTAAAATTACAAAAATAACAAGAAAAAACTTAAAATGAAGGAACTTTCACTTAAATGCTAAGTTGAAAATAAACGCGAAAATTAAAACTCCAATATGCCAAAATATAACGAAAGTGTAATTAAACTATATTATCATCAAACTGGATTTTATATTTGGGAATAACAATACAAACCATTAAAGAAGGTAAAACTACAAAAATAACAAGAAGAAAAACTTAAAATGAAGGAAATTTTACTTAAATGCAAGTTGAAAATAAACGCGAAAATTAAAACTTCAATGTGCCAAAATATAACGAAAGTGTAATTAAACTATATTATCATCAAACTGTATTTTATATTTGGGAATAACAATACAAACCATTAAACAAAGTAAAATTACAAAAATAATAAGAAAAAAACTTAAAATGAAGGAACTTTCACTTAAATGCTAAGTTAAAAATAAAAGCGAAAATTAAAATTCAATGTGCCAAAATATAACGAAAGTGTAATTAAACTATATTATCATCAAACTGGATTTTATATTTGGGAATAACAATACAAACCATTAAAGAAGGTAAAACTACAAAAATAACAAGAAGAAAAACTTAAAATGAAGGAAATTTTACTTAAAGGCTAAGTTAAAAATAAAAGCGAAAATTAAAATTCGCTATAACGAAAGTGTAATTAAACTAGGTTTGTTTGGTTTTTTAGCGCTAACGGCTAAAGTTATGCACACACGAGGGCTAATGAGACCGGGACCTACTGCTTAAAGCCGATTCCGAACGGCTAAGAACATCCATGCCAAAGTGGGATTCGAACCCACGAACTCCGTACCGACGATCAGCGCCCTAACCAATCGGCCATCGTTCGGCCGCTAAACAAAGTACTTTAAATCAAAATTTTGTATTCTAATATCTTTGTATTCTGTTATAATTTATCAAACCTCTATTTATTTTCCCTTATTGACATACCCTAGCGATTTATGACCTTTACCATTTACATTAAATAACTAATGATTAATTTCTTATATGAAGAGAATCTTACTACACCTAAATCACTTGATCCTAATATATTTTCTAAATAGAATAAAGGCATACCATAAAATTGTGATGTTGGAAAAAAGATAAACTCATTTAAAGAAATGATGTTTCAATGATAAATAAAATTTGACTTTGTATTTATCCGATTTGAGTTAAAGAAATAACTGAACATTTTTAAAGAAACATATTATGTCTAAGGGCGTTTATTGAAAAATTGGAGAAGTATTTACCATTCACTATTTATATTTGAATACAAAAACGTTTAGTGGTTCTTAAATAATCGATCACAGTTGTTTCAGAGAATTCACATGATGCATAAAAAAGTTAAATTAAGAATATAAACTAGGTAAGGTTAAATGAAGGATTGCTTGCGTGTATCCGCTAGATGCGTTTGTAATCTTGCTTTGTATAATATTCAAATTAAGCAACAATTTTGAGAAAGACGATTATCAGAACAAATGTATGTATTTTAAATGGCTTGTGCAAAGTGCATACATTAGATAAAATCTTTGAGAATTCGGATTGATGATGTTTTTATTTTAATTTACTGCATTCCAGAAAGAAAAAATGAAAATATTCTTGACTATACTTTTGGCGATATTTCTTGATTTTTAACGCATTAATACCTAGCGTCCTTTTTAATGGATTAAAAACGGTTCGTAGGGTTTTTTAGTTTTTTCTTAGCTAATTTGCTTTTTTAGAGAATGTAGATGGCAATCATATTTATTAATAACCTCCAGCAAATATATTATTTGTATTTCTTATAATTTTATCAATGGTATCGACATTTTAAGGTTTTTTCAGCGTTGTACATAAATTTACTTTTTCAACCGGTACAATGGCGGAAGTCATGACTAATTACTATATTTATTATGAAAGCTCTTTGACGTGTACTGTACTCTGTACTTTCTTTCAATGTAATGCTAAATAAATTTCTTATCGCGAAGGTTTTTTTTTTAATTTCAACTTCTGATGTTGAAAAATTACAGATCATTACTAACAGGAAGAAGTTGTAATATTCAAATCTTATATTTCCAATTTTTTTTTGCTCTCAAGAGTTCATTATAAATCAAGTTCATGTTCAGCAGTATATATTCAGTAGGAATGTTTCAGGTAAAAAAGATATTAAAATAAGGTAATTAAGTTATAGTGCAATAATTTAAATTGCATTAAAATGGTATTAAAAGGAATAATGATGAAGCGAATTTTAGTCAATTTTTTAAATATAAAATAAGTATGTGTGTAAATTAATTCTTGATTACGTATACTTTTGCAACTGTGTGTGTGTGATCGCATAAGTGCGTGTAAAGTATGAAAAGTTATTTCCCTAAACCTCTTAAAAATTCTTCCAATTCCTGTTCTATTTTTATGATTATAACTTTCCCAGCCACTCAAATTAAAATGAAGTATGCGATTCATTCATATTCCATTCCTTCTACATATCTCCACACTAAAGACGTGGCATTTTTTCACTTTACTAAACCAACCATGAATTCATACTGTATGATCTGAAGATTTTTGTTGTCTTGATGCCATTATAAGCATATACGTCGCCACGAATTGTTAAACAAGTACGAATTGTTTAGCAAGTAATTTTCATGTTGACAGTCTAAGGAATCATCAGATGTTAGTATTTTATCATACCTGTGTAAAATATTTCCATCAATTATCAACTATAGAATAAATATAAAAGATATTCGACAAATATCTGCCTTTCTCGACGTGACTACAGTAAAAGTCAGTTGCCAAATAATATTTCAAAATTAAAAAATAGAGGTTATTTCAAAGTGTGATCAGTAAAAAATATTACCTATTACTACTACTACTACTACTACTATTACACACACACACATACATATATATATGTATATATATATATATATATATAAATATATATTTATAAATATAACATATATATATATAAATAAATATATGTATATATAATATAAATGTGTATATATATATAAAAATATATATATATTATACATATATATGTATAATAATATATATATATATATATATATATATATATAAAAATATATATTATATATATATATATATATATAATATATATATATATATATATATATAGATATATATATATATATGTATATATATATATATATGTATATGTATATGTATATATAATATGCATATATATATATTATATATATATACATATATATATATATATATATATGTATGTATATATGTATATATATATATATATATATATATAAATAAATATATATATTATATATATATATATGTGTATAAATTTATATGTATATATATGCATATATATATATATATTATATATAATGTATGTATATATGTATATACATATATATATATATAATGTTTGTATATATGTATATTATGTATATATGTATGTATGTATATATATATAAATATATATATATAATATAATAATAATGTTACGAATTTCGCAAGTTGGCATGTATTTTTGCCGTATACTGTGTATTATAATGGGTAAATCATGTATTTGGCGAGATATTTGGCTCGTAGGCAATGTTTTAGGCGTCTAATTTTTGAAACCACTCTATCAAAATACAATAACAATATCAGAAGTGTTTTTGGCAGAATTTCAACCTGAAAATCTTTTTATATGTCTTTTAAAAATATGCATTAGGTAGAAATTGAATAGCAGCATGTTCATCAAAAAACGAAACGTCGAAACAGAAACAAAAATCAATAAAAATGTTTAGACCTCCCCTTCTGAATTCAAATCAAAAGTACAATAAATTTTCCCTTCCACTTCCAGTCACATACCAAAACACTTAACATCATCACGTAAGGCGACGAAAAATATTTCAATGAATCAACCCCAAAAGAAAAAAATACAACATAAATTTTAAGACGGATAGAGTGACTTCTAGAAGGCAAAGGCATTTGTTTCGGGCTTTTGTTCTTTAAACGTATGAATATGTAAATTCTGTGTGTTAGGGGAGGCGAGGAGTGTTCCGCTCTCTTTTTAAAACCTTGTTTCTTCGTTTCGGGCTTTTGTTCTTTAAACGTATGAATATGTAAATTCTGTGTGTTAGGGGAGGCGAGGAGTGTTCCGCTCTCTTTTTAAAACCTTGTTTCTTCAAACACATGCTTGTAAATCTATTTGCATTTTTTTCTCTTTTAAAGATGTTGAATTTAAAAGTTCCGAAACAGGAGATATTTTTCTGCTTTTGTACCTCTCGCACGATATTCGAAGGATATTTTGGCTAAAATTACGACCTGATTCTTTTCATTTCTTTGAAATACAAACTTTGAAAGAAGTTTCAATACTGTGATGAATTTAAAAATCTAATACTTGTATAAATTAATTTATTAGTTTATAAGTTTTTAATCTCATTTTAAAAAGTTCACCGTTTAACTACTAGATCTTAATTTTCTTAATTTTCTTAACTTATGTAAATTTGTAAATGATTTTTGCTTCAGGTTACATCTTCCATTCTAAATATATGATTTTTTTAACCATCCATGGTAAACAGCTTTCCTTAAGGATTATACTTTCAGATATTTACCACGAAAAATTTCACTCTGTAACAGTAAAACAGAACAAAAGACAGAAAATAATCGTGAGTCATTCCTTAAAAAATATCCAATGTTTAAAATAAACTAAAATAAATTCAAAGTAAGCGAAAAATGTTAAAACTAAAGAATTTTAAAAAGCTAATCAAAACTAAAATGAAGCCCTATATTTGGTAAAGTTAATTGGGTTCCAAAATATTATTTAGAATAAGTTACTTTTAAAAACTAAACTCCTCGGCCCAACAGCCCCTAGGGGGCGAGTTCCTACTCTGCCAATCTCTGTTTACGTGACCAAGGGTCCTGGGGTGCGAAGCATATATTCCGGTTAAGTGGTCAATCTTCCGCAGAACCCCCATTGTTTAGTTCCCAAGTACGCTTGATCCTCAGTTCATCTTACCACTGAAGAGATGAACGTCTGAGTCAGCCATTCTCAGCCCGGAGATTGAACCTCGGACCTGTGTCGTGGGACCACAAAACGCTACCCGAAAGCCACTGGGCTTCTAAGTTACTTTTACACAATTAAATTTGGGAAAGAAGGGGTATCCCCAAGCATGCAGCCCTGGAAGTGAAATGAAACTAACGCTTGACGGTTCAGATATTTGTATTTGTGATATGAAGTACTTAGGAGCATGATAAACAACTTGAACAACATTTTGAATTTAAAAATAACAAAAGATATGAGTGAAAAAGATATGAGAGTGAAGTTATTATTACTTGAGCTTTAACACGAAATTTAGATTTAACAATTTCAAGAATTTATTTACAGTACAAAATAGAGGCTTGACCATTTAGCTGGTCCTAGTGATTAGTTCAAAGTTTTCAGTCATCCAAGAGATTAGATCATGTGCCTTACTGTGCAGGACTTTATCCATATGTACTAGCTGGAAACACTTCGATACCACTCCTGTTTTGAATTCTGTAAGATGAATTTTTGTTTGAGATTACAAGAGTAGTACAAGGGTAGTTCAGAGAATTTCCTTCCTCACCACAGATACACTTTGGAGACCCAGTCACCAAATGAAAACTGGAAAGATATTGAGGAAAGGGTCCATGTCCCGTTAGGAAAGCATTTATATGTGGTGAGTTAGACAAGCGTGTTGGTTGACCTTCTTATGAAAACGGTATTGAGTGCGGCTGGTAAATATAGAGTCCCAATAGTACTGCCAATTTTCTAGAAGTTTGGAATACAATTTTTTTTATATGTCTGGTAGTAAATATATGATTTATCAATGAGTTTAATATAATAATAAAATTGATATGAAACATAATGTATGGGTTAATTGTAACATGCTGTATTCAGATTACTTGTCCAACTTAAGTTAGTGACTTATAAATAATTATTCCTGAGTAAAATCTTAGAGCACAAAGTTTCATTACATAACTTAATATGATGTTTTAATAAAGTTGTTCTTTTTAATTTTTAGTTAACGGAAACGTATTTTCGGAAAATTCATGAATATTTTTAATATTTCTCCGAAACATACTTTAAAGTCTATAAATTAATTTATTTATTTTAACATTTCCAGTAACTTAACATTTTTAACTTTTAATGTTCAACATTTCCAACGTGTAATTATATAATCATTCCAAAAATATTTAATTGTCAAAAATAGTTATGATTTTCAGCAAATAATTCACATGTAAATATATTATTTGTTAATGTTATAATTACATTTATAAATATATTATGATATCGGTGCAATTACGAAAGATTTTTATTTCAAATATTACTTTGCAAGTACTTAACAAATGGAAAAGTCTTAAATTAAAGATATTTTTAATTTAACTAAATATAAACTTTTTTTACATATTCTTTTATATTAATTATTCGTTTGGCATCATCAACCTTCATTCAAATGAAACTTTTCAATTTAATTTGCTTTCATAAATTTGAAAATTCTTGCTCATATATATGTAATGCCTTGAGAGTTTTTAAATATTTTTTCAATGTAAAATTTGCTCTTTGAAAACTATTTCTTGAATCAAATTTACAGATAAATATCCTTATTTAAATATAAAATGAAGACTTTCAATTTCATCTCGTGATTTATAAAAAAGGCAGAAAATTTACATGTTCTAGCGTTCTTCAACATCATTTTACAGTAATCACTAAACAGTTGAAGACTTTAAAGTTTTTAGTTTCGAATTTTCTTCAAAAAATTCTTTCTTCTACAGAATTGTTTATTTAAAAATCTGAAAAGTAGAAGTTAGTTGTATAATAAGTTCTCGGTCAAGAAAATATGAATGTTACTTATGAGAAAGTTGATTAATAATCTAATGCAAAGTTTTCACACTATGCTCCGCAGAGAATTTAGTTCTCATTGTTTCTCAGAAAGTTAAGTCCTGTTTAAAATTAAAAATGTTTTTTCCAAACATATTTTAAAGTTTGATATTAGGAATATTTTATATGAACAAAAGGAGATATAAAATTTGAATCCTATAACTTTTTGATACCTTTGTTTGTAAAAATTATAAACGTTTCATTACTGATCACGTGAACCATTTAACTACATTAAAACGTAGGTGGTATTTAATGTGCCCATATCACGTCCACCAGTCAATAAAATAAATTTTCTTCAAAAGGGAGCACCATTCATATTGATAGCTGGATTCTTTTCCTCCTTTTTCTAATTATTTTGAGGACACAATTAGAAAATTCGATTTTGTTCTAGATTTACAGGAAAATATTTTATTGCACATAAATATTTATGTGTGCTTTCTTCTTAAATTAGCTGCCTTTTATAATAAAATTCAGTGAACAAAACGATACAATTATGAAATCCATTACATTTATAAATAACTTTTCATGTGTATGTTTTCTATGTGCAATCAGAATTTACTGTATAAAATATTTAAAGGGTAAAATTAAATATCCTGGGAGCTTAACTGCGATTGCTACTTTTTTGTATGTTTTATTTTATTTTTTTATACTAACTGAACACAATTTACAGTTCCGATATTAAATTTAGTGCTTCAAGTTTAAAATGTACTATTCCATATGTGCTCCGTGATTACAAAAGCTCCAGAATCTTTAACCAAACGAAACTTTCCGTTTTAAAAGTATGCATTTTTAACTTAAACAGATTGTGTTATTTTTCGAGAACAATGAAAGAGAAAGTCATTTGTGATTTGTAAGACATTCTACATTTCTTTAACTTTTTTATATTCAGTTAAAAATGTATCAGTTGAATTAACATTAGAGGGGAATACGATTCAGAACCTAATGAAATACACTACTCATTGTAAAAACTTCGAAAGTAGTTGAAATAAATGGGTACACCTGTGTTCAAAATTAAGTTAATTTTCTTGATTTTGTAAAAAGACTAAACGAAATTTAAAGTTACTGCTTTTAAATAAATATTTAATACATGTGCTTCAAAGCTTAATGGTATATATTTGGGAAGAACTAGTTGAGAAAAATAAAATTCTATCTACGTCATTCTCACTGCTCTTTGTTTTTAATTTGTGTCAGTGAAAAGTAACTCTTTGTAGTAAGGAAAGACTATGCTAGCCCCTTAAATAATTTAATATGTGAAAAATTTTAACTTATTATTTTAACCATTTGTGAATTATACATATTCTTTCTACAAAATAAGAGTTTTCTGTTGAACCACTTGCTATCATTACTTAAACAATTTTTAAAAATCATATTTCTTTTATACCATTTAACATTGATCTAAGTAAACTCTATTTGTAAATAAATTTTAATCCGAAAGAGTGTATTAAACTGCTCGCTGAACATAATCTGAGGCTTTTAAGTAATAAAAATTATTTTCAACAAACTGTCATTTCCACGTACGTTCTCGATAACAGTTAGTTGCACAAGGTTAAAAATTTGGTATCTCAGAAATGTTGGAGAAATGAATACAAAAATTTGTTTGTGCTTGATTTTTGGCTAATAGTAACTTTACTAAATATCATTTAGACCAATGTAAAATTCTAATGTAAGAATAATTATCTAAGTGCAATTGATGTATTATTAAATATGAAGTACTTTTTCTACCAATTAAGTCTCTTAAAAGTTTCTGGAGTTTAGAGAGTCTTAGTACCTTTCAAACTGTGCAATCTTCAAGATAATAGCTTATTTTTAATTCATCATAAAATACAATGTTCTGCTTTATTTAAAATAAAATTTTAAGTTTCTAACAACTTAAAATTTTTGTTTATTTTTTATTACATTAATAAATACATGTTTTTAGAAAATATACACTAGATTAAAAAAGAAATAAATTAAATTAAATAATAAATTAAAGAAATATGTATGCTTTCAAAATAAATTTTAGTATTTGTAACTGAGAAACTAATTTTTTTTATCAAGTAAATGCAAATTGGCATTTTTATCCTTCGAAACACAATTACTTTGATGCAATGTATATATTTTGTTTTATAGCATTATAAAATATATATTTTAAATATTCAACTTTTTAACTGTTCCTAGTTTATTTTCATTTGTCAACTTTAAAGTTCTGCAATACAGAATAAAACAGATATTTTATTTCAATTTAAAATAATAATTTAGTTTCTGATATATATTTTTAAACGTTATCTTGACGGTATGTGAATTTTATTAAAAAATACACTACTTGAAGAGTGAATAATAATTTTTTTCAAAGCTAGAGCGTTTAAAATGTACTTTTTAAAAAGAAGAGCAAAACTTTTTGTTTTATCAGGAATCAAAAAGGTTGTTATAAGGAATACTTTATATCTCGAAATGTACTCTTTCCTCATAATTAACTTAACGTTTTGAGAATGGATAGTCGATATTTCGATCAAGGCATACCAGGTATTAAAGTAGAGATTGTCCTGTCTTATTAGGGCTATATTAATATCCACTCTGAAAAAACAGTCTATTTCATTCCTACTTCTTATTATTGTAAAAAGTGCCGATATGAAAAAAATTGTGTATAAAAGAAAGGAATAAATTTAACACTTCCTTCACAATTTTTTTAACTTCACATATACAGAGAAACATCCGGTCCCAAAAAGATAAATATGATCTATATTTTTTTCTAAACAATCTGAAATAAGGTGTTAAATATAACAGTCAATAATATTTT
>CM063508.1:79413341-79423341 GCA_032207245.1 Pardosa pseudoannulata | reverse complement strand
TTTTTATTTATACCTAGTAAAAACTAAATGTAATTGTTAACATCATATTTCTATATCCTTTATATAGTGTACTCGCGGTTTGAATCTCAATAAAATTTTAAAATTTTAGTAAAATATATTGTAAAATATATTAAAGACTGTATCTTAAAATAGAATAAAGCACGGGTAACATCTGCTACATTTTCACTGAATTATAAAATACACAAAATAAGTAAACAGAATATTATTTTACTTTGTACTTTCTTATCACCATACTTATTGCCTCTAATCAATCTCTAAAATATCAGTTTTTAAAAATTGCTTTCATTATTATTTATTTTAAAAAACATTTTTCTTATTTATTTCATTTTTGGTTACTTTTCTTCTGGGGTATAAAATACACCAATTGAGTACTTGTGTTCGAATACTAACCAAGAGTAATTGGTGGTTAAGCATTTATAATTTGTAGAATTCCTGTTTTTTTCATACGATGCATTCCACTTGCTGTAGGCATGCCATGTGGCAGCCATTTTAAAGATAAACTACGAGTGAAAAGATCTATGCTAATAATTTCCCTTTCCTAAAACGCCCAAATCACGGTTTCCAGATTCCTTTCCCTGCTAGTAAATAAATTAAGTGCACTGGCAATTAAGAGGAACATCAAGCGTGGAAACGATGATGACGCTGCTAACACTTAAAAGTTTTATAATTTACTCTCAAGATGTGTCAGAACCTATTTTCTTATTTTCGTTCCCTTTTTTTTCCATCTCTAGATGCCGTTAAATTTAAAGCTGGAGGGGGAAAACGCATTAGTAAGAATGGCAGCAATCTACCAAAAAATAATAATTTCGGATCGGTAAAAAAAATAATAATAAAATGAAAAATTCAGTTTTCTCGCGAAGGCAGCAAATAACAAACTTCACTTTTTCCATTACGGGGGAGTAAATTGATCTGTCTCATAATCTGCCACGTGCCCCAAAGGGGGAGGGAGAAGCAAATTATGATCACCTTTCTTCACTCAGTCAGCTCCTACCTCATCATTTTGCCCGCTTAGGGAGAATTAATCTTAATAGGGAAACAAGTTATGATGTGTGTGTGCTATATAGTTCTAATTTGTATGCAGAGTGTTTCGTTTTGTACTTTTTTGTCTTCAACAAAGCAACAATTATGACAGAGAGATTAAAAATTTTGGGATTTTTTTTTATACAGAGATGATTTTAAACATTTTTAGATCTCAGCCAAAAAGACGACATAGTTTGTCGACTAATATACAAAGTTATTAATCTCATGTCATATTTGAATTCAAAAGAACATAGTAAAGTACGTACATGTTTATAGTTTTACAGTATACAAGTTTAAAAATTAAACAACATCCACATTAGCTGGTAGATGGTTCGATAAAATATCTCGAGGAAGATTTATTAAATCTGCAAATGGTAACCTTACAAGATAAATAAATAAATGTGTGTCAGTTGTTCCATGAGAGTAAATCCGTTGTAACTGTTAATCGATTTATAATTTAGAATACGCAATTTGTTGGTCAATTAAGAATCTATGAGGCGTTAGTACCAACAATTTTTATAAATTGTTGGTACGGAAAATATGGATCATAGTAAAGGGAAATACTTATAAGACAACTTGACTTTTCTTTTGGGAATATCTTAAGGAGTGCGCACAAATCCAGTTCAATGGCCTAAGATATTGATGACCTAAAACCAAGAATTACTGAAGTTTTTAAAAGAATACCTGATAAAATGTTACAAACAAACTTGGTACACACGTACTTAAAGTTGAATATTCGCTGAAAATTTTCAGTACCACAAATGGACTTCATGTGTAAGATATTTAATGTTAAATTTTTTTATATAGAATAGCTTTAAAATGGCATTTTAAGAAAATTATAAGCATTTATGTAATATCTTTTCCAAACATGAAATGTGCTCAATAATTTAGGACCGCCCTATGCTTTACCACATAACTGAATATCTAATAATAGGCTGGTCAGATATAAAATGTACAAGTGGCAGTTATACAAATACAGCATGTTCAATATTGACGTGATTTACATTATTTAATACGTTAAGAAGCGTAGCAAGTTAGACTGGAAATTTGTTTTGTTTAAGAGGCAATTAATCTTCAAAAAGCAAAGAAATAAAACATATCCAATTGCAGAACATTTCTGGTACATGCAGCTATCAGATTTTTACAAGCCGGATGATTTTATCAAAACAAAATTCATCTCAAATTACAAGGCGTTTGTGGCTGAAACAGTGTTAGCCTAAAGAGAATCAATATTTAATGTAAAATTTTAAAAATTAGCCTATGCGTCACAACAAAACAAAGCTTTTTTTGCATACCCGAAATAGATGGTCCTGCAACATCCACTTTAATGTTTATATTTATCCCATTGAAGTTGTTTTATTCGGACCTTTAAAGAAATTGTTAGAGTAAAATTATTTGCAGATCAGGATTTGAAAAATACTGTTCCGGAATGCTGCTACTTGAAAAAGATCAGTAACAACGCGTCAAATCACAGCTACATTAAATACAGGTGAATCAGTCAGCTATTCCAATGCAAGAAAAGGCGAACTTCTGAAAGAATTAGATTTAATAGTAGGAAACCATTAAGAAGGTTTTTAGAATCACACGAAAATAAACACATTAGGAAATTGTCAGAGGAAATACAAAACTGATTTTTGTGAACTATAAGAATGTAATCTTGTCCGATTAATACCATTTTCCCCTGTATTACGCTGATTGCAGAATCAGAATATGTCGCAGACAGTTTTAATTAATTCAGACAATGTCAATTCCTCAAGTGGTGGAATTAGAGAATGTTTCCCTGAGAAGCACTAGGATTTTTAACATCTATGCAACTTTGGACATTTACATTGCTTTCCATTACGTTTATCAACATTGCCTTCAATTAAGTTTATTCGTTTATAGCTATAACATTCCGTTATAGATATGGTCACATTCAGCAGGACAAGATACCTTGCCACCGTGTTCGATGGATAGAATATTGGTTTCAGGATCACCAGTGAGACTTAATCTACTTTTATGATAAGCATTATTACCTGACCTTAATCGTATTCATTTGTAGAATGAAATCGTATGTCAATTCAAAAGTTAGAAATTCCTAGATCTAAACTCTTCTCATAAACCGAAATTACTCAGACACAGCATCATAAGCTTGTTGAAGCTATACCAAGAAAAATATAGTATCTGATCCGTGACAAGTGAATCAACTCATTATTAGACGGTGTCTCTAACATTTCAACCACTAAATGTATATATACATACATACATACATACACACACACATATATATATATATATATATACATATATATATATATATATTTATATATATATATATATATATATATATATATATATATATATATATGTATATATATATATATATATATATATATATATATATATATATATATATATATATATATATATATATATATATATATATATATATATATATATTATATATATATATATATATATATATATATATATATATATATATATATATATATATATATATATATATATATATATATATATATATATATATATATATATATACATACGTATATATATATATATATATATATATATATATATATACATATATATATATATACACATATATATATATATATATATATATATATATCTTTTCAATATAGGTTATATGAAATTAATATCTTGTGCATTTGTTATAGAATTATTAAGTGATAATAAATAAATATAATTAAAAAAGATACATGGTATGCATAAAAAGTTGAAAAAATAAACATTTATTAAATATATTTAAATTATTATTGTAACGTTACGATATGAAATTTTACATACTCATAGATATTAAGATATAAAACTTTTTATGACGACGTTTTGGGGTCTTCCCTGGCAATAGTCAGACGTCTAACTTGTACGCATACTCCCATGCTGGAAAGCTCTGATTTAATGCATTAATTAAATGAATATAACTATTCAAATCTTATCTCTATTTTAGGCCAAATATCCTGATATATACCAAAATAATAAAAGTCTAAATGAATGAAAAGCTATTATTATAGTTAATTGTTTTTTAAATACGAACATCAGTGAAATAGTTATTCAGATAAATATTTTGGAAAAATCTGCAAATATATTTTATTACCTAGAGACTTGTGAAATATCAGTTCTTGGCGAGCATATATATTCTCTCAATATTCAGCATTTTATCTATTAATCCCCTCTGTTTCCAATTTAGGGAAACAAAATACCTTTTTCAACTTCAACAAAAACTCGTCTTTCAAGGTAACTATGAAAATATTTTCTTCCTTTCTCGAGATTAAAATAAACTTTTCATTAAATCCTCCAGTCGGGGGACTAAAATTACTTTCATTTCTCGGATCTCTGTTATACGAGAATATATATATATATATTTAACTCTCTCAACAATTTCTTTCCCTTGGGAACCCAAATCTTCCGGAAGGGGGAGAAATGGAGGAAATAAATTCTAAGCTTAAAGTTCGGAAGACGCCTGCGACGGTTTTTTTAAGTAACTTAGTGTTCTTGGGTGAAGGAGGTGCAGAGGCATGCAGTCACTTCATGGTACATTTATTTCGGAAGTAATGATACCCCGTGGACAGATAAGGACGGTGATGTAGAAATGTGGAACCTTGTTTGTGCTTGCAAGAAAAAAAGGAAAAAAAGGTAAAAATAACGCTGTTAAGTGATAATAATGTAATCGATACTAACTAAGGTGATTTTTTAGCTAATTAAGTAAGTAAAAGATAAAGTAAAGAACCTGTAATTACGTTAAAAATATCCTAGGAGTTTAAGAATTTTTTTCTTTCTAAAATTGTAGATTACGCTAATTTAACTTTCAACACATTATCGGAACGTTTAACTTTTTCCGAATACATTTCATAAAACATGGATAGTGTAACTTGTAGACTGATAGTGCGCATGTTTGGAAAGTAGATATTCGAGTTACTGCTACATTATAAGCGTTTTTAATTTAATTTGCAAGATTGTATTTTAATTTAGTGTTATTGGGTTATGCATTATATTTTAGAAATTTATAAGTTTTCTTTATCATATTTTAATTTGTCTCTTGTAGATTTGTTTGTAACATAAATTATTTTACTTTTCATCCTTTAGATCAGAGTTAATAGCAGAGTTTAGCTAAAAGGAACTTAAAGAGAGTTTCAATAAAGGCAACTTTTGTGTTCATACTTCATACTTCATTATACAACCCCGTTCTGTGGTTATGTGCTAGAATACCTGAATACAGTATGGTAGTGTTAATATTAAAACTGTGCAAAGATAATAACAATACAAGTAACAGAACACATAGATAATAAATATTTCTAATGCATAGTCGTAATTGAATCAGAAGCCTCGTAACCTCCTTGTTCATTTCAATATATTATCGGAGCGTTTAACTGCTTTTTGCACGCATTACATAAAACATGGATAAGTGTAACTTGTAGACTGATAGTGCGCATGTTTGGAAAGTAGATATCCGAGTTACTGCTACATTATACGAATTCTTAATTTAATTTGCAAGATTATATTTTAATTGAGTACTATTGGGTTATGAATAATATTTTAGAAATTTATAAATTTTCCATGTCATATTTTTATTTGTCTGTTGTAGATTTGTTTGTAACATAAATTCTTATACATCTCATCTTTAAGATTACAGTTAATAGCAAAGTGTGGCTAAAAGAAACTCAAAGTGATTTTAAATAAAGGCAACTTTTGTATTCATACTTCATACTTCATTATACAACCTCGTTCTGGGGACATGTTCAAGAATAACCGAATACTGTGTAGTAGAGTGAATATTAAAACTGTACAAAGATAATAACAATACAAGGAATAGAACACATAGATAATAAATATTTCTAATGCAAGGTTTGCATAGTCGTAATTGAATCAGAAGCCTCCTAACCTCTTGATTTATTCCAACATATCTGGTCGTTCTATTCTACTGCCTTAAGCCTCTGACTGCTCAATTTGTAAACCTAGTCTCTTTAAAAATTGCGTATTTTTATTGAAATACTAATTTTTTTCTAGAAAATAATTTTTATATCGACTTTTATCATGAGAAACTAAGCTTTCAGAAAAACGAATTTCAGATGTTATCACATGAAACATTTATTTTTTAATAAGTTTCAATTGAAATACACTTAATTTTTATTTATAACATACTATCTATATTTCTATTATCTAATATAACTACAGTTCTAGTCATAAAATTCTATTTATTACCTAATAAAATGTCTGATATTGAATATAATTTATTCCACTGGTTAAACGGTTAAAAGAAGGAATGTGCTTCTTAAGAAAGGAAGAAAAATACATGCCCGTGAAAATCGTGGGATGAACAGTCAGAGAGTTAACTGGACACGCTTCACTTTTATGGTTTTTATATTAAATACAATCGTGCTATACAGCTTCGAAGTCAGAAATTCTCATCAATGGTATTACACTGTCATGATATGGATTCACAGCATTTAAACTAGATCAGATACAAGTAGCATATTACAAATAGTGTAAACTACCAGATAGGAGCTAGTATTTATTTCTTTTCAAACCATTATATATGTTTGCTTTTTTGTCAATTACAGAAATGGAAAAATTACCGGCTTTACACATACGATTGTCAAGTTACTTCAATATTTTTTTCTTTCTCACAAATATTTTGGACGAGTATTATTTGAAGGTGGTTTTAATAATAAGACATTATTCAAATAAAAATATTTTTTTAACATTTGGTCAATTAATATTCATACATTTTAAATTATTACCAAATAAACACTTTTATAATCATAAAATATTTTTTACAAATATTCAAGATAAATACAGAAATGTTGAAATTTTTTTCATATATGTTGTAACTTCATTTTATAAAGAACTTTGTATATTATTAAATATATCTTATTTGAAATATTACTAAAAAAGAAAATAACCTAATGCACTAAGATTTTAACTTTACGAATAAGGAAATAACTGTATTTTAATTCTGAACAAAGAATGCATGAACGTGCCGAGTGAACTTCCGGAATAAATCAGGAGCAGTTAGAAAAGAATATATCCCTTTGTACTTTTCACTTCCTTGATTGCCTTTTTCTGAACTTGAAAGAATTTTACAAAAGCTGTTCAGCATACTTAGGTCAGGTAACAATGAAAAGGTGCTAAGCAGTGAATTCTTGAGAGCCGATTTCTGGGGAGGTGAGGAGAGAGGTGACGCAAGCACTTAAAGTCCAAACAATTTGCTGACAAATCATGTGATCCGTTCACCCTTCCCCTACCTCTTCTGGCCAGCTGTACAGAGGATCGATTTTATCTGGTAAGTGGATACGCCATGACCGATAGCTATCTCTTTTAGTGAACGTGACATTCTTTTGTTCTTGGAATGTCTTTTTTCGCGAACGAAACAGCAGGAAATGAAAATCACTGACTCGGAATCTTTCTTTCGGTCACATATCTATCGATTTCTGAAGCAGATCATTTAGGATGTAATAGACACGATTCGGCATGTTTTGAGAGATGGAAAGAAAAGAATGGAACTTTTTACTAAATGTTAAGTGTGTTGAAAAGTGCCGAGTGCGTGACTAGACCATTCAGCTGTTGCTCCTCGAATTGTCTTTATGGTTGGAAAAATTCTACTTGTTCTTCAAAATCTAGAGACCTTTTAAAATGAATTATTCTAGTCCTTGAAAAGAGTTTTTGAAATTATTTTTTTTCTTTTAAACCCAGTGTTTTACAACATACATCACGTATTAGCCTTTAAGAAATGGCTACGTATAGCTTTATTCACTTATACTGTGATACAGAAGTTCTAAAGGAAAAGGTTTTAGGCTGTACATTTTTGATTAGTAATTCCGATACTCTTCACCGCTTAAAAACAAAGTACAGATTTTCATCACGCGATTAAAAAAATGTGAAGGAATAACATGCAAAGGGGAAAACTAAGGATATTAAAAACTTCTTCCAGTGTACTGTATAGAATATTAGGAGAAAGCTAAAAACTCTTACAAACTTACTATATTTTATCGTTATGTTTTGTGAGAAAGAAAGAATTTCAGTTAACATAAATTTCAATGAAAAAGATAGCTAGTAATCTATTTGTATACCTTAATCAAACATTGTAACCGATAATCTCTGATCTTGTTAAGAAAAATGGATCAAATATATTTTATTTCATTTTATTTCCTCACATTCTACGTCACTTTTGATTGTCTTTTCATAATTATGAATATTTATCCATCTAAGTAATTCTGTATGCACTAAGTAATTCTGTATACGCATTTTTAAACTAATGTTTTATGTTATATAAGAAGACTAAGGTTATATCGTTTTAGCTAAGGATTAGCTAAGGTTTAAGCTAAAGAAGATCAAATTTGGTAGAAATTCCTTGCGGCACTGCAGTCAGTTTGATTTAATTCTATTCATAACATAAATTATTAAAATATGACTATGAATTTCGGATTGAAACAGTAGGTCTCAGTCAGATTACCTCTTGCATGCTAAACCTTAGGGTAACCAACCAAACAAGCAATTAGATTAATCTTGATGCAACAGCACTGTATTTTAACTACTTGTTTGACCTTATAGGTGCCAACAAAGAAAGATATTAGATAATAAGTATATATCAGTAGTTTATATCAACTAGTTCAACCTGAATAACTAAATATATTTTCCTTGGAAAGGGAGAAGATCAATATCCTTCATTTTGCCATTTGTTACATAAACTATACAATTTCAATCTTGACAGATTGTAAAGTTTAATTTACTTTCAGTACTTTTTCTACTATTACATTGCTTAAAATATTATTCCTACGATCACTCTTAAAGTTGGTTCAATCTACCTTTACATCTTGAATTATATTTCGGCTGGAATGGAAATTATTTGTTTTTCTCTTTGTTAAGCATTTCCTATCTCATTACCTCAAGTCAGGCAATATTTTCTATGGTATATAAAATAACTATTTTAATTTATTGTTTATGAAAAGGAATGTTACTATATGATCTCTCGATTATCCTGTAATTGTCATTCTTATGCAGTACTACCACTAAAATACCAAGTTTAATTTCTTTATTTAAACCTATATTATTACCCATATATATCATTGCTGTGTTGTAGTACATTGCTGTTGTTATTTCAAAGCATTTTATAACCCAAGTTTACTTTATATAGTCTTTAATGATAGCAAAATGCCACTGATCTATATTACAACATTCAAATATTGAACAAAAGACAAGGAAATATGCTAAAAAATATTTTTAAAAAATTAAAAATTAAAAGAAGCACTCCACGTGCTAAGTCTGAAAAAAAAAGTTTGCCAATGTCCAAGAGAACGCTGCATTCTTTTCCCTCCTTCTTTCTACTCAGGCAACCTTTACTTTTTCCACTATCCTGTGCTGATGTATTCGTTGTTCCATTGTCCTTTTTACAATGCGTCCTTTCCCGGCTCTGCCCAGAAGGACCGTGATTCCAAGGATGGTCCTGAATCGCCTCCTGGAGACCAATCACAATTCTCCAAAACTTGGTGAAGTTTAAGTGCAACTATTTTCACTGGCCACACCACACGCCTTCTGGAGTCGGGAAAAAATACCTGGGCATGCAACCCATAACGTGTGAATGCGGCGAGCAAATCAGTTTCTCAAACCTTATGTCAAACATAGCTGCACTCTTACAATCATCTTTACTTATATATTTCACTTGCATGGACATATATCTTTACATAAAATCAATATTCATTATCTAATCTGAAAATGCGGTAAATATGTGGCAGCGGTTGCACAATAATAAATAAACGATAGAGCATATTGTTCCTAATCTCTTTAAATAAACCTTTCTTTCGATAACAAATTCTCACAGATCTTTCGAAATGTGTCTCAATGACGGGAGCCACAACAGGATGAGAATTCCATCTATTTCCGAAAATCGCCCCGAAATGAGAAGGAATAATCCGCAAACAATATCCTCGCACATTCCTCT
>CM063508.1:79378341-79408341 GCA_032207245.1 Pardosa pseudoannulata | reverse complement strand
GCCAACCAATGGTAGGACGCAATTCTCCGTTTAAACAGAGATTAATCACGATTAGCTTTAAACGACTTTGGTAAGACCAGCCCTTAAGCTGATAGTTTTCATTAGTGTTTCTTTTACAACATATTTAGTATCGTAAGACGTTAAGTATCATTATTCCTTGTAAGGCGTACATTCATCCTTTATAAGATATTGGGAAACAATATCTCTTTACAAAATATCACTGAAAAACATTAGAGAAATTAAACCTGCCGTACTCCCTCTACTACTCTGCAATTTTAGTTTCTACTTTGGAAAATAAAAACGATTGTTACCATCAGAAGCTACAAGTATCCATCAGGATGATGTGTCTGATTTGAGTCTTGGTTTATCTTATGACATTCGGTTTTATCGCTAATAAATGGATGCAACCAAGTGAATATGTGCTCATTTTAATAGTAAAGTATTTTATTTAATATTTAGAATATCGTATCATAATCAGATTGGTAAAATTTAAATGTTTAAAAATATTCTGAATCACCGAATGAAACTAACACGAACAAATATTATCGAAAAGTATGCTGCACATAAAAACAACTGAAATATATCAGCTACGAAGCGAAAATACTTCCTTTTATAAAAAAGAATAGTATGTAAAAGTCATCAACCACCTTATAGAGAGTAAAAAACTGCTAGTTTTTAATACTATACTTATAACAATCTTATTATTTTGTACGTGGCGAGGTTTTTTTTCAGTTTTTTATCTTGACCTTTTACATTTATAAATTGGAAGAAAATTTAGTCCTTTCTGATTGTGAAAATATTTCCTATCTTCTTCAGGCTTGAAAATATTGATTTTCTATAGTTAATTCGATAAAAAGCCCAATACCACTATGACTGAAATCTTTACGAAAGAAATGTATAACTTTATAGACAAAACTATAAAAAAGACTTTTTATCAATCTTGAATTTTCTTCTACGTAAAATTCTTTTTTTCTAGACGACTTTAAAAAGTTACTATTCATTGTAACAGCACTTCATATTGCAGTTATCTATCTGAAGAATACTTTACAGTCTTATAGCGTATATTTGTCTATTCTTTCTCTAACTTTGGCTATGTAAAGAATAAACTTAACTTTAAATTTTCCAGAGAAGCTTCGGACACTTCTAATTCAGATACTATTACTATCTAAATATTAAAAAAGAAAATATATTTTGATTACCTTGTGTCATAAATAGTTGGAAATAATTTGATACTTTTGCATAACATTTCGGTTAGTGTAGTTCACTTGGGTTTTCGGAAGCACTGTTCATATATTAAAGCTGATATAGAGGTTTCTTTAAAACATTTCTAATTCTTTTGCAAGATTGTTTCTCCTCATTCACAAACTATATATCATCAGCTTACAAAAGGTAAAGAAAAGACGTGAATTTTCTAGAGGAATGAAAATGTGCAAATTGATATTTTGAGAATTAAATCAATGTCTAAATGAGAGTAAAAAAGGAAGTATTTTCCTTTTCCGCATGCTCATATTCCCATATTTTTATAATATATTTTTGTAGCCAATACTACTCTTCAAATTATAAAAATCCATATGTATATTATGAGAATTTAAAAAGATATCTGCCTTATACTGAGCCATACTTCAGACAATCTCACCAAAGTAGCTGGGATAAAAGGAGAGCGTTGATGAAATTGCTAATATAAAATATTTGGAAATTGAGAAAATGTTTAACAGCGAAACATCAAATCTACTGAAAGTCTTTGCTTTTTCAATGTATAAGACTTAAACGGAATTTTAAAATTAAAAATTATTGGTTTGACACGGGTTATTCGCTAAGTATTTGTTTAAAAAATTTATAAAAAAAAAGAATTATATAAAAGATTTATAAAAAAGCTCCAAAGTGTTCCTAATATTTTTGTTCTTCAATCCAATTAGCTTATTCTAAGGGATACCTAAATATGTTAAAATGACAACCCTTTACCACGTGTAACTCAAAGAAAGCCGTTTAGCAGCAGTGGTAAATCGCGTGACTTTAATAGTTCCCGTCATCGGTAGCTGAAAGGGTCGAGAGATCACTCAACTGCTCATCCTCTTCTTTCATTCCGCAACCGGTGTGGTAGTCGAAGTGATTAAAGCCTCTTCTATTTCGTTCTCAAACATTGATTCCCTTTCCTCTCCGACGGCCGCTTATCGATACGGCTCTAATGGTTGCTGTAGATCGATTAATCATCGAAGTTCTCCCCACCCTTCCACTCTGCTTAAGAGTCCACTTCACCAGGAATCGTATTCGATACTACGTGACAGTGATTGCCTGCTTTAAAATCTGATTTAAGACTAACATTTCGACACTGAATGTTTGAATATGGTTTAAAATCTGTGTTATTTACCTTTCATCTGTGATCCTGTTTCTACACAACATATACAGAGCCCTCCACAAGGATTCAATCTAACCATATTATTAGAGAGGTATTTTCTAAGTATTGCGTTTCGTGATAAAGTATTATATCACAAATGTTTACCTTTGAGCCAAACAGTAAAATTACCTGGATTGGAACACCTAAGAAACATAATGGAAAAAAAAGTCAACGTATGATATCACTCATAAAACAATTAAAATAACGTAGTCATATATTTTAAACGTAAAAATTTCACTTTCTTATGATTTGACACAATTATTTTGTTAGTCTTTTTTACTAATTGACAGAAATATTTAATTCCTCGAAACAGAGATAGTTACGGATTGAATAGGACAACACGTGTTAACGCCAATGACGTATTGACCCATATCTTGAAACCACGTATGGTTTATGGAAGCCGAAATTGAGCGAGCGGGGAAAATATCAAAAACCAAACAAACGGGCGTGACAGTGACAATCAGGCCAAATATTTACATTTATTAGGCAAGATATTTACTTTTTACCACGGAAGTTATTATGTTTCTGTAACACTATTGACGTCAGTATACGTAAAGGTATTTTTATAATAGAGTTACATAAGAAAAGACTTGACTAAAATATAACCATAAAAATCATTTAATTATGTAAAATATTATTACAAACACAGTTATATATATATAATATATATATATATATATATTATATATATATATATAATATATATATATATATATATATGTGTGTGTTATAGACATACATATATACATATTTTATATATAATAAATATATATATATACATATATATATATATATATACATATATATATAATACATATATTAATATATAAAAAAATATTTTTTTAACGCATAAGAATTTTATAGATAATCACGCAGACCATACGTGGTGTCTCCTTAACGCTGCGCTGCAATAGCTTTATAATTTCACCCTTTTTTTATGATATGACATACCCCTCTCCACACATTGGCATGTTTTAGACCTGCGCTTGGCGGTTTTCCCCCATGCCACCAGGCCATTGGAATGTTGAGCATTCCAGCGGTCAGTGGTTGCCACCGTTGCAGTCTGCAGACTCAAGATAGTTAGTAAGAGAGATTTTTTCACTTGCACTTGAGCTTCCCAGACTGCCGGTTTTTGATCCAAAGCTTGATTTGCACTTAGACTAGCTGCAGAGACATGGAACAGAGGAAGAAACCTAGTATCCTGGTATCCAGTATCCTGAGGAGGAATTCTGAATTCGATCCACCATAATCAGCTTTTTTTTGTCCATTTTTATTTTCTCTTTTTTTATATTAATTTTTATATTTAAAACAAAAGTTCAATCGTCTTCAATTAATTTTTATTTAAATTTTATATCAATATCAATAAAATGTATTCATTCAATAACTTCTCTTTTAATTTAATGCCTATTGTGTTCTTTTTTTTAAATTTAAAATTTAAACTTAAGTTGGCGAAAAGCCAAATTCAATGTATATTAAGTTAAGGGTTAAGGCCATAACGTGTATTGCCACTATGCGTCACCCACTTAATTATTATATTTTTATTGTCTTTTCTATGGGTTTCTCTTTCATGTACAAACAATCCTAGTTCCCCATAGAAAACACCCTAATTCCACAGTTATACCATAACTTCATTACCAGTAAAAAAAATTATAACAATATATATATATATAAATATATATATATATATCTATATATATATATATATAGAATATATATATATATATAATATACATATATATATTATATAATGTATATATACACATATATATACATATATTATTTATATATATATTTTTATATATATATACTTATATATATTAATATATATATATATTTATATATATATTTTTATATATATATACTTATATATATTAATATATATATATATATATATATATATATATTTATATATATATATATATAATATATATATATATATATATGTATATATATATATATATAAATATAAATATATATATATATAATATATATATATATTATATATTATAATATATACATACGTATATATATACTATATATATACATATACATATATATAAAATACATATATATATATATATTATACAAATATTATATATATATATATATATATATATATATATATATATATATATATATAATATACATAGTATATATATCATATATATATACAAATATACATGTATAAAATATATACATACATATATATAATATATATATATACATATATACATAGTATATATATATATATATAATATATATAATATATATATATATATAAATATATATATATATATATATATATATATTTATTTTTAATGTATGTATGCACGATATACATGCATAAGAGCAAAGATATTTCATAAAAAACAAAAAAACAAGACTTTTCTAATAATATATATATATAATATATATTACTATATATATTGCACGAAAATGTATGATAAAATATTAAAATTTAAATGTTATATATATTACATTTAATAAGTTATAATTAATTATAATTAATAAATAATGAAGTACATTTTAATAAATATAAGAATAGTTATTTTTATCTAATGAACAGCAAACAATAAACACATTTATTGATTATTTTTTACGATTACTTGTTTCTTCAGTAAATACATCTTTATTAGTAATTTCATCTTATGGTGCGAATATATCGTCTAGCATCTTTAGTATTAATTTTATCGTATAGGTTAAACTATATACGAATTTATCTTACTTCCACTGTAATGGATTTTTCTGTTCAATAAGATTTGCGACGTTTCACTTTTTTTCTGTCTCATTTTCAGGCATCCTTTCCTGAAGAAATATCTGCTAGCAACAGTAATACTAATGGAAATCGACTATTGAGGATTAATAAAGTCGTCTAACCCCTTCGGGAATTTTAATGCATTTTTAACATTTTCCTTTAAATAAAAGAAAAATACTTCAGAAGCTTAAGGGTATATTTTACTGTAGAACATTTTTCAAAAATATTGTGAAATCTGATAAACGTAATTTCAAAATTCTTTACTTGTTATTGATGCAATTTATAAAATTCCACTTTGCAATCTTTATTATATTTTGCTATTTGAAAAATAGAAATTTTAGTTTTGTATACTACATATTTTTTTAATGCGAAAGTTATTTCCAAGCTAATCTTATTTATTTATTAGAATTTTTACATTCAAACAATGCGAACAATCCATGTACACACATTTGTTACTTGCTATTGAAAAATAGCTAGCTTTGCTATTTGAAAAATAGAAATTTTTGTTTTATATACTACATAATTTTTTTAATGCGAATGTTATTTCCAAGCTAAATTTATTTATTTATTATAAATTTTACATTAAAACAATGCGAACAACCCATGTAGACACATTTATTTCTTGAGCATTTTATTTCATTTATTCTAAATTGCAATGTAGTGTTTTATCGTACATAGAAGGAAAAAAAAGGTTATAATTAAAAAAAATCCTGATCCGTAAATTTTTCTGATTATTTTTCCAATTTACTGTGAAAAGTTGTAATTTTGTTTAAAAAGAATTCTTAATATTAAATTTTATTGAAACGAATACACAAAACTGCTTTGTAATGCATTTAATACTTCACGTAAAAAAACCTTTTAAAGAAATTTTATTTCTTAATTAGATTATAATTCAATAATCTTTATAAAGCATTTTTGAAAGGCTATGAAGCGTTAAAAAACTCACAAATTCATATTAACCCGAAGAAAATTAAAAACAAATGTTTCTAAATAGTTTTTTTACTTAATCTCCTTTTAATAAATTAACTGAAAGAGGTTTTACGATTTTTCATATTATTAAATACACTTTAAATCTCTGTTAAAATTATCAACATTTTTATTAATTTAATATTTTTTATTTAAAAATTAATTCTTCTGTTATATGTAATTAAGATTTAAGCTTTCAAACTAACACACTGTGGTTAAACCACAAAGATATTTTTTTCTGGAGAAGATGCAATAATTTTTTTATCTCAAGATTTCCTTTTTAGTCCAGCAACTTCATAAACATTTTAATTTGTTTGATTAAAAAATATCTAATTACACTAAAATATTCATAATTATTAGTTTCAAAAATTCTTTCATTCTTGTAAAGTAAAATGACTTAAAATATTTATATTTTCGTATTATTTTCACATATTAAAAATTGTTTAAAATAAAAGAATTATTGAATAATTTTTTAAAATTATTTTCTGTAATATTATTTACTTTTTTAGAAATACTTTAGGAATGTCTAATGTGATTGGTTGGTTTCGCATCTAATATTTTTAAAGAATTTTAATTTAACAAAATATATTGTCATACGTCATGATGTGAGTTAAAATTTCGGTGGTAGTATCGTAAAAAATAAATGTAGAGTTATTTATGAATAAAGAGAACTATTTTTCACTAAGAGTAAGAAAAATTATCTATTATATAGAAGCTTATTTTTTATGTCTTACATAACGAGGAAAGATTATGGCACTTGAAAATAATTAACTAAGAAATTATCCCTGCCACGAGCTTCAAAAATTAATTAATTCCCAAAATAATCATTTTTATTTGTATCTTTTTATGGGGAAAGGAACTCAGTATTTAAAACAAAAGTGAGCGACTGAATTAATTAGGGCCTTGAATAAATTGCTAAGTACAGAGGAAAGAATTCGAGGATGGTTGGAAGAAATTTATTTCTAGCAAAACTAGTTAGGATATTTTTTTTACTAATCTTACAGACTGCGTATCGTAGATTTTTTTTTTCAAGAAATATATATGTATTTTCGTGACTGCTTCGTCGTTATATTTATTCTAATTTCCTTCGTATTTAAGTAGTTATGACAGTAATTATACTTTTATTATCAGTTTAATCTTTATGTATTACTGCTGGAGAAATCAGTATAAAAATTACGAGGCTTGTCTAGTCTTTCACTGCTTGTAAAAAGAAACACAATATTATCCCATATTGTACCACACCAACTAAATATTTCTGTAAGTTATTAAAACTTAATCCATATCATTAATATGGTGTAACTAAGTATATAATACCAAAATTTTGAAAAGATATTTTTAATTTTTTATGTTATTGGCTGTCCTTCAAATAGGTCCAATACACTACTAAATCTTAACAAATATCACTTACACTGCATTAGGTTGATTCATAGATCAAATTTGGGGAAATAGTCAAAACAAAGTCCAACATTATATTTTAAGTGTATAGTTGTTGGTTTACCCTTGCAGTTATTGAACTGGCAGTAAGAGAGTAAGTTTATCTTGAAATCTCCAATTTTTCTGTATAGAATAGACATCTAATTACCTCTTGTTGTGTCCAGGTGTGTGAACAGGTATTTCAACTGGTTTTTATTGAAAGATAAGAAAATAATGTGCACTCTCAATGCAATATCGAATTCATAGAAAAAGAATCAGGATTGGACAGTTGTCTTAATTTTAGGGCACCTTTTTTATACTTACAAAATACACGTGTAAAATATATTTTTCAACAAAAATTATCAGATACATTATTAGCTCTGTTTTTAAACTAAAAGTAACCTACACAGCGTTTGGAACAAAATAATAATAAATATAAAATTAACGATTAAAGAATGACAATTTTTTAAGAGGTTGCTGAAAATAAATTTTATAATACAATATAGTTTGATTTCTCAGTTTTCTTTTGTTACTATGGTAAAGTGTGTCTCTTTTAAAGGTGTTAAAAGAAAATCCACTCAAAATATGTATAACTTCATTATTAAATGGAATTTTATTTGCTGTCCTGTTTATAGGACAGCGGTCCAATATGGGATTTATTACATAGAAAGATATTTTTTTCGACAGAAACAGCAATATTTCACTTACTACTCAACATAATAATTACCAGAATTGTAGCGAGCTTGTAATACTGAGGATTGTTTTTTATTTTTCAATTCATGGTCATAAATTTCTGTAGACTGGGAATGAAGACAGTGTTGTAAATTTGCGATGTGAGAACAAGAGATGAGGTAATAGAAAAGAGTTCACTCACCTCCACAACACATCTACATCGGGAACACAGTAGAAGAAACAGGAACTTGAAGTAAATTCAATAAACGTATCCATATTGAATGAAATGTATAAGATGATTAAACATTCAGACATTCAGTACTCGAGAATTCTGCCTTTTACTTTTTGAGAATTTTATTATTAACATTACTACAGCAACACAATAAACAACATAAACAATTACACACGCAACATAGGCAAGAAAGATAACTAAACTACTACTACAACAGCTCCTCACAGCGTCACCTATGTATAAAAAACGAATGAGAAGAATTGGTGGATTATGATTAAAACATATATCGAATCTTAACAGTCAACGTTGAACAATTGTCTGCATGTCTCCAATTGTGGTGACTGAACAGAAATTTGTTCGGGTGCAAAAGTAAGAGCACATTTTTAAGAGCAAGACCGGAATTGTAAGGTCGAAGGCTGTCAACGATGACATATCACCGGACACATCACTAGACATATGTATACCTTTCGGAATAACTCTCAGACCTCAGATTAATTGACAGTGCTTGCTCATCACATTCTGTATATGCATGTAACACGAAGAATTTCTACTGATGATACCTTTTTGGGAATTTAAAAGTTGTCTTCGAGTGATGAAAGGAAAGTCAGCATCTTAGCTCACAGCAATGACATTACTGTGAACGCCGGAAAGTTGCAAACCCACATACAATAGCTATATTTACAATCTACCCGGCTTTTTTTTGCAACTTCTTTGAAGTGTAATCTCTTTATGAATTCAGTGTGATCTCTTTATGGATAAAGGTGAACAGCTAAAGCAAACATTTGATATTACTATAATATTACTTGCTTTGAAACGGTGAGGGAATATATATAAGAATATAAGCAATAACAAAATCGTCCGCTATCTTATGATCTTGCAATATAGCTTGAAAGACTGCGGTAGTTACAACTAGAAATGAGCCTTTTATGGACAAAGGTCAGCTAAAGCAAACATTTGTAATCACTATAATATTGCTTGTTTTGCTACCGTGTGGGAATTTGGGACTCTCCACTCTATTTTGGTAGGTTGTTCCAGCCGCTCATCTTTGTATTAATCGGTCCGTAGGGAAAGAAATACGTCTTAAGAGAAATGGGGGAAAGAGAATGGTGAACTCTCTCGTGCTTCATTCTTAGTATTGTAGTAGCAGTCTAAGGACAAACATTAATTTTTCCTATTTAAATAGTTTCAACATTTCTTACAAAGGAATATTTAATGATATTTAGATTTTTCAGCGGAAATATCTAAATATCAGCGGAAATTTTTCTTGCTAAATTAACCATAAATTGCTAAAAATCAGAAAATTTACGGATGTAAACTCTTACTTTTGTATCATAATTGTTTGCAATAAGTATTTTGAGCTTAGTAATAGAAGGCTTATGGATAATATTTAAATTACTGTTATTATTATCATGCTAATCTAATACGACAGTCATGATTTCATTTTTAAAAAATCTGATGTTGACACAACATGACTTCCTTGAAAGTCTGTTAAATTATAAAACTATAATTTTGCATGGCGAGTCATAACAAATATCATCTCTTCAAGGTCCAAAGTTAGTTTCGTTTTTAAAGATAACATTGCTGTCCAAATGTAACTCAAGTACTGAATTCTAGCGGAGACATCAACATTAATAATCGTTTTATTGATATTTTTTCGTCAAGTGGATGTTTCTCCATCCCAAATGTTTTCGGGATTTCAATACTACATATATACCGTACCAGGACCTAATTAATGGTAAAAGTTCAAAATTTAAAAGATAATAGATTTCCTTTCACTTTTATAAAAACTATATAAATCCTTTTTAAGTAGTTAGAATCATTGTTCTAACTATTTAAAAAGGATTGTTAGAACTAAATATGATAGTGTTGATATCTATGTGTTGCCCTCTTTTATTCTAATATTATCTTTTATTCTATATGTTAACAACCATTATGTTGAGATTTTTCGTTATGTGAAGCACTGATAACAATAAAAACAGATGTACGTACCATGTCATAATAGTTGTAAATATAAAACTTCAACATTCTACAGTTAATCGTATTTGATTTATGCCCGGTAGCGATAATATTCGTTACATTGAAATTTCTCATTCTATAGAGTGCCGATTACAATCAAAGGTAAGACTAGATGTTATGAGATTTCACCAAAATACAAAATACAAAATTTCACCTTCTACGGTCAATCGCATTGTTTAAAAGTTTTATACGAAATACATAAACAACTACGTAAAGACATCAAAATGAAACTGCAAAATGTGATTAGAAATATTAAAAAAAATATTTAGTCTCAAATTATAGTTTCAGTATATGCACTCGTAGAACAAACAGGGAAACATATCAAAATTGATTCAGTCATAATCAAAATGAAAACTTCAGCAGTCTTTTTTTTTCATGATTACAACATATCCTTAACTTTAAAAAAAGAAAATAGAAAGTAAATCTTTTAATGCTTTTTTACTTTATTTGACTCCACTTTGAAGCAAGGCAGATATTTGAATTTTAATTATTCGAATTCTTATTATAGAACACCCTTTTTTTGCTTATAAATTTTTGCATTGTTATCTTTATTATTATCATTATTATTCTATTCTAATGCATAGCCATAAAGCACTTTTTATACAAATGAATATCGTAATTTTTTACATTTTGTTTTACATTTTTCTTTTACTTCATTTAGTATTCAATTGCAAGTATCGTATCATATTACCGGTTAGTGTTTTATAATTGGATCCAATTATTTCACGAATGTTTCATCTTTATTTAGAAGGAAAGCTGATATTTTAATTTTAAATATTCATACTTCAAATATGTAACAACTTTTTTCTCATTTCTTCTTCTTCTCATTATTATTAATATTAGTAGTAGTTTATTCTAATAAAACATTCATAATGACTTTAAAAATGAACTTCCTGATGTTTTTTCTCTTTGTTTTTCATTTTTTTCTTTTACTCCTTTTGACATTAGAAAAAGTTTGTCTTATATTACTTGTAAATAATTTTTGATTGGATACAAAAATATCGTAAAAGTTTCGACTTTATTCAGAAGAAGGGTTAATATTAGAATTTTAAATATTAGTACTTCTATTAAAAATTTCTTTTCAACTCTTCTTTTTTATATTATTATTATTATTATTAGTAGTAGTAGTAATTTATTCGAATACCCAATCATAATGCCTTGAAACATGAATGTTTTCTTTCCTTTTTAATTTTTTCTTTTACTTCATTTCGTAGTTAAAACATTTTGTATGTCTCATATGCCATGCCAATGTTTTATCAATACATTCAATAATTTTTCAGAACCTAAGACTATATTCTAGAAAAGAAATGATTGTTTTCTAGGAATATATATATTTTAATTTTGAAATGATTTCATACTTTAATTATAAAATTCAATTTTTCTTATGAATTGTTTAAAACATACATTTTATAATCAATATTTCTTATTAAATTGTTTATTTTTGTTATTTTTTTACAAAATAATTGTCATAAATTAAAAATCCCAATATAATAAAATATAATTCATATTTGAAAGATTATAGTTATTTTAAGATATATAAGTGACAAATTTTTAAATCATTCCCAAAACAGTAAATTTGTGTGACTTAAATACTCACTTTTTACTTAAAACTCGTTTCAAAATTTATTAACTAAATGTTTAAAAATTCATTTAATGTATAACATATCTTTAAATTATAGCCCAAATTAATAAACAATACATATAGTAAATTACAATTGATTAATTAGGTTTTATTCGAAACTGATAAAATTAAGCGTAATTAATTTTAATTTATTATATTTATCTAAATGGAAATTTCACTCTGAGCAGGTTTATACTTATCTCTTATAAATTATTTTTTTTCTTTGAGTAGACGGCAGACTTTCGGCTAATTGGGAGTAAATATTGATAAATAATAATTTTATAAATAATAATACTTTAAAGCAATAAAATTACATTATTAAAAAATACTTATTTCATAATTAACTTTTCCTTCACCATGTACCTTTTCTGCAATAATGTTGATTTTGTTCTGCGAAAAAAATATTCTAAAATTTTGGACTGAAAAAAAATTTTTTTTGCATGTATGGAGGTGATAAATTGGAAAATCGATAATTTAGATAAGCGATTTTTGAATTTCGATATTAACTGTGATCTGCTTAATTAATTATAATGTGATTGTATAATCATCATATAATTAATATATTACCGTGACATATTATTCAGTTAACTTCTTTAAAAAGGTAATTTACACGCATTCTTTTCAGTAAACATTTTTGATTTCTATAAATATTTGAAATACTTCAGGTGCATTTCAAAATATACTTTCAAATTTTATTCACATAAATCTTCGAATTCACTTTGAGGGTCATACGCTTTCAAAATTTAGTGACGTTTTACCTTCTTAAAAATAAATATTTTTCTAACAGCAGAAGTAGCTTCATTTTATTTGAAATATTTCTTATATTTATTTTTTGTACTGAAAAAATTGACTATCACGATTTTTTTTCTAACTACATTTCCAGCCAATTCTTGAGAGAACAAGTAAGTTTAAACCCAGAGCCTAAAAGACAAGTTATGAATAAAAATGGTCATATCAGATTTAAAAGTGATGCGTAAAGAGCATTTTTAATAAAGCTATTTAATAATTAATGACTTTAACCCTCCGAGTGGAATACATCTAGATAAATATTTTCCAAAATACGCTGATGTCAGTGGCCAAAGAGTTCTATGATTTTTACCTTCACCTTTTGTCGACTAGAATGGAATATGGAAAACCCACCCTCGTTATTCTCCCTTTACTTCCGGTTATATATAGATATATAAATAGATATTATAAATTGTTACTTTTTAATACACATAAAGCTCTTCAGGTTTGGAATATTATCCCATAAGAAATAATGGATTCTAAAAGTACAAATAAAAATATTCTTTAAGAGAATGATTTATATTTTATTTACGAAAGTCATCCAAGATATTTAAGTGGTGCAATGAGAGATACATCTGTTACCGCAAACGAAATACTTCGAAATAGAGATTTACAAAACCATGAAATGCTAACAGCGTATTTGGGCCTCAAGGGGTATGGTTTGAATCCCTCAATAAATGTAGGTGAAAGAGGGGTGCAGTTCCTAAACAGTAGACCTGATCCTCCTACCTCAAAACTCCATGGGGGAAAGCACTGGCAAAAATGTACATTACATCCATATTCGGAGCGTTTTTGAAGGTCGAAAATTGTACGTTTTGAAGTCATCATCGGTTTGGCGGAATTGTACGTGCGAAACGCTTAGAGGGTTAACCCTCCGAGTGGAACACACCGATTAAAAAAGTCTCCAAAAATACGCTAAAGGTTTATTATGTCAATGGCGAAAGCGTTCTATGATTTTTTACTTCACCCTTTGTCGACTAGAATGAAATACGGGAAATCCACCCTCGTTACTGTCCCTTTACTTCCGGTTATAAAGATATATAAATAGATATTATAGATTGTTAATTTTTAATACACATAAAGCTCTTTAAGTCTCGAAGATCATCCCATAAGAAATAATGGATTCTAAAAGTACAAATAAAAATATTCTTTAAGAAAATTATTTATATTTTTTACGAAAGTTATCCAAGATATTTAAGTGGTACAATTAGAGATACATCTGTTACCGCAAACGAAATACTTCGAAATAGAGATTTACAAAGCCATGAAAAGCTATCAGCGTCTTTGTGCCTCAGGGAGTAGGGATGCATCCCTCAATAAATGTGAGTCAAAGAGGGATGCAGTTTCTAAACAATCGACCTGAGCCTCCTACCTCAAACACTAGCAGAAATGAACATTACATCTATTTTTGGAACGTTTTTGGAGGTCAAAAATTGTACGTGACAACTGCTTTGAAGACATTATCCGTTTGGCGGAATTGTACGTGCGAAACAAAAAATATTAATATTTACCTCGAAAATGTAAATACTTTGAGATAAATATATTTATAAATACATATTGAATTTTCTCCAAAAAATAAATTATTAATATAAAATTAACTTTGTAATTTCACCGTAGCTTGATAAATTTAGCTAAGTATAGAAGAATAACATTATTTAATCAAGATTTTCAAAGCCAGCTTTTAGTAGGAAATTGTTATTCTGAAGATTGGTATATAAAGATTGTCGACAGTCTTGAAAACAACTTATATGAAGGTGAAAATTAAAATCCTGTTTTAAGGTAATATGAGTAGCGTAATATTTTAAGATACTGTGTATAAACATATAAATGTAATTTATTTCTGAAATTGCAAATGTTATTTCAGAAAATTATGACCACTTAAGGACGTTTGAACGTGTATCTACGTACCTCAGTATTTGTTGAACAAAGTTAGGTTTTATCGTTTGATAAGTGTAAGCAAAGCTGGATTTGGAAAAATTGTTTATAACACTAACCTAAAGTTTATTTCGAATTTTTGCGATAAAATTGCATACTTTTCAAATGGGATTAAATTTCTGTTGAGGAAAGTTTGAAATAATCTAACATTTCACCATTTCATTCACCATTTCAAAATCTACAAAAGGCTAATAATTTTGATAATGTCCATAAAATATTAAATTTCGGTTTTTTAGAATTATTAAAGTAGTTTTGATATAATTTAGCTTCTGAAATTCAGAAATTATCCTTCTAAAACGATGCCAAATACATAAGAGTTAAAATGGTTTGACTTATTTTTAAATAAGTTACATATTTTCCCATTTTATATTCATTTTCAAATGGAATATCTTTATTTATAAGGAATTACACGTAGTTCTTTTTCTGTGAAACTTTTAAGTGTGATAACAATTGTACCAAACTGAAAAAGTACACAAATCATGGGTTTTAAAAATGCTCATTATATTATAACTTATTATGATACCTGAGGAATGCAGTTATTTATCCTAGGAAATAACTCTAACATGAAAGTTTGCATAATGTTAGGAAATGTAGAGGTTTATATGATTTATTCCTTGGGCGTTTAATTCGAAAAACTTCTACAAGAGAAAATTAAATTACAGGATATGTACTATAAATTTGTAGTACCTTTACATTTTCAGTCTATAATAAACTGATTGAAAATGTAGAAATGAAACAAAAGTTAATTTACAGATGTAAATTTAAAGTTGGTATAATTATAAAAGTTAGCAAAGTTAATACTCCTTTGTAGTTTTAAGTAATCGAATAACCTTCAAAAGTACAATACTTTACGGAGAATAGTTGTTATCCTCAAAAACATCAAGTTAGGTGTATACTTTTATTATCAAAAAGTATACACCTTGATAATTTTTATGAAACGAATGACTTTTCATTTTTATAACAACTGTTTCTTTGAAAAAATTCTTCTAAAATTTAAAAATAGTGATAACAATGTTGGAGGTTTATTATTTTGATTTGTATGTTTTTCTGTCTTTGGTTTATTTATAAGTTTCTATATAAACTGGGTATGCTTTTCTATATCTGAAGATTTTTTCCGATTACCATTCGCACAATACAGAGAAAACGTATTAGAAATTGAAATAATATTTTTATTAAGTTTTATTAATATTAGTAAAATTTTATATTAGTTACGTTTCAGTACTAATCTTAAATGTACACTAGAAATTAGTGAAGTTAAATAGTGTGTAACACATTGGTTGTAGTTTTAAAGACTGTTGTTGAATGACACTATTCACTTAGAAAATTTCTAAGTGCAATGAAATGTAATTTTATTGTTAAATTATGTTTTATTTTATGTATTTTTTCATATATTTACTGTCAGATTGAGGATAAAATTAACCCTCTGACTGCTCAATTTGTAGACAAAAATCTTTTTAAAAAGAGTGAATTTTTTGTGAATTTTAAAGCTATATATATATATATGTGTGTGTGTGTGTGTGTGTGTGTGTATATATATATATCTATGTATATATATATATGTATATATATGTACATATATATATATATGTATATATATGTATATATATTTATACATATATATATATATGTGTGTATATATATAATATATATAAGTACATATATATATGTATATATATATATATATATATATACATATATATACATATATATACATATATATACATATATATACATATATATACATATATATACATATATATACATATATATACATATATATATATATATATATATATACATATATATATATATATATATATATATATATATATATATATATATATATATATATATATATATATATATATAAATATATATATATATATATATATATATATATATAAATATATATATATATATTATATATATATATATATATATATATATATATATATATATATATATATATATATATATATATATATATATATATATATATGCATTTTTTTCTAGATTTTTTATATAGATTTTTATCTTGATAAATTAAACTATAAAAAAAAAACTAATTTCAGATGATATCACAAGAAAATCTTTTTTATATAAATTTCAATTGAACTACAGTTAATTTCTATTTGTTACATAATATAATTATAATATCTAATAAACTATATTTCTATTCCTATAATTCTATTTATTACATAGTTAAATGTCTAATAATATATATAATTTATTTCACTGGTTAAATGTTGAAAAAGTGGGATGTGCTCCTCAAAAAAGGAAGAAAAGCACATGCCCGCGAAAATCGCGAGATGAACAAATTTTGCTACATTTTAGTTGGCCGTGGAAATCGCGGGATAAGCAGCCAGAGGGTTAAAATTAGTATATTATAAAAATTGTGATTTAATGTATCCTATCTTTTTATGAGTTTAAAAATGATGTAAGAATCGATAGGGTACGCCTCAAAACTTTCGTCATGGAACAAGCAGTATCTCACAGATATAGTCCTGTTTTACATAATTTATATTTATATGTATTTTTTAAATGTTCTGTTTCGTTTTTTTTAGGCCCAAGTGGTTACACCCTGATATATTTTTATAATTTTTTCAAATACTGTTTCACACAATATAATATACTTTTAATTTAAACATATAATGAGACAATTAATGTTGTTGAAAATATGAAGACACTTTTGTGCTGTCCAATTAATATAACAAAAAGATAAATCACATAAAAGTGACAAAGTTATTGGGGTTATAAGATTGATTAATTTCAATTAGAGCAATTTTACCAAATTTAATTACACTTTAATTAAATTGAATAAAGTTGATGAAAACTAAAATTAAAGTTAAAAATTATTTTTTATAAAGTCTCGGTTGGAGATTGAATTCTAATTTTATTTGAGTAAATTCGATTCTAATTCGATTCTAAATTAGATTTTTATTCTAAATTTAAGTTTATTTTTAAGTATACATTTCTGACACATCATTACTGCATGCAAAAAACTATACTCAGAATTTTTTTCAGAAATAATGTTTCAATCTACGTTTCATTATTCAATTGGCATTTAGCAAAGCTTTTGAGTTTATATGACATAATAGAATCATTTGGATATTTTTTTTCTTTTTCAGCAGTTTGGTCTGTAGCATTTTTACTTTCAAATATAATTTTTTAATTCTCCGTATCAGTAATTAAATAAAATATTATGTACTGAATCTTATTTATTATTTAATAGTAAAAATCATTTATCACTCACCATAAGTTTAAAACTCATATATCAAAGATCATTGAATTGTTTTCGGTGCGAAAAATGAACTTTTTCGTACCGAAAATTATATTTGAAAGTAAAAACGCTACAGACCTAACTGCTGAAGAAGAAAAAATATCCAAATGATTCTATTATGTCATATAAACTCAAAAGGTTTGCTAAATGCCAATTAAATAAATAAAATCTAGATTGAAATATTATTTCTGCATAAAATTCTGAGAATAGTTTTTTTTGCATATGTGTATATGACAGATCAGTGCGCTCAATAAAGTGTTAAAAATGCAATATTGTTTGAAAACACTCAAAATTCAGTCTTACAATATGTATACCATTGAAATAATTTTCAATATTTATAGACTGAAATTTCTACGGACTAGAATTAAGTGTTTTTCAAAAAACATACTTGAAGTGGCATATAAAATTTTCCATTCAATTTGTCATCTAAAAGTCACTTAAATAAGAATGATTATCATGAATGTTTCAGCATCATCAATTTCGGCAGTTACTGAGGTCACAATTTTGTGAGTTTAGAGATGTACTATTTATTTAAATACAGGGTAATGGTTTTAAAAATTACATATATTACCATATCTAATGCGACTATCATTCACTTTTGAAAACTTGAGATACTTATTATTGATTATAGAAAATCAAAGACCGAAAATTGCATAGGACTGCTCTTCACTTATAGAGACCATTTTTCACGGTAGCGCAAATGAGATTTTAAATGATTATTAATCGATACACAGCGGTAAAGCATTCTCTCAGTTTCGCGATTGTTTATGATTCCTATATCCCTATCAATTCATTCTGCGTCTGAAATAACATTATTTGCATATCGTAATTAATAGCCCATCTCATGAAATTTCTGGAATGTTATAACCTCGAATATAATTTTTATAATTCCAAAAGGAACAAAACACTACATCCCTATCCACATATTAAATTATACTAGTTATTATTTTGATTGAGTAATGCGTCATCAGAATTATCATTTGAGCATCATTTTCAATTTTAAAAGTTAGTTTCGTTTCTCAAGTTAACGACATTGGAATCGAAAGTTTGAAATTTTTTGGGATTACATTACTTATTGTATTTCATACAAGGAAATAAAATAGAATATTTAAGAGAAAAGGATTAATTTTAACATAGGATTAGAGATACTGATACTAATGTATCAGTATCTCCAATCTCCAATAATGTACATAACTTTTTATAAGCTTGTTTAGCAACAAATTTTATTAACTAGATTCTAATGCTAAGTATAAACATACAAACACTAGCACAAAACAAAAAGACTTACTTTTTCATTAATAAAATAATTTCTTTGGTGAATTTTAATGTGCTTTTAGGTACAATTTTATAAATATCGAACATGCGACTTAATTCAAGTTTTGAACATACACAAACACACACATATACACACAAGAGCCAAAACATTATGACCACCTGTCAATATCGAGTTGGCCCACCTTTGGCGCGCAACATAGCTTCCACCCGCCTTGGCATGGATGCCACAAGTCCTTGGTAGATGGCCGGACACAGATTGTACCAGATCTTTAAGCAACAGTTATGCAAATCTGAGATATTGCGAATTGGTGGACTTTGAACTCTGAGCTGCCGACCCATGACATAACAAATGTGTTCTATCGTATTGAAATCCGGTGGGTTAGGCGGCCATGACATTAACTGGAATTTAGCATCATGTCCCTGGAACCACTCCAACACAATTTTAGCCTTGTTACACCGGGCGTTGTGTAACAAGGTTATGTGGGGGATGATGTCCTGATACCCTGTAGTATTCATGGTCTGTTCTATCTCAACCACGAGTCCCAGATATGCCCAAGAGAACGTCCCCCAAAGCATAATACGGCCACCATCGGCCTGTGTATGACCTACTGTACATTGAGGAAACAATTGTTCACCTGGAAAACGGCGTATCCTGACACGGCCATCGAAGTGATGAAGGGTAAACTATGATTCATCTGACCAGGCAACTGTCTTCCACTAATCCATAGACCAGTCGCGATGTTCCCAGGCCCAGCGATGGCGCTTGGTCAGAAAAGGCACAAGAGTGGGACGTTTGCTGCGTAGCCCCATACCCAACATTGTCCGCTGAACAGTGTGTTCCGGTACTATTCTACTTAGCCCTGCATTGTATTCGGTTGTCAGCTGAGCCACTGTCTGTGTCCAGTTTTGCTTCACCATGCAAGACAGTCTCCGACGATCTTTATCTTTGATAGCATATGGACGTCCAATACCATGTCGTCCACTGCTATTTTCACAGTCATTTTTCCACTTTGCGTAAGTACTAACAACTGTAGATCGCGAACAACCCACGAGTCGTGCAGTTTCGGAAATACTTGTTCCGAATCTTTGAGCCATTATAATCTGCCCTCTATCAAAATCACTTAGATCCGAAGCCTTTCCCATGACACACAGAAGTAAGAGAAAGAATGATTCTTCAGACTCTCCAGCAGCAGTTAAATACCGCTTCCACCTGATCACGTGCCTTCCACGCCATCCAGGCGAGTTCATTGCAAATGTAGGGGTGGTCATAATATTTTGGTTCTTGAGTGTATATTCATGTGTGTATTTGCGACTTAATTCATGTGTGTATTTGCTACCATTAATTTAATTTTATAGTGAAATTTCAGGAATATAATTAGAATAGTATTAATAAAAAAAGAAAAGTTTGATTTTGAGAAATCATAAAAATAACAAGTTTCTTTAAACGTGACATTCAATACTAATTTCCATTCTAAAATTTTTGTCATTGTAGTAACAGAACTTGCCTTACGTATAATTTTAGAATCAGCATAAAATACCCAATTTTTTGGAGGTTATACTAAAAAGTCAATTGAAAATCGAATCTCTTAATGTAATATATCTGATATTTTTAAATATTTAACCCTTTTAGATATAGTGGGTTAAAGTTTCTTCCCCCTAATTAACATTTTTTGAAATCAGTTTCAATTATCACATTGTATGGTCCAATTATATAAAAATTTTCGTTTATAGAATAAAAAATCCAGAATTTCTTTTTTACATAATATGCATAAATATGCTCAGTAACCATTTTTATAATTTTTTTTTAATTTAAGAAGTATTTTAGCAGAGGGTTAAATGCGTGGAAAGTTTTACTTAATATTATTTTTTACAAAAGAGCAAAAACTCCCTTAGCATTGTTTTACGTCACAGTATATCAGCGAAATATTAAAATTTTTGAAGCAAGCTCACAATTTTCATATTATGTAAATATTCTTATTTTTAAGAAACAAGGTAAATTCTATTTGATGAACAAGGTAAAACTATTTGATAAAAATAGAAAACAATTGCTGAAAATCTACCTGGGATTTTCAGCAATTGTTTTCTATTTTTATAAAAGATAATAAAAAAGGATTTATAAGGTGTAAAATAATGGAAAAATATTTTATTTAGAGTTACTTAAATGTGATGTTTCACTTAAACAATTCATGCAAATCACGTAGAAACCTAAAATTTTAACACAATTTTATTATTACCTATCTCATTAATTTACTTTTAAAAATGTTAATTTTTTAACAGTAACGAAAAGAAAATATATCAGATGATACTAAAATATAGTAACCAAATCCAAATTAGAAGTATATGAGATTGGCGTTTAAATATGATGCATCTAAAATCAAAATGAATGTTTATATGGCAAATTAAAATTGATAAAAAAGAAATAACCAAATATGGCCTAAAAGTTATGTAAAATTTTATTACTTGAAAACAAATTTTAAACTCTATTAGATGGATTAATTAACATAACATATTTATAACTCTTTTAGTACGTAATTAAAAGTAAAATATATTAAATGACATCAAACTACAATCACCATTCCTAATTTAAAATAATTGATATAATATTATCGTATAAAAATTAAATAAATTAAAACGGCGAAATTGAGTTTTAAAACCAAAAGAAAAATATTAATTAAATTCGATAAAAAAAGTAAGTAAAGTAGGTGAAAAAGCAAGAAAAAATCAAATATCTAGAAGCACATTTTAAACACTATCGGATGAGTAAAGGTAATTAAATATTTTTATTATTTTAGCATGTAGTTAAAATGAAAATATAGCAGATGGTGTCAAAATGGGATCACCAAACACAATTTTGATTTTAGAAAAAAAAGCATAATAATTCTAAACCCTCTTTAATTGCGGCCAATTTGACCTACCTAACACATTTTTAAGTTTGACACCTGATGTAAATATTTTTCAAGTTTCTTTTTCTTTCCCAATCAGTTTTAAATGCATAGCAAACATAGATAAAAACATATAAGCATATAAATAAGATATATATAAAGAGAGGAATGTATTTTGAATCATACTACTGCATCATTAAAATTCCCCTTGAATGTCGCCTGGATGCTTTTAAAAAGTCCCATTTTTTCTTCCTCAAGTGATGTCAATTTTATGGTTTCATAGGTATTTAACAAATGTTTTCCAGCTCACTCAATATCTCTCAGGAGAAACCACGAAACGACCGGGATCTGACAGAAACATATCCTTTCTCACACAGAGTTAGGTTCCCTCGGTAATTGGGGGTGATCTGCAAAACAGAAATCCGGAGTTTGGAGACATCCTTCCTTAATCATGACTTCGGAATTGCACCCTTTGAATTAAATGTGCTATACACAATCGTTGGCCGTTAGGCATACGCATCATTTTAATCATAGAGAAAGACTATGACTATAGATCATGACTATTTTGACTTACAGATAGAGCTGCTTGCTTGCAATTTCAACATATCTCTGATTACAAGCATGGTTATCCGGAATTTCCAGTCAAATTATTGTTGTTCGTGCTTTTATTTCATATTTAAAATATGAATTTTGGCATTTATCTATATTTTCTGTGATTAAAAAAGCAACTATTTGTTTCAAAATATCACAGCTCATAAACAGTACTTATATAAAATAATAAGCATATGATTGTATGCATTGACTTGTCTTTCATGCAATGTTCATCAAAATTAGGTATTCCATAGTATTTTTAGTGACTTTTGGTGATCAAAATTATAATGTTAGAATACTTTTTTTTAACAAATTTCAATTTTCTCTAAAATCTCCGATATTCATTAAAGACAATCAATGCTATTTCACATGTGTGAAACCAGTAAGATTTAATCCCATTTAATATGTAACAAAAGGATTGTAAAATGAGAACTTGGTACCAAAATACAGATCAGGTTATAGAAGTTAGGTTGAATACTTAGCGCTTTATCGCTAAGTTGGCGGTGGCACCCTATTCTGATGTTAAACTTTTCCATGATGTATGGTGTAGGTTTATATACAATCATGGAATCAGATAAATTATATTCATTTTGCTCTTTTATTGAATTACAAGCAAGTTAGTATAGTTAAATTTTGCTCATAAAGTTTTCTCTGAAATTCTTAGGCGGAATAATAAGCTTTATTTTTAAACTTAATTTATGATTTTCATTCTGAGTTACGCTTATTGATTTATAAGTATGATTAAGCAAATATTTTTTTTCAAAATATTACAGGTCATAAACAGTACTTATATAAAATAATAAACATATTAGATTGTATACATTGACTAGCCTTTCATGCGATGTTTCATCAGAATTAGGTAGTTCGGGGTATTTTTAGTGACTTTTGGTGATCAAACTTATAATGACAGAATAATTTTTTTTTAACAAGTTTAATTTTCTCTAAACTTGCAGATGTTCATTGAAGACAATCAATGCTATTTCATATATGTGAAATAAGTAAGATTTAATCCCATTTAATATGTACAAAATGATTATAAAAGGAGAACTTGGTACCAAAATACAGATCAGGTTATAGAAGTTAGGTTGAATACTTAGCGCTTAATCGCTAATTTGGCGATGGCACCCTATTCTGATGTTAAACTTTTCCATGATGTATGGTGTACGTTTATATACAATCATGGAATCAGATAAATTATATTCATTTTGCTCTTTTATTGAATTACAAGTAAGTTAGCATATTTAAAGTTTGCTTATAAATTTTGCTCATAAGGGTTTCCTCTGAAATTCTTAGGCGAAATAATAAGCATTATTTTTAAACTTACTTTATGATTTTCATTCTGAGTTACGCTTATTGATTTATGAGTATAAATATGATTAAGCGTATATGAAATGTTGCAACAGAAACTTGAATTTCTCTGATGTTTACAGCGAAATTTTAAACTTACTCTATAATTTTTCTGGATATACTAATGAAAGAGATCCATTTAAGGCAAGAATACATGATTAGTTTATATGTTTAATTATTTAAAATTGTATAGAATATTGTAGAAGAATTTTACGCTTTTATATCGTTCACGTTATTACGATAATTTTTAAAAATAGTTTTCCTGCACTGTGATGTAACATGTATACATTTATATTAATTAATAAATATTTTTATACCAAACTTCTGCTAACTAAATGCTATCAGAATATTAAAATTTAAATAAACTCCTATTTATATATTTATTTTTAATGTTGTACTAGCATAATCTAATTTTTACGCACCGTTACATTTCTTCCGAATTCAATCAAGAGACATTTTTAAAAAACTATATTCCCTCTATCTTAAAAAAAGACTGATATTATCTTAATCTAATAAATGCTTCCCAGCTCTCTTTACATCATCTCTCTGTGGAAACTACAAAGTGATAGGAAACTGATGGAAGCATTTCTTTTCCCACGCAGTGCAAGGCCTCTCTCGTTAATTGGCAATGTTCTACCAAACAGAAATCAGGATTTTGTGGCATCCTTCCGCAATCATGATTTCCGAGATGTACCGTTCCAGTGAGATCATCTGCACTGAGGAAAAGTTAGTAATTAAACAGATTAAAGTAAGATAAGCTGCGGCATTTCTAATATTGGTTTGATTACAGATATAGAATTTTCAGTCATATAGCTTTTAAATGGGGTTTAATAAGTGGGTAAATACATTCATTCATATATTCTGTACATAAAAGACATTTAGTCTTCTAATACGCATTAAAACATCAGCAATCAGCAGAATATTGCTGCATGCCTATTGATGATATATCATGATATGCCTATTTTTCTATACTTTATACTTTAAACATGTATGAGCATTTATGAAATGCAGTCAAAAAATAAAATAATCTGTATTTATATTCACATATAGCTTAAGAAATGCTACGGATGCAAGCAATATTGCCTCCGTTGGGTGATAGTAATTTAGAAGCAAGTACAAAGCATAATTTGCCGGTATTAGAAAAAAATATTTAAAATTCTAAATTCAAGACCCTCAAGCTTCACATGCCACAAATTTCGAGATCATTGTACATATTTTACATGCCCTAACCATCATTAATAAACATGGCGAATTATTTTATGGCTCAAGCCTCCACCTCCCAATTCCTAGGATGTTATATTCACGTCTTTGCTTAGAGCTACCGCGGCTCAAATTAAAAGTTTTTTTTTTTCATTCGGAGAAATAACATTTTATTGGACCTTAAAAGCTGTATATGCCATATCCAACTCTTAGAAAAATAGACTCATTCGAATTATTTTCAAAAATTATATATTTGATTCCTACTCACATTATATGCTTTGTCATGTAATTACATGCCGGTATTAGAAAAAAATATTTAAGGTTCTAAATTCAAGAATATAGTCATCAGGATAAATTTTAGACATGACCTTCCAATTCATCTTACTTTTAACTGCAACATTTTGAGAAGTTTTTGTAGATAAATAGTCTTACCATAATAATGTACTTATGAAGTAGTTAAGAACTGCAAGCATTAGATAAAGTGAGATTTTATATAATACGTAAAAACTTAATCCTCGATTTTCTGTTTATAGTACCTAAAAAGATTATATTTTTTATTTATATTATATAATGTATTTTAAACCAGCTTTTTATTTATTTAAATAGCACAGAATAATTATTATGATTTTACATTTTTTTAATATTGATGCACGTGCTTTTATTTTCTTAAGGCATACTCTTGAATTTACGTATAGAAGTATATTCCTTTACATTTATTTTAAAATAATGCTTATATTTAACCCTTGTGCTGCTAAATTAATGAATTTCCTTAAAATGCTTTAAACTAGTAAATATTTCCGTCAATATTTATTTAACGTTTTGCTAGTATGATTGCTGTAAAAATCAAATGGTGAGTACACTGTCTATCAATAAGTGTTTAGGACACTTCTGATAGAAAAATTACACTAACTTTATTCAAAATCAATAGTTCGTAGAGCCTCCACGAGAGGCAATTACAGTGTTAACCCTCCGAGGCATGCTTTTAACAAGTCTTAGTATTACAGCTAGTGGTATTATCTTCCACTCGGCTTGGTGTAGACATACAAGTTCCTTCATCGATTTTAGACGGGTAGTGCACCCCTTAATTCGGTTATCCAACTCGTCCCAGAAGTTCTCGATAGGGTTCAGGTCTGGGCTCTGGGCAGACGAGTCCATTCGATGAACTCCATTGGCACCATACCAAGCCTTGGTTAACCTCGAAACATGACAACTGGCATTGTCGTCCTGAAAGTAATAGGAGACCAACCCGTAAAACTGCCACAACGTAGGAAGCACATTGTCATCCAAAATAGTGCAATAGGCATCGGCGTTGAGCTTACCATGAATGGGGACCAAGCGTCCCAGTCCAGGATCCATGGTACAACATATATCGGTATTTGCATAGGTGTCGAAATACTTATTGGTAGACAGTGTATAGTGTAGGTATTATAAATATCAAAAGACAGTGAAGTATTAATAATTGAAAAAAACTCACCCTTTACTTTACCCGGAGAAGTTTATGCATGGAAAGAAAGGGTCACCGTTTCATCTTGGATGTTATATTTATTCAGAATATGATGAAATTTAAAAAAATTAATTTAGCAGCACACTAATTTTACATAAGTACTTAAACTTATACAGAAAGTGCAATACTTCTGTAGATCTGTCTTCCTGTGAGTATAGCAAAGATGCGAACAGACTAGGTTTATTTGATTTATGTCAAAGTTTTAAAATATCATTTTCTGAATTAATTTTTAAATTATCTATTATAGTGGATAGTATATAGTATATAGTATAAGTATGGTATATAGTATGTAGTATATAGTATAAGTATGGTATATAGTATATAGTATATTGTATAAGTATGGTATATAGTATATAGTATATTGTATAAGTATGGTATATAGTATATAGTATATAGTATAAGTATAGTGCTCTGAAATAGTGAGTTATATACAATACTTTCACAATGCAGAAGGGTTACCATTATCATTGCATATTCTCAAGCAATTTCATCAGTCCTCAACCAAAAACTTTACCACTTGCATGAATCACGTTGAGGGAGAAAACAATAAAAAATTGCCACTGGTCGCTGGTTCTTTCGTTTTGTTCTCCTCATCCCTTTGAATAGTAATAATGATCTCATAAGAGTTCAAGTAGGTTCAACCTCAGTTTAAAACTACCGTTCTACTTATTTAAATCTTTATAGTCACAGCGATAGAATTGATTTTACATCATACTAGTGTGCATTATTATATTCATCAAGTGATTACGGGTTTTATTTTTAAATCATTATTTTCCTTTCTTTCTCTAAATAAAAAAATTATGATATTGCCTAGATCTTATGTTTCCCAGCTCACTCAGTATCTCTCTGTGAAAACTGCAAAATGATTAGGAACTGACAGAAGCATATCTATTACAAAGCAATGCGAGGCATCTCTCGTTAATTGGGAGTTTCTGTCAAACAGAAATCCGGACTTGGCGGCATCCTTCCGTAATCATGGCTTCCGTAATGCATTGTTTGAATCAGATTTGCTATATAGATGAGGTGGCTGTAGTTACACAAATTAAAATAATAGAAAGGTATATCTACATTTCTAATGCTTGTTGGATTACAGGAATAGCAACCGCAAATTTCAGTATTATGTCCATTGACAGCTTAAACTTATAATTAATTTTTAATTATCAGTTTCGGCATTCATATATTCCCAACATAAATGGAATCATAAAGTATTACAGATAAGGAACAGTAGTTATGTAAAAGTAATACGTACGAGATTTTTTTTACCTTAAATAGTTTTCTATGAAGTGAAATACAAGGGACGTGATATATGTAGACATGCAAAAAATAAAACTATAATACTCTTTTAGCGTCTATGATCTAGTCTAGTTATATTTTGCTTGTACAAAAAAAATTATCTCTTTTTTATCATTTAAATTATGAGTATACTATGTCATAATTTTTGGCGAAATAATTTTACTAAGATTACTTTATAAAATATATTAATTTAATAAGTTTTATTCTGATTTATACTTCATAGTTTTAGTTGGAATTAAAAGTAAATTTAAGAAGATTATTTAAGGTTCTGTATTAAAATATCAGTCATGAGAATAAATGGCAGACGTAACATCACAATCCGTCTTATTTTGAAATCCGACTTTATAAGGTTTTTTTTACTGAAGTAAATGTTCTTTCAATTATATAACATGTATGAAAGGTTGAACCACTATAAGAATCAGAGACAATATATCTAATGTGGTTAGAAATATAAAATAGGTATTGCAAATACCAGCATTTTGAAACATTTTACTGAATACAGTAAGGAAAGGAACGTTTCGGTCGAGAGTATGTTATTCAGGTGAGTTTTCGTCTGTATAAAATAATAGATCGTGTTATAAATTTTTATACTTTCTGATAGCACTGAATATTAGAATCTTTCTTTAGTTTACATCACTCACTTGTACTCAGATGACGAAAACTTAAGTTTAACACTTGACAGTTTCATTTTTTTCTAGAATTCGGTAAAAAAAAAGTCACATTTTTTTATTGCATTTGTTTTTCATTTTACATTTTTAAGTAAAGATATGTTATTAAAATTAACATTTCTAGTATTTTTAAGCATTTATTACGACTTTTTTCTTTCTAAGAAAGCATCATAGAACTGAAATTTATCTTTAGTCTCATCAATATCCAAGTTAATTTTTGGAATTCCAGTGAAAGCAAATCTAGTAGGCGAAATTATCACAATTAATTTAAAAAAATTGTCTTGCTTGAGTGATTTCATCTGTACTTCTGTCAGAGTCACTACTATCCAGGTAATTTAGCAAGCTTTCGCTACTATCATTTACGGATAATTCAGTTTCTGATTCCGAGTCACAGTTCGAATCACATGAAATTAGCTCCATACATTCTGAATTATCCATTATTTAAAAGTAAAAATATATTTGCAACTCTTACATAAATAAAATTATCAGGCAGTTAGTAAATTATAACCAGAAAACTATACACTGAAATATAACAATTCGTCTTCTGATTCAAAACATGCGAAAAACCCGCGCTTTTGAACCAATCAGAGTAGAAAATACAAAAAACGCAAACTATCATTTGCTGGACCATCTATAAGAATAATTTGTTACTAAAATATGAAAAAATACGGCAGAAACAGTGCAAGCGAAATAGAAATCAGATTGCCCGTACGGCGTACGGGCAAATCAGTAAAGGCCCGAAAGCCGTGTCCGTTCGGCATACGGGCAAAACAGGAAAGTGGTTAAACTAGATGGAATTATGCTTTTATTTCTTACTTATAGTAAATTATCTTGTGTGATACTTTGTTTAAATGGACACATTTCCTTCTACTTTTATTAATTTTGTACTTTTAGGATGAAATTTATTTTACATCACACTAGAGTATCTCTATATTGTAATCTATTGTAATCAAGAGTTCTTAAAAAATCACTGTAATTTCATCTCCCTCGTTTAAATGAAAGAGTTTTGATATTGTCATGATCTAACAAATAACTTCCAGCTTATTTGATTTTTTCTGAGCAAACCACGGAGCTATCAGAATCTAAGCACATCTTTTCACACGCAGTGTAAGGGATCTCGTTAATTGGGGGTGCTCTGTCAAACAGAAATCCGGATTCGGTGGCATCCT
>CM063508.1:79360841-79373341 GCA_032207245.1 Pardosa pseudoannulata | reverse complement strand
TATAAAACTAACAATTAAATGTGTATGGTTTTGTGAAATAAATAATAATTATATTAATTATAAACAATAAGTGCGTTAATTTACATAAGAGAAGAGTTTTAAATGAATAATCTCTTCCATCTAAATATCAATTATCCATAATGCTTTAAAATGAAAGACAGCAATTTCAATACTTTTTAAAATTTTCTGTTGTGGATTACAATGTCAGTGATTGTAGATTGTAGATTGCTTCCGTAGATAAATCAAGGGAAAATGTTCTTTCAGAAGTAGAAATTTGTTTTTAAATATATCTCACTAACTGTTTATCAATGTGAATTTCAGTTATCGTGGTATTTGACGGCGGATAATCAATTCGTGTAATCATGGCATCTTCCCAACACCCTTAGCTGATCAATCAGATTGATGTGACCCAGCCGAAATTTGGCATACTGTGCCTTCCCTTTGAAGAGATTTGGAATTCAGAATTTGGTGTAGCCAATTACCATGATAACAATATATCCCATGTCCCCGTTATCTGATACAGTTGTAGATTGTCATTTACACACAAATACCTAATATACTAGTACTATTCACGTGAAAGGCACCCTAACATCCTACTATTAGACTATAAAAGTTTAAGGAATAGTTTTTCCTACCCTTTCAATATACCTTTCTTGATATCCACAGGCAACGTAACAATATTTTCAAATGCAACTATTTCCGAAGGATGCAATTTCCCCTGTTATTTAGTTTTGTTTTGTTTAGAGTAGCTAAGGTCTTTTTTTTATAAAGGAGGGGTAATGTGCCAGGGACATACATCTTATATGCGATTCAGAACGAAAACGAACACCTATCACTGCAGCACATTTTAAATCCACGAACTTCGGTACTAAAGAGCAACGTTTCACCCATTCACCTTCTAACAGTTTCCCCATTATTTAAAAGGAAATCTTCACTTCTTTATACAAAGTGAAGAAAGTATTTTATATGATTAGATTAAAATATTGAAATTTTGTACTTAGGACTGCTGTAAAATCCAGTTGTTCACTTCTAAGTATGATTGTAATGGTATTCAATATAAAAGATATTGATGTTCCCCTTTTTAAATCATTTTAAAACTAAGCAAGTAAAATTAAAATTGCAATGCATAATTTGCACTCTGTTATTTACAGAAAACTTTTATTATTAAGTTTACTCTTTCCAACAGTATAAAAGGACAACAATATTCATAAAAATATATGTTACCAGTTGAGAACATCCGCTTGGACATAGTTACTAACAAGTTCATGGAATCTACTCAGACACCCCATGATTTATCGGATTTATCAGATTCATTTCGTCATCAGAAACGAAACTTACTTTCAAAGCTTAATTAAATGTGCAAATAATAATTCTGAGGATGTCCAATAAATCAAACTGTATATATGTTTTATAGCTATAACTCATGAACAAATTTTATTATCAGAACCACAGAAAATTGAATTCACAAAAAATACTGGAATATAAAGTAAAAATCATGGAGAATACGGCTTAATTAAAAACTCGACATGATACGTTTTTTGCATTGGAATTATGACAGCATTTGGATATTTGTTTTTTATAAGAAATTTTAAGAATCTAAAGAAATAAAAGACTCTTATTTGGCGATTTTGGTTAATTATTCTTCAAAGGACTGAAAAAGTGCAAGTATTTTGTCAAATCATTTAAAGAAAACAAATGCATCAAACAATTAAATAATATTAACGGTGTATAAATTTAAAACACTTTTTAAAGCAAGAACACATTTAGCAATGGATTAAAATTAGCATCTAAAAGTTGTATAAGAATCACTCTGTAACTTAATCAAAAAAGTAAACAAGTATACCAAATTAAAGTTGATAAAATTAAACAAATCAAGCATATATGTTCAAATTGCAAGAAAAATTCTATTAATTGCATTACCTGTTAACATATTTTAAACCCTATAAAATTAATTAAGTTGCTTAAAAAATTTAATAATTTTTTCACATAGTTACAAGAAAAATACATCAAATGATAACAAAATACATTCATGAATGTAGATAAATAAATGCATTTCATTACCTTGACGATTTTTTTACTCCGAAATATTTGACTTTTTAAAAATCTTATTTGGACCTTACTAGGAGAAGATATATGCACATACATATATTTGAATAATTTTATGAGTATAACTGATATGTTTATTTTAAAAAATGTATTATGTTTTTCGCATGTGATGAGCAGTTACAATTATACGAACAATCCCCAAGTAAAAATAAGGTGATCAGCAAACTAATACATTGTTTTCAAAAAACGTGATCCTCACATGCGAGTAAACATGTACTAGCACTTCCGATATACACAGAGAGTTATAAATAACACAGTTTACATGACACTGTCTAGTAAGTTAATATTTTATTCATAGATCCTAAGAAGAATTAAAAGATAGGTATTGTTTCCTTCTGGAGAAATATTCTCTGGTAGTAACATAAATCGACGTATTGGCTTATTCAGATAGAAGGAAACTTACACTTTTGTCCTTATATATCACAAATGAGGATTGTTTTATAAATAATAATGTATCTTTAATTTTGTTCATATATTCAATAGTTTCGAAAATATATTTTTATCTAAATTGTATTCCATTAGAAACGATAAACCTGTTCTATAATTTCGAATTCTATTTAGAAGGTTTTATGAAAGCACCTATATTAAAATATACTATATCAGTGAAATTTTTGTTTAAATTGTGAATTTTATATATGAAAATTCTAAACGGTAAATTGAATGGTTATTTAAATAAAGTTGGCATAGGGAATATGAAGCAATAAAAATTGGAAATATATCTTTTATGTATTTATATGTATTTATAAACGTATTATTGTGCTACTTGTGTGATATTTTAAAAGTTTGATTTAAATTCCCTAATTCCGTCATAAAAGTTTCATTTTTTAGTTTAAGTTTTATTACATCTTAAACAGCATAACGTTTTTTTCTAGTGTTATATAACTGAAATTCTAATTTACTTTTAGTAAGCATATTTTAATTTTAATACGTATAACTTGGTTTAAATTTTAACATAATCATAACACAAAATATTTCTGAAGTAACAGAAAAGTATAATGTCAAAAGAATGTAAAATGTATTAACATTTAAATTTATTATATAAGATATAAGTGTTTGCCTTTAGAAAACTAAGATATCCTGAGAAATAGATTTGAAAGCTGCAAATGTTTTTTATTTTTTATATTTCATCTTTAACGATATCAGATTTGTCTTATTTTAATGAATCGACAGCTTTTTTATCCTAGAAAATCTATTACAATAGGGAAAAATACCAGTAGTAAATGATTTACAAAATGATGTTACCATACGCTATTTTTATCAAATTCTCTCTTTTATTGTATGTTAAATTAAATGCGTATACTGAATTATTATTCATTATTGAGTATCAGTGATACTGGTGTTTGAAGTTTAAAATTTTAATAAACAAATCATTTAAGTTCTCACACTATAAGCGGACAACATTAAATCTTACATGACTGCAAAGACAAAGTGAACTGTAATTAGAAATAATTAAATATTTTAAAACTAAATGGGCTGGAATTGAGTTTATACTATAAATACTGGTGGGGGTGAAAATTCATTTTGACGATGATATTGAAGTAGCGTTCTAATAAATTAAATGTCTTTGAAAGTTTAGACTAAGACTGGTGGAAAAAAACAATATTTAACGTGTAACGTTTTCTTTGGTATATTTATTAGTACATTAATTTTGCATATATCAGGAGATATCCTCCTTTCATTTTTGAAGTAGAAAGTAACAAACTAATACAACGCATATAAGTCAGTTGGAATAATCGAAAAGGAAGTAAAAGAGTGCCAAGTAGAAAGTACCCCAAATGAAATAATGATATGTATTTTAAATTTTAGAAGTAGAGCTTTTATTCTAGTGGTGTATTATACGAAGCAGGCAAAGAACCCATAAATGTTTTTTAAAAATCAGTTTAATAAGAGGATCAAGAACTCTCATTCACAAATGTAAAAAGTTTGACAAATTGTGAATAAGAACACTGTATGTGTACAAGAATGCGCCATTATTTAGTTTTTAAACAGTTTTAATTGCTTGTCCTTTTTAGTATAATTTTCATTGCAATAATGATATTCTAATTATTGACTAAGATTAGCACATTCACTTAAAACCGTCTAAATATAAGTAAATCAATAATTTTTAAGTATGAACTAGTATGAAGAAACAAGGCAAAACTATGCTGTACTAGTTAAAACTATTTTAGTACGCAATCTATAACTCAAAAAGAATACCAATCGAGAAGATTTGTCACATAATTGTAGTATAGGTTCCATGAAATAAAGTAGATAAATTAAGGAAACTTCAGTAAAATTATCCACCATCTCTGTTCTCTGGTGAAATGACTCGGCTTAGTAATTAGTTTCAATTGAATATATTCCTCGATAAGAAGTAAATAAATATTGAAAAATGCATCGGATAAATTGTAATGCCTTAAAGTGGAGATAGGATAACATTAACTGGACGAAATTAAAAATTACTTTTTGGCTCATCGTCCAAAGTTTAGAGCTGGGGCACTTAGCCTTTTTATACTTAGCTTTAACTTTTGAATCTTTGTAAATATTAAACTTCTCTAATGCATTTTCTAAACCATCTAATGATTTTACATTAATTGGAACTTATACAGTAGGGAAGTTCAGTTTATAAAATTTATAACGCAAAGACAAGAAAAATAAAAAAAAGTATTCTGTTAATTTAGTTTAAATTACGTAACGTGAATTAAGTTTAAGACTGCATGATACAAATGGTATGCTTCCTTATATTTAAACTATCACGGGTATTACAGAGTGTTAATTTTATGAACTACAAAAAATATCAATGTCAAATAATTTTATGAAAATCTAATGCCAGTATTTAAATAACGTTATAAAAATTCTTAAGCAGTACTTTAGAAAAAATTTTCATTTCAGTGTTTTTAAATAGTCAATTTTAAAAAAAGGAAATTCTCCAGTATTGGACAATTCCTCTATCATTACCATGGAATCTTGAAACTTTTAAGGTAGAGACCAGGTCGGCTACTAATGTTTTAGAAAAGAAAAGGGAAAATTGTTTGGCTTAAAAATTTTAGCTAATATATAAAATGAAAAGCTTTCTAAAATGATTAATAAGCAAAATGATTAAAAATATATTTTTAAATTTTATATGCATCGTTTAATTTTATAAAGTGAACACTGAGATTCTTTTAAATTACTCAATATCCTTTAAAACCTATTCGTTGGATACTTTGGAAGATCAGTCTTCTTTGTAATTGATTTTTCAGGGCTTCATATTTTCACGCGTAAGTAATAACCACTGTTAAAATTCTAAACTTCATTTTTCCGTCCCACTCGAGCATATCGATTGGTTATTTGATGGATGTCTTCTAATCAATAAACTCACCCCCCTTCTCGTCTCTGTCTTTCCTTCAAAGACGTAATTTCTCTCTCTCGTAAGGATCTCTTTCCTCAAAAGTTTCCCGGCACTAATTGCAAGGCCCCAGTGTTCGATTTCATGAGATGAAAGGGTTTCGCCAGTCGCCTACGAACCTCGAGACTAACGACGTTTGATAATCAAAAGATGTTAGTCGCCTTTCGAATGGGCGACCCGTACATAGATTGTGTTTTTATCAAACACAGACCACCTTTTGGAAATGCATTCTTTCAGACAATCTTCTGAATGACTTGTTGGGGAAGTGTCATTCTTAGAAAAATGCATACTGAAGAGGTAACTCCTTTCATCTAACAATGAGTGCACTCATAGAGTTTTCTAATTTAGAAATTCCTGACGCAATCAATGGTGTTAATAGCTTGACGTTAATTTACTATTTATGGTTTGATTTTTATCAGAGCAGTGTTTATAAAACAACCCTTTTAGTTTCAGTTTGAAGAATGTAAAAATCAAGTTATTTAGCTTAAAAACCGTAGTTTCGTAACCAAAGATAAAAAACATAACAATTTTCGACTGCATTTCGACGTAATCTTGTTGTATAAAAAATATTCAGATTTATTATTTTACAGCAACAATTACCTAGCAGATAATAAAATTTGGTTTATAACAAAATAAAAACAAATTTTTTATTCTTGCAAGATTTTAAAAACTATACTCAGTTACTATTTTAATATTTTGTACATTTCTTCTTAAACTGACATAGTTTATCCTAAACCCTAATTTATCAAAATATAAAAATTCATTTATATAATTTCTGACTTCTATATTATTTGTTAAATTTACTACACATTTTAGATATAAATTTATATAATACAATTTTTTTGCAACAAGAATTACGTTATATTGAGTTTTTGCATAGAGCTATGTTTAAAAATTGGTAATCTAAAAGATTTAAGCATTTTATGATAATTATATTTTAAAATATAATGCATGAGATATAAAATAATACAGTTTTGAAGAAAATGATAGTAATTAAATTTTAATTTTAAATGTAAGTGTTAAATAACGAAGATTGAGCCATAACTTCTGGCCTAAATGGAATGTTTGGAAAATATTTTACTAAATGAATTAGTAACATTCAAATGTATTCAAGGTAAATTACCGTCAACGTGAACTATTTTGTTGATATTGCATTAATTTAAATGATTAGTACTGTAATCAAATTGAAATTTTCGGTTTGAGACAATATTAATAAAGTATCAGAGTTTTCATTATAATTTCGTTTAAGATTTGTTTGCCTTAAAATATGTATAAATCAAAACAATGGAAAACAGAGACTTTTTTTAATGTTATTTACTCTATTTTGCAAGGGGACACTTTTAACTAGCTCTTTCCAAAAACAGCATGTTAACTGCTGCTTTATTGTCTTTACCCCATTTGAACCCTTCCCTGTTTTGCTCGTATGCCGTACGGGTAATATGATTTCTATTTCGTTTGCACTTTTTCGGCCGTATTTTTTCATATTTTAGTAACAAGTTATTCTTAGATATGGTCCAGTAAAAAGATAGTTTGCAGTTTACTGTATTTTCTACTCTGATTGGTTCAAAAGCGCGAGTTTTTTTGCATGTTTTGTATCAGAGGACGAATTGTTATCTTTCAGTGTATAGCTTTCTGGTTATATTTTACTAACCGCCTGATAATTTTATTGATGTAAGAGTTGAATAATATATTTTTACTTTTAAATAATGGATAATTCAGAGCGTATGGAGCTAATTTCTTGCGATTCGAACTGTGACTCGGAATCAGAAACTGAATTATCTGTAAATGATAGTAGCGAAAGTTTACTAGATGACCTGGATAGTAATGACTCTGATAGTAGTACAGATGGAATCAGTCAAGCAAGACAATTTTTTGAAATTAATTGTGATAATCCTTCGGATCCGCCTCCTAGATTTGCTTTCACTGGAATTCCAAAAATTAACTTGGATATCGACGAGACTAAAGGTAAACTTCAGTTCTATGATGCTTTCATAGAAAGAAAAAAATGTTGTAATAAATGCTTAAAAATATTAGAAATGTTAATTTTAATAACATATCTTTACTTAAAAATGTAAAATGAAAAAAAAATTATGACATTTTTTTGACCGAATTCTGGAAAAATAGGAAACTGTCAAAGGGTTAAAAAAAATTTCTCATTTTGTGTTTCATGTTTAAAAACATTTCATTGTTTTATTTTAACAATCGATTCTTTTAAATTTTAATATCTTAAATAGTTTCATTCTTAGTAACAGATAAAACCTCTGTTATAACATTACTAGCCACTTCGGGCTTCGGTCTGAGAAATTAAGGTTTTCAAATGAAAGGCTGAGTTTATTCCCAAATTTAAATTAATTTTTAAATATATTAAACCAGTTTTAAAAATTTCAAAAATACAGCAACTCAGTTTCCTAAAACAAACAAAAATTTTTATTTTCTTTATAAACTTAGCACGATACATATGTTTGGCGGTTTTCCTTTGCCCTTGGCTAAATGAATACCTACATTTTTAGCATGATTATTATGTGAATAGACTGAATTATTCTATACAAATAAAGAAACCAAAGCCCTATATTTCCAAAGATAATCAGAGTTTTGTAAGATATGTATAGTACATAATCCCTGAATAGCTATATTCGACTGCAATGCGATTGGTCCTAAGTCATAATAAGTAAAATGTAAATAAAATGTAATAGACTTATAATTTTTTAAACGATCTCAAAGTACCAGAGCAATGGAATAAAATTTCTTATGAAAGAATAATAAAATTAATGTTAAAGGGAGTGATAGGTGCAAACCAAAAATAATTAAAATTAAATAATTGATCAAGTACATCTCATCAAATATCCTAAAATATGTATTATCTTAAAACATATTTTACACACGATCCCATTGATTAAGCTTCTTACAGAAATTAAACAGTTTTAGAGCTTAATTAAAAGGGGAAATGTATCAAATAACGCCAAAATTTAGTCATCAAACCTAATTTTGAATAAAACAGTGTTCAGTCTCACATGGTCTTGACCTCCGATCTGTGTTGTATCGTTTTAAACCACGGGGGTTTAAACTAGTGTTTTTAACAGACCTCGTCAATACCAATTTTGACCAATATTAACCACTGAAATTCACTTTTCAATATATTTAATACTAATCGAACATAGTTTACTAGCATATAATAAAGGCAAGTTGCATTTGTTAAAAATGTCATAAATAACATCAGCAAAAAACAAATATAACATAACACCAAGATACAACATAAAAAGGTTTTACTTATTTTTTTATACAAGTTGTTTTATATGCAATTTATGCTGAATTAAAAAAAAACGGTTACAAGTAAAAAGTTTTACAGTTGTGTCTAAATTTAAACTATTTCGTAATTTATTTTGAATTACTCCAAGCTTTAAAAATAATATTTCTATAGACGAAGAACTGGCTCAACAGTTCATTAGATGTATTGTAAAATCAACACATTTTATGTTAATGCCTTTAACCTTCTTCATTGTTTAAAATTCAAATATTCTTATTACACTGTATAAGCATGTTAAATCTCATGAACTTGTTAGTGTAATATTTTGTTTAACTGCACTACTATTTTTATTGCTTATAAAAAGTCACTTCTATTTACAAAAAGTTGATATATATTAAAATTAAGATCATTTAAAACTATGTTTAACAATTCTAACTACTTCTGACCAATTTTGACCAGTTTTGGACGGTTAAAACCACTTTTATCCAGTGTCCTGTTTAAAATGACAACCCTGCCTCCGAATAATATCACCGGATTAAAAACTTCCCAGGTTTGACCTGTGCCAGTATACAAATTTCCTTCAGGAACGAACCAATTACTTTTTGATACTTACAATATACATACATAAAAAGGTTTTTACATAGTTAAACAAGGTTACAATAGATTTAAATGGTGTTAATACATTTTAAAATTAACACCATTGAAAACTATTTTAACAATTCTGACCATTTCTGACCACTTCTGACCACTTTTGACCAGTTTTGGACGGTTAAAACCACTTTTATCCAGTGTCCTGGTCAAAATTATAATCCTGCCTCCGAATAATATCACCGGACTAAAACCTTCCCAGGTTTGACCTGTGCCAGTATACAAATTTCCTTCAGGAAAGAATTAATTTTTGATACTTAGAGTATACATACATAAAAAGGTTTTTACATAGTTAAACAAGGTTACAATAGATTTAAATGGTGTTAATATTTATTAAAATTAACACCATTTAAAACTACTTTTAACAATTCTGACCATTTTTGACCACTTTTGACCAGTTTTAAACGGTTAAAACCACTTTTATTCAGTCTCCTGTTCAAAATTACAACCCTGCCTCCGAATAATATCACCGGACTAAAACATTCCCAGGTTTGACCTGTAGCATTATACAAATTTCCTTCAGGGACGAACCAATTACTTTTTGATACTTAGAATATACATACATAAAAAGGTTTTTACATAGTTTAACAAGGTTACAATATATTTAAATGGTGGTAATATATATTAAAATTAAGACCATTTAAAAGTATTTTTAACAATTCTGACCATTTCTGACCACTTTTGACCACTTCTGACCAGTTTGGGACGGTTAAAACCACTTTTATCCAGTGTCCTGGTCAAATTACAACCCTGCCTGCGAATAATATCACCGGATTAAAACCTTCCCAGGTTTGACCTGTGCCAGTATACAAATTTCCTTCAGGAAAGAATTAATTTTTGATACTTAGAGTATACATACATAAAAAGGTTTTTACATAGTTAAACAAGGTTACAATAGATTTAAATGGTGTTAATATATATTAAAATTAACACCATTTAAAACTATTTTTAACAATTCTGACCATTTCTGACCACTTCTGACCACTTTTGACCAGTTTTGGACGGTTAAAACCACTTTTATCCAGTGTCCTGGTCAAAATTACAACCCTGCCTCCGAATAATATCACCGGATTAAAACTTCCCAGGTTTGACCTGTACCAGTATACAAATCTCCTTCAGGAAAGAATTAATTTTTGATACTTAGAGTATGCATACATAAAAAGGTTTTTTAAATAGTTTAACAAGGTTACAATAGATTTAATTGGTGTTAATATATATTAAAATTAACACCATTTAAAAGTACTTTTAACAATTGTGACCACTTTTGACCACTTCTGACCAGTTTGGGACGGTTAAAACCACTTTTATCCAGTGTCCTGGTCAAATTACAACCCTGCCTGTGAATAATATCACCGGATTAAAACCTTCCCAGGTTTGACCTGTACCAGTATACAAATCTCCTTCAGGAAAGAATTAATTTTTGATACTTAGAGTATGCATACATAAAAAGGTTTTTTAAATAGTTTAACAAGGTTACAATAGATTTAATTGGTGTTAATATATATTAAAATTAACACCATTTAAAAGTACTTTTAACAATTGTGACCATTTCTGACCACTTCTGACCAGTTTTGACTATTTTGGATGGTTAAAACCACTTTTATCCAGTGTCCTTTTGGTCAAAATTACAACCCTGCCTCCGAATAATATCACCGGACTAAAACATTCCCAGGTTTGACCTGTAGCATTATACAAATTTCCTTCAGGGACGAACCAATTACTTTTTGATACTTAGAATATACATACATAAAAAGGTTTTTACATAGTTTAACAAGGTTACAATATATTTAAATGGTGGTAATATATATTAAAATTAAGACCATTTAAAAGTATTTTTAACAATTCTGACCATTTCTGACCACTTTTGACCACTTCTGACCAGTTTGGTTAAAACCACTTTTATCCAGTGTCCTGGTCAAATTACAACCCTGCCTGCGAATAATATCACCGGATTAAAACCTTCCCAGGTTTGACCTGTACCAGTATACAAATCTCCTTCAGGAAAGAATTAATTTTTGATACTTAGAGTATGCATACATAAAAAGGTTTTTTAAATAGTTTAACAAGGTTACAATAGATTTAATTGGTGTTAATATATATTAAAATTAACACCATTTAAAAGTACTTTTAACAATTGTGACCATTTCTGACCACTTCTGACCAGTTTTGGACGGTTAAAACCACTTCTATCCAGTCTCCTGGTCAAAATTACAACACTGCCTCCGAATAATATCACCAGACTAAAACCTTCCCAGGTTTGACCTGTACCAGTATACAAATTTCCTTCAGGAACGAACCAATTACTTTTTTGATACTTAGAATAAACATACATAAAAATCTTTTTACATAGTTTGACAAGGTTACAATAGATTTAAATGGTGTTAATATATATTAAAATTAACACCATTTAAAACTACTTTTAACAATTCTGACCATTTTTGACCACTTCTGACCAGTTTTGGACGGTTAAAACCACTTCTATCCAGTGTCCTGGTCAAAATTACAACACTGCCTCCGAATAATATCACCGGACTAAAACCTTCCCAGGTTTGACCTGCACCAGTATACAAATTTCCTTCAGGAACGAACCAATTACTTTTTGATACTTAGAATATACATACATATAAAGGTTTTTACATAGTTTAACAAGGTTACAATAGATTTAAATGGTGTTAATATATATTAAATTTAACACCATTTAAAACTATTTTTAACAATTCTGACCATTTCTGACCACTTCTGACCACTTTTGACCAGTTTTGGACGGTTAAAACCACTTTTATCCAGTGCTTTGGTCAAAATTACAACCATGCCTCGAATAATGTCACCGGACTAAAACCTTCCCAGGTTTGACCTGCACCAGTATACAAATTTCATTCAAGAACGAAACAGTTATTTTTTAATACATAGAATATACATACATAGAAAGGTTTTTACATAGTTTAACAAGGTTACAATAGATTTAAATGGTGTTAATATATATTAAATTTAACACCATTTAAAACTATTTTTAACAATTCTGACCATTTCTGACCACTTCTGACACTTTTGACTATTTTGATGGTTAAAACCACTTTATCCAGTCTTTTGGTCAAAATTACAACCCTGCAGGTCCGAATAGTATCACCGGACTAA
>CM063508.1:79348341-79355841 GCA_032207245.1 Pardosa pseudoannulata | reverse complement strand
CCCTCGATTTCCAGTTCTTCATCTTTAATTTCTTTAATCCATCCTCTACATCCTCAAACCCTGTTCTCCTTGGTCTTTCACGACCACTTGGTCTTTCCACGACTTTGTCAAAACCTGGTGACATAGAGCCACCAGGTTTTGACAAAAAGACCCTTCATCGTAATTCTATGTTCTATTTCCTTATCGTTATGTTAGTGACAGTATCAATTTCTACATTCTTCCTTATGATTTCCAGGTTATTTCTTATTCTCCAATTTCCATTTTTATTATTTGGTCCAAACGTTTTCCTCAACACCTTTCTATCCCAAATTAACAAACACTCTTGATAAATTTTCCTCAATGTCCACTATTTACATCCATACAAAAGCACAGGTTTGTGGAAGACCTTATAAAGTAAACTTAAGTTTTACTTTTAAGAGAGATAAGCAAATGACATCTTATAGGCTTTAAAAAATATTTTACTATAATCATAAGCATTCGATGAAGTTACGTATGATGAGTTAACGTAAAATAATAATAGTTAAAGTAATTATTTTTCCGAATAATATATGTATAATAATTCTTGCAATTAAAACAATTTTTCGGTACAAAATATATTAATTTTTGTTTTATAATGTTTTTGATTTGTGAATACATTTCGATGTTATACAACGGTTAGAACGTACATCTGGAATTTTTAATATACTTTCAGTTTTTTATTGTTTATTGCTTTAAAAATTGTTTAAATTAGATATTAATAACAAATTAATGTCTGTTGTGGTAATAGTTATATTAAGTTAAAGATGATCAATTATAAAAAAAACCTTTGTGATTATTCTTAGTTATATTTCACTATTCAGGAAGACAGTAATATCGATATTTTCATAAAATTGTGCTTAACTGAGTGTCTATCTTACACTTAAAAAATTACGTTTAACTTTTTAGGATATACATTTTGAGAAATTTGCATACATCTAAAACGAGTTAACCTCCATGAAAGGTATTCAAACTAATATTTTCGTTACTCATGCAGTTGATTTTTACGTCTATGTACGAAGTAAAGGAAATATTTTAATCAGGAAAAATTTTGGTCTTTAAATGAATTACTATGACTACGTCTGAATCGATTTTGACTAGATTCGGTATTATGTTTGTGTGCCCTATAAAGAAACTTTAAGTCTTTAACACCTATTTTTACTTAGCTATTTTCATTCGTTTTAGCACGTCATCTGTATGTATGTAGGAATCTCGCAGAACTTCATCCCACAGTGGCATGGATGTTCGTTGCCGTTTGGAAACGGCTTTAAGCTGTTGGTCCCGGTCTCATTAGCTCCCGTGTTACAAAACGTAGACCGTAGCACTTCAAACCAAACCAAACCGCAGAACTCAAAAACTATTAAATATGAAATGGAGAAAATTTATATTTAAGGCTTTTGTGCATCTAGCTATTCACCCCACATTATTATATCATTTAAAACTGTATGTAACGTCATATTTCAATATAATGTATATAATGTCTACAGTTCATCATTTGGTAGTAATGTTTGAGATATATAATAATACAACAGAAATAATTCATATTTACATGAAAATTAAACAATACTTTTTCAGCAGATGAAATATTAAATTTTAAACTTATCTAAAAAAGGGAATAAAAAGTAATTTTTTAAAAATAATAAACTAGAATTCTTACTGTTTTATTACTGGAATAGATAAAAAGAAGAATTTTTATCTGGAAAAATTCAACACATAAAGAAATATCTATATGAAATGTCTATATGAACTCATAGCTGTTCATTCCTCATTATACCAGTTAGCACTGCATGTAAAGTCAAATTTCAATACAATCTATACAATGTCTACAGTTCCCCTTTTGGTACTAGAACTCTAGGTATACTACAGTAATAATTGAACGTATTCACATGAAAATGAAACAACACTTTTCCAGCAGTTGAAATATTAAATTTTAAATCTATCTAAAAAAATAGAAATAAAAAATCCTTATTTAGAAAATATAAACTAGAATTATTGCTGTTTTATTACTGGAACGGAACAAAAGGCGAATTGTAATCAAATCATAACGAAATGTTAATGTTATTATAAAATCTCAATGGAAGGAACATTTACACTGGTGGCTGATTAACGGTGACAGTACTTAAGTTTACTCAGAAAACATCTTTATTTTGAGTAACGAAACTGACTTCTTTTGATCTTTTAAGAAAATGTGCAAATAATAATTATGATAAGGCTAATACACCAAAATAGGAGAATGGGTATAATTTAAAACTAATATAATGGTGTCCACAACGGATATTTTTCACCTTATCTTCTTAAAGAAACGTTATTCTACTTCTCCAATATATTCAGTGACTTTTTTGAACTGCAATATCTTTCACTAGACATAAAGAATTGTCCTAGTTATTACTCAAAGTCTCATTTTAAACACACTACTTATAAGCATTCATTTTAATATTAATCGAAGTCCCAGATTATTATGGTTGTAGACAGGTCATCATTACCTCTCATGCTGCAGAACATTGACAATAGCGTTCCAAACTAAATTTATATCCAAACACTAGAAATCTAACTATGTGGGGATAATCTCGTAGCTATTATCATCACTTTCATTTGTTTGAAGTAGTAGGAGAAAATTTTGCAAATTAAATAGATAATTAGGCTAGTAGTGTATTACTTCAATCAGATCTGAAACTGTTGTTAATATCCGTACCAACTAGAGAATTCTTGACACATTGTATGCGACTCACGCACTAGTACGTTTTCTGACTATTGGAACTTGAGTATTAACCCGTACTAGTATGGGTTAGTCTAACAACATGGTTTGTTTCTGAGTACAAAAATAACGGTATATACAGGAAGACGAAGCTGAATATTCTTGTCTACTACATAGATTCTGGATAAATTTAGATGAATCATCAACTAGTTTTTATATCAGTTGATGAGGAAGATTGATTAAAAAAATCAATTTAGATTTAAAATTAACTTTTTATTTATCCTTGCGAAAATGATATTATATAAGTATATTTATATATTATATATATATATATATATATATATATATATTTGTATTTTTACACATATTTGTTTATTTGTCTATATTTATATTTGTTTATATATTTCAATATAAAATATGAAAAGTTGATTAAAAAATTAAATAATTTTTTATCTATTGAGATTTAACTGAATGACTAAATTTACGCGCAAATTGTCAGCTCCCGGTACAATTCCGCTGCGAAATATACCCGTACACAATGTGATCCGGTAATCATGCGATCCGGTAAGGAACTGAAATGCTTTACTAATAAAGGCAAGAACATCACTAGTAAAAATTGACCAAATATAAATGACCATAGAATATTTTTTTTATAAAACACTTTCCAAAATAAAAAAAAATATCAAAGGTCATTTCATTTGAGTTATAATATTATTTACGCAAATTAGCACGAAATGAAATATTTCTAAAAGCTTAAAAATTTTTAAATTGTAAAACTAATTCGCAAGATTTAGTGTAAGCTAAAAGTATGTAGTTGTGATTTCATCGTAAAATATTTAAATAATAATAACAAACAAAACTATTGCAGATTAAAATATTTGCAGATTTCTTATTCAAACTTTTCTACTAAAGGAAGAAATCAAAACTGGACTAATTTAATTCATATTTTTACATCTACAAAAGAGTATACTGATAAAATTTGGCTATTTCTGAAAACACACAGTAATGTAGGAAATTGCAGTTCTATGGAATGTTACTTATACTCAATTTAAACAAATTACTTAATTAACGATTTCAGCAAATAACACACATTTTAATAAACATAAGTGAATAGAAAAGATGCAAAACAAACACTTTTCTCTTAGAACCAGAATTCTCAAAGGGAAAGCTGTATCATTCACTGAAAAGTGTAAAATACTTAAAGCTTGCAATCTTTGTCTATTGTAATTTACGCGAAAGTGCATTGTTTTTGTTGAAAGTAAAAGAAAAAGAAAGTACTAATTTGATTTAAAAAAAACAAATTATTTTCGATGGGGCTGATTAAATTTTTAATTCTGCTTCACAAGTAATTCTAGAGTCCCTATAGAATAAAGAATGCTTTGTTATTTAGTTACACTTCAACGGGTGTCTTTATTCATATAAGTTTTCTCTTTTGTTTACTCCTAATTTTAGCTTTTATTAACTTGAAATAGCAATTTCTCACGCTCAAATTAAATTTCTCTGCAAGAATTTAATCTTAGAAAAAGGCGTCATTGATTTTGGCATCAAAAGCGGAAAATTAACTAGAAACTCTTATTAAGAAAAATCCTATACTTCAGGGATAAATAATCTTTCAACAAGGATACAAAATAATGAATCTTCTGTATTAAAAATGTCTAATAACAATCTTAGAAAAAAGCAAGAATAGATAATTTTAAAAATTATATATCATTCCAGTAACTCAAGTAGAATTAGAATTAAAATTTTCGTTAGCTTTCCAGATTTTTTAAAAATATCGTAAGAAGGAATTGTTATAACATTTTACATATTTAGGCAAAAGAGAAAGTAAAATCTCTGGAGAAACCGTATTAATTCATTGTACGCCTGTAATATTATGCATAATGTGCCAACAGAAACATCATTTCAAGATTTAAAGTTGATTTCTTTTTTTTAAGGTAATGAAATTTCCTCGGTAGGTTTTGAGAGCTGCCATCTGGTGTAAAACCGCAGTATTAATATTTGTTATATTAAAGTTTTTCAGCCTATAGATTCTAAATCAAATCTTTCATACTCATAATGATTCTTGCACTCTGCACCAGGAGGAGAAAAAAAAGGAAAAGTTCGTATAAGGAAATAAAAAATATTGTGCTCTTAGGAAAGGTATCCTGAAAGCAACTCGAATTATTTATGTAATTTTATTGCATGCATAAAAGCAGTGGGACTGAATCCCTGAATACCGGCCATATGAAGCAAAAGACTTCACTTTCCAAACTTCTGTGCTCAAGTTCTACTACGAACTAACGCTCTGTCATTCTAAACTAATTTCTGTCATTCTAAATTTTTCGTTGATCTAATAATTTTTCTTTTATTAGTCTATCTTGTTAATCATTATTAATTTTCATTGTTATCCATGAAATTAAATCGTTTGGGCTCTTAGATGTAAAGCAATAAATACAAAACTTCTGTGAAGATCCCAATTAACTAGAATTTTCTACATAATTTTATTATATAAATACTAGCAGTGGGAGAAGAATTCATTAATTCTGGTATCAAAACTCTATAACTTACTAGATATACCTACATCTATCCCTCCACCCTTCTACTCTAACTTCTAGGGAAAATATTCCTTTTCATATTGATTCAACACTTATTAATTATTTATTAATTATTATCGACATTTATTATCATATTAATTCAACACTATATCTATTAATCAGTGGTGTACGTTTTATAAACTATTAATAACAATATGATCAATGTGAATACAAATTTACTTACAGCAGAAATTTGGTAGTATCAAAATTCGAATGACTAAGGAATATATGGATGGCAAATAAATCTTAACCACGTGCACATAAAGAATTATTCCTGTAATTTTAAAATAAAAGTATTTCTTCTTTTATTATTATAACTTTAGTAAACAATTACCTCACAAGCAATAGTGATGATCTTAGTTTATGCTTACTGAAAAATTTTATTTTTCCCTGTTAATTACACAAATGACATTGTACCTTTCGAGCTGAAAAATCATCAATAAAAAGCATATTTTTGATTCAATATAAAAGTACATATCTGAGCTGTTTAAAAAAAGAATCCTCAGATCCCTATTAAGAAACTTTCAAGAGGATAGTAATTTTTCTTAAATTTACTTACTGTAGGATATGAAAAAATACGTTTAAAAAGCATACTCACCAAGTTTAAAATAAATTTCAAAAATAAAATAAATACAAATACACTTACCCGCAAAATAACTTTTAAATAATGATAATTAGAAACTCCTTTTCTATATGAAACAGAAGTTAATTATATTTTTAATTCTGTGTACCTCTGTTATATTAATCCAAGAAATATATTTCATAGCATAAAGTATTTAAAATTATTTTAAAATTTTCTTATTCTTAATACCTCTATTTTAAACTTGAAAATGCCAAATATTTTTAAATCGTTACGTTTACAGAATGCAAAAGTATTTATCCTCGATTTGATGAAAAAATAGTTTTATTTTGCATATTTCTAAATGTATCTTGCTGAGTAAATTTCAGTGTTTTTATTTTTTGTATTTTTGTTATATTATTTTTTAAATTTATTTTTTACAAATGTCGAACAACTATTGCCTAAACCATTAGTTCATGGACTCTACATTACTTTTTAACAATGTCCTCAGACTGACAGAGTACAACACAATTATTTAACTGTTCAGAAGTCATTGGATGACTAAAGTCACACAAAACTTAATCCACCACCATATCTCTGTAGAGATGGTCTTGTAAACAGTCGTGTCCAACCTCTAAAAAGGGCCACTGTAGTCTGTCTCGTAAAACAGGAACAGCTAGCTCTTTCCCCAAATTCTTTCCTCTCTTATTCATACCATGTTTAGACATATTTTGTTTGAGAGTCAGATTAACAAACAATTTAAACAAACATTTAAAACAATATACTACTTGAAACTACAAAATCAAATAAGAGTTACCCCATAGAGCGTTATTAAATAGATTGTCAGTTAAAATAACGAATAAAATATTAAAAAAAAGATAGATTTAAAGAAATATACTATTTGAAATGACAAAACCACATAAGAGTTATTGCATAGAGCGTTTTTAAAGAGCTTGTCATAAAGAGCTTTAAAATAACGATTTAAAAAACATTAAAAAAATATACAACTTGCAATGATAAAACCATATAAGACTTATCACACAGAGCATTATTAAAGTACTTGTTAGTTAAATTAATGATTTTAAAAATATTTAAAAAATCGTTTAAAAAATATACGAATTGAAACTACAAAACCCCATAAGAGTTACCACATAGAGCGTTATTAAAGAGCTTGTCAGTTAAAATAACTTTAAAAAAAACAAATATTCAAAAAAAAATATACTACTTGAAATAACAAAACCATATAAGAATTATCACATAGTGCATAATTAAAGAGCTTGTCAGTTAAAATAAAGATTTACAAAAAATATTGAAAAAGAAACATTTAAAAAAATATGCCACTTGCAATGACAAAACCATATAAGAGTTACCACATATAGCGTTATTAAAGAGATTTTCATTTAAAATAACGGTTAAAAAACAATACAAACAAACATTTACAGAATATACTAATTGAAATGACAAAACCATATAAGAGTTATCACATAGAGCATTATTAAAGATCTTGTCAGTTAAAATCACGATTAGAAAACATTAAAAAAACAAGCATTTAAAAAAATGTACTATATGAAATGATGAAACCATATAAGATTTACCACATAGAGCGTTATTAAAGAGCTTGTCAGTTAAATTAATGATTTAAAAAATATTTAAAAAAT
>CM063508.1:79333341-79340841 GCA_032207245.1 Pardosa pseudoannulata | reverse complement strand
TGGCATTCATGAGAGAGAAAAGACAACTTCCAGGGAAAACATTATTTTATTTCCTGCAAAAAAAGTTGTTATACATGCTTCAATTACTTAGAAATATTACTTTTAATAACATTTTCCAGCTTAAAAATGTAAAATATTGTAGCATTTTTTATATCGAACTCATGAAGAAAATGAAACTGTTAAGGGATTAAATCGTAATATCATCTTTTATTTTCAAATTTCATGTATTATAACATTAGAATAATTGACATCGCCCATATTACTTTTAGAAGCTGCAATTTAAACTTAAAAAGGTATTTTTATTAAGCACGAAACAAATACCTTTCCTGAACGTTGCAATAACTTTCTATACTTTATCTAAACAGAGAAAAAATATACGTCCATTGAGAACAGCCATAAAAATGCTCCTACAAATTTATCTTTTGTATATTATTTATGTCTTCCTTCGGAGAGTTTTCTAAAATATGAAACGTGGGAATACTCGGTGGTAACTGCAGGCCCTCCAGTAAGCAAATACTCAAGTCGATCCATTTTTGAGCATCGCGGAGCAAACAAATATTTTTGAAAGCTTTTGATCCATTTCTTCGATTTTCTGAGGCCATTTCACTAGCGTTGGTCTGCGAAACAAGGATTTAAACATGGAATCTTTTTTGATGCATTGCATATTGATGTGACTATGGGGTAATGTTTATAATGTTTTTTACAGAGTATTTCGTGTAAATGTTTAGTTGAGAAAATGTAAATATAATAATACCGCAGACTGAGTTAAAGAGTTAACTCTTTTGGAAACTATTTATTTCCCTCACAACGTTATGTTACTTTCTAAACAGAAGTGTTAATTATATCCAATTAATCAAACAATAGATGAATCCTCAAAAATAAAGCGGAAATCAATCTTCCCAGTGTCATAACAGAAAGACCAATATGGGTTTTGAGCTTCCCAGAGGTGTATTTTGTAAGATTATGTAGGCAGAAAGTAATCTTCCCACGGGCTTCAAAAGGCTTAATATGTAAAACTATTTTGAGTGTGATTTCTACAAGTAATTTCGTTATTTTTAATGACATTTTTATGCTGCTGAAATAATTTTCTCATAGCTGAGTTGAGCAAGGCTTACAAGGACACAAATTATCTGTTAATAAGGGTAAGAAATGTGGAAATACATTTATAACCGAAGACACCTATTAAATTATTGATTGGCAGTGATTTCGTAATTGTATTTCACAAGAATAAGCGTGAAGTAAATTGTTTTAATTTTTAACTTACTCTTGATTTATTGAGGATTCGGTTTAGTTTCAGCATTTCGGTCTGTATATTTACAATACGAGAACCAATGATTATTAAAACCAATTCTAAACAGCTACGAACATCCATGGCCTGGTGATATTTAAACCTGCGGTATCATGCCATTGCTACCTCTTTGACAAACATGACTTTAATTTATTAGCTATAACAGGCCTCTTTTCGCGTAAGTTCTTGATTTTGAAATAATGCTGCAACGTATATAATTTATTACAAGGAGCTTGAAATTTAAGTTCAAAATTTTAGAAACAGGATTAATTATTTTTTTCATATTTAAAAAAGGTTAGATTCTTTGGAAATCCCAGGTTAGGGAAATCACACATATCATCTTAAAGAAGAATTTCCGGGAAGACTTTTGCTTTCAAGAAACCAATAAAGTTTGTTTACAACTTTGCAAACCTTAACTAATTTTGTACTCTCTTACACAAAAAATCACTACTTATTCTAAGAGCGTTTTTGATTTTTTTATTAATTTTTATTATTTAAGCAAAGTATTATAGCCTCAGAAAATGTTATTGTTCAAATTTCAAAGCAATATACATGTCTTAAACGAAAACTTTCAATAAGACGTATAAAGTCTTCGGGTAAAATTAAAAAACAAATAGCTGAAAAATTATGAAATTTGGTATTTAGGATTATTAATACTTTTTCTTTTGCATATCCTTTTTTGTTTACAATTACTCACACTCAAAATTTCAATATAACAGTGATTAATGCAACCTATGTACAACAATGAAACTTTGCAAATATCAATGATGAACGTTTTCGATGTACTCATTTCTACATTTTTATGATTTAATCAAAAGCATTGTTTAAACAACAATGATTTTGAAGTCAGTTCTTAGAAAATAAAAATAAAATCATAATATTAACACAGAATAATTTTGAATGTTTATTTATTCCTGGTAAGAAATAAAGTATCGATACTGCGAAAAAATTTCATTTTATAACAAAATGTTTATGTAACGGTAAAACTCATTATTATGAATATTAGTGCTACGTTTCTCCGCCAGATGGAAGTACTTGAATTCTACTCAGCACAAAACCATTACCATGAGAAGGAAAACAAATTTTTAATCTTCAAGAAAATTAGTAAATTGTCATTTTGATGAAGCATTATACAAACTAAAAAAAATATAAATTATAATAGGCGTTCTAGAAAATCATGTGGTGTCCAGGTCAGATTTTTTAGTAGTTGTATAGTTATAGAAACATTCTACACTATTACGAGAGTTATGAAAAAGTAATGCGCATAATTTTGAATACAATTATATAGATTGCAATTAATGATAATACTGAATGAAAATAGAATTACTAAAAATTCATTTCTTTTATTTACTATTGATACCCAAACATAAGCCCTAGGGATAGATTAGTTTGAAAATTTTGGTCTCATACAGCTACATCGACTGTGAGTTAAACAACTCTTGGATGTCTGGTTTAAAGTGTATTTGCCTTTAAACAGTTTACACTATCTTTCCAGATAAGCTCAATTAACCTTAAAGTAAGGGACCGTTGATATTTCGGGACTACTTAAGAGTTGGTTTCCCTTGGCAAATTTGGCTAAAATATTGGCGATATTTACTAAAACACAAATGTAATCCATCCAAACATTGTATTTCTTGCTTTTTCTGGAGATTTTAATTAATGCTAGTGCGCCATCGTAATCGAATTATATACTCTTAAAAAAACGACTTGAAAACCGTAAATCTATATTTATCGGCAATTAATCCCTCATCAGTTTACAAAAGAAACAGCTCCAAATTATTAAAAATCTGCCATAGTGAACCATTAATTGTTTGTTATATCTAATTTTTTTAAGAATTTAATATGTAAGAAAAGAGTTACACAAGGAAAGCTGGATGCAAATATATAAATTATAATAAAGATACAGATTGTTTGGACACGATGAGATCAGGAGAAAATGTTAGGCGACTATACTTAAACCATTATCGCCAATTTGGTGGGAGAACCCAGTTCTTTTGTCAAGCCGATATTTCAACCAATACATAAAAGTCTCAAAAATATGGACTTGGTTGAAATATTCACGAAAGGCCTAATTCCCTTTCTTCTCACAATTCAGCTGTCATACGGAATGAGCCAGTGCATAGTTATCAAATACTTTTACTATTACACTTGTCATTATAAGGTTGATGTTTACCCCCCACTAGCTTTATTTCGCCTTTCCTTCTTTTTGTTGTGCCAAAAAATAATATGAAAGAAGTTGTTTACAAGGTCTACAGTCATAATTGAACACTGTTTTCTTGGTCTAAGTTAATACGGAGAAACAAACCACCTTGAAAAGGTTAATACAATATGTTCTGTAATCTTTCACGATGGCTGGATAATTGTTGTAATTATTTAGTAAATCTTCACGGAAAACAGCATTCTCGAATTATCAACATGTTGATGCTATAAATAAAATTGTTCAAAATCCTATTCATATATTGTTAAATAAACTGTTATGAAATAATTTCCTTATTACAGCATTTTATTACTTAATAACGAAGTTTTTCATTTAAAAGTTAAAAAAAATGAGTTTAAAAAAATTTAATTCTACTTGAAGATGAGGCATTTTGGTAAAATTGTATAACTCTTCCTCTCAGAAAACGCCAAAGTATTTTAATAGTTATTTAGAATTTTCCTTATTATTTTTAAATTTATTTCCTTATTATTTTTAAATTGAATGAGTAAAAATGTTTTTAGACAATATTATTTACATTGCGATTACTTTTGTCACCATTTGGTTGTAACATATTTTTATTATTTGAAAATATACTTAAATGTTTTGTTCTGAATCTTTAATGAAACTCATTTCTTAAATAGGATATAGTAAAATACAGGTTTACTTTATCAGGAAATATATATCTGTGAAATAAACTTAATATGTTATATAGAATTTCATATTTTATCACAGTTAATTAATATGAATGAGAGATAAACTGAAGAGAATGAGAGCTTGAAAATATCTATATCATTATCAGTACCAGTCATCAGGGGAAGATAATGATTGCATTCAAGAATAAATTCGCGACATCTGATGATACCCATAAGACAGTTATCAGTGATGAAAATGATATTAATCTCCTAAAATTACTCTTACTTTGCCGGTGAAACGTTGATTTGATATCGATTTCAAAATGAATAAAGAGAAACAATTTCAAATTATTCTCCTAATGCATTTCATAAGAATTTTAAACTCAATGAATCTGTATTCTGTCAGCTTTTATTTGCTGTTTGGATTCATTTGCTTTTATTCTTTTTGACGTTTAATGAAGTTTTAAGTGTGAAAATATATTTTTCTTTATCGCAGAGAAAGCTTAATATGCTTAATGAGTGTTTTCAAAATGCTACTTTGATTGCATGAAGAGACACGTTGCCTCATTTGCTATTAAATAAAATTTAAATTGCATATATACATTTTTATTCAAAAGCCTTATAGTAAAAATTGTTTTATTTAATTGATTTGAGTCAAGACCGATTGAGATTGATTGAATGAAAACCTAAATCATTGACTGGTCAAAATTAGAAACAAAAATATTGACAAAGAATTCATTTTTTTGCTGTGCAAGTAATTAAGCATCATACTAAGTAAAATATATAAAAGGGAAAATTTATCTCTATTTTCATTTATAATGCTTTTATAAAACTTACTGTTTTACAGTTTTGAAACAAAACATCCTTTTAGAGCCCCCTCTATATGTAATATAGCTTGATTTTTACCTTTATAATACCTTCCAAATAGACCTTTAGCATAGAGTTTACACTTTACAAAGTGTCTAGTCGAACGATGTCCGAATGGTTAGGGTGCTGGCCTTCAGAACCGGAGTTCGTGGGTTCGAATCCCACTATGGAATAGATGCTCGTAGCTGTTCGGAATTGGCTTTAAGCAGTAGGCCCCAGTCTCATTAGCCTTCATGTTTCAAAAAGTAGACCGTAGCAATCCAAAACCAATATAAGTCAAAAGTGTCTATAAGATTACTTCTTTTCCTCAGGTACTGTTTGAAGTATATTGTAATGCCAACTGCAACTTCCCAATATCATGTTTTTTATTCAGATTCTGTTGATTTCCATTTCGTTTCTATCATTAAACTGTACTGTTGACTTTTGAATATTGGTTTAGTATATAGAGTGATTATTTCTTTAAATCTCTCTCTGCCTTTATCATAAGAACCTATGACATTTATTTGCGAGAGATGTTTTCTGCTATCTAGTCAACGTGTCTTTTCTACAAGAATGGGAATTATGGGGGAAACAAAAGAGGTAATACAAAATAATAATTAATCTAAGAATGAATTATTCATAATATAAATCAAAATTAAATGCCATAAACGTTGAAAACAACTGAATAATTAGAAGAGACATTTTTAGAGAAGAATCTAAAAAAAACTTTATTTCAATTTTACGTTTAATTTTTATTACTTTTCTCTTTTTTTAATTATTTAAAAAGTTGAAATCCAATTAAGAGTTGGAATATACGAAAAAAACTTAATATTTAATGTACAGAAATTTAACAAGATTAAATGCTTCGTTATCTTTCTACAAATTAGAGTTTTTGTTAATTTTTAAAATGCTACATTAATGAAGGGGAAAAAATATTACATCCATATTTTTATTACAGACTTTTTAATGAAAATAAATTAAGTATAAATAAATAGAAAGCTAGTAATTCGAGTATCTCGAGAATCTCAAATAAAATTTTTAACCAGTTAAAAACTGATTTAAAATTTAATTTTAGATATTTAAAAAATTAAATAATTTTTCAGCAAAGCTGTGCGTTTAATACGATATAATGTAAAACTATTTCATATTAGGTTCTAATAAAGATTTTGACTTTAAAATATTTTTCAGTACACACCATTCAATTTCATCAATCTATAGAGTGTATAGGCAAACCAGTTCTAGCCAAATAAATGTAGTCCACACCTAGTCGGACTCTATCATTTTTGCCACCGTAATCAAACATGCCACCACTTTAAAGCCAAGCCCAAACATGGCCACTATTGAGTTAAAAAATAATTCTTTTAATAAATTACAATACAACCTTATTAACCATAGGTCCTATACCGGTTCTCGTACATTTTCCGTCTTTTATAAAGACAATAATACTAATACAGATTTTCAAAAAATTGCTTTATTAAAAGACAAAATTTTGCCACGTTAGCAGTTGTCTAACTCGAATATCGCCTTACCCATATACTGAACAAGTCAACCAGTAAAGGGATTAACAGAGTTTTCAACTGAGAATTGCGTTTCGTTGTTGTCATGTGAGCTTTGCACTATAAAATATCATTAATAGAGTACGATTGTTATAAAAAGTTCTTGATAATTTATTCATAGCGCTGATATACTTTTACAACGTCTCTCTGTTGTTTGCTTAAAATTATTTTTTCTTCAGTGATATATGTCTTCAGTGTCTAACTCGAATATCGCCTTACCCATATACTGAACAAGTAAACCGGTTAAGGGATTAACAGAGTTTTCAACTGTGAATTGCGTTTCATTGTTGTCATGTGAGATTTACACTATAAAATATCATTAATAGAGTACGATTGTTATAAAAAGTTCTTGATAATTTATTCATAGCGCTTATATGCTTTTACATCGTCTCTCTGATGTTTGCTTAAAATTATTTTTTCTTCAGTGATATATGTCTTCAGTGTCTAACTCGAATATCGCCTTACCCATATACTGAACAAGTAAACCGGTTAAGGGATTAACAGAGTTTTCAACTGTGAATTGTTTTTCATTGTTGTCATGTGTGCTTTGCACTATAAAATATCATCTCAGAGTACGATTGTTATAAAAAGTTCTTGAAAATTTATTCATAACTTTTTTATACTTTTACAACGTCTCTCTGTTGTTTGCTTAAATGTATTTTTTCTTGAGTGATATATCATTAATAGAGTACAATTGTTATAAAAAGTTCTTGAAAACTTATGATATATGTCTTCAAGGTCTAACTGGAATATCGCCTCACCCATATATTGAACAAGTAAACCGGTTAAGGGATTAACAGAGTTTTCAACTGTGAATTGCGTTTCGTTGTTATGAGAGCTTTGAACTATAAAATATCATTAATAGAGTACGATTGTTATAAAAAGTTCTTGATAATTTATTCATACCGCTGATATACTTTTACAACGTCTCTCTGTTATCTGCTTAAATGTATTTTTTCTTCAGTGATATATGTCTTCAGT
>CM063508.1:79323341-79328341 GCA_032207245.1 Pardosa pseudoannulata | reverse complement strand
GATGAATAAAAGATTACTCAATTATTGAAGAAGAAATTATTAGTATAATCCATGAAATTACTCATCAAGTCATCATAAAAAGTTAATAATATAATATATTAATTAATTTTTTATTTCATTAAATAAAATTAAATAAAATTAAATAAAATCCTTTAATAAAATTTAATAAAAAAATATATTAAATTCATTATACTATAACAAATTTTATAAATCCCTTTAAGAAATTCAATTTTTATTCTACTTATTCATTCATAAATTTTAATGATGAATAATAATGGATAAATGTTGAATTTATAACTAATAAATAAGGCTAACAATCCATTCATTAATTATTCAGTTCATATTACATTCGATTTATTTACCTTCTTATTCATAAAGTTGATTCTTTTTGAAATCATTCTTTGTCATAATAAATTTTTGGAAACAATTTAAAACTCCTACTACACTTATTTGATCAAAAATATTCCTCCTAAATATCCGTAATAAAAGTTTAGTTTTCGAGATATTATCTTCCTCAAATAGAGACCATCGTCTTAAAAGAACAAAGAAACTCGTCTTAAAAGTTATATGCATTCAATTTTGTCGTGTGTCGTATTTACAATGTAAAATAAACATTTAATGTGCACTTTAGGGAGTTGTGTTTTTTCTTTTATGATTTCTCCTTTAGGGATCATTATAGCAGCAAAGAAAGCGGAAATTTCCCAAACAGTTCTTGTTTGAAATAATGCCATTCAGCCATTTCGCCATTTGAAAACTAAAGATAAATTTGTCTGAAGAATCAAATTTAATTAAACAGATAGAAGATTAAAAAAAAATGTGTACCAACAAAAATTCAAATAACTCCGCACCGGGTGAGGCGCGGCGTAAATAAAAGAACAAACGTCGAGAAGCAAAATAAAATACTATTAGCTCCATCTTTTTGGCAACAATGAGAAGAAAGTCTCCGAGTTGCTAGGCAACGTCATCCTTGATTCTTTATTTGTCAGTCTCTTTCGCAACAATAATGATTCCTAATGCGATAGAGTGCATTAGAGTTACCTTAATGCTATAAAAGATCGCTGAAGAATCTTGGAAACGGTAAAACGATTATAGATAATGAATGGGGTTGGATATAATTTTATAGACGAACAAATTGTGTAAGGCTTGCAGAATTTATTCCACCGTCGTGGACACATCGCATGAAAGGGCTTAGAGTAAAGAACGATGGCGTATAAGAGGTATTTGAAGGGATTTCGGAATTAAAAGTGTCTGCTCAGACTTTTATGTACATTTATGTTCTTCGGAACCCATCAATTTTTAAAAATAGCCGAGATAAAAATAATGTTTAGTACTAATGATAAATTTTAATATAAGGTATTAGGTTTGGGTTTGGGGAGCTACAGCTTACTTTTTTGCTATACGAGAGATAAAGAAACCGAGAGTTTTAGGCAAATATACCATAAAGCATATAAGACGTGTTAACTAGGATATTCTACTGAATAATACAGACATGGTAGCTCATTTGGCAACGCCGTAGAGCTCTTAATTGGAAGGATGTGGGTTAGATGTTCGTATTGACCAAAGACACTGTGTTTACCAACGGTAGATAGAGCGTATAAAATTCGTTCGAAGTCGCAATTTTCTCCAAGTTCAAACGATATCTGGTGGGGTTAGGTACAGACAATGAGTTTTATTTTTGATACAAGCTTCCAAATTACGAGGAACAATTTTGAGCTCAAAGTCGTTGATTCACGCTTGCAGTGCTTCTAAACGGAACACGCAATCATTCTCCTTAAACCAAGTAGGATCTAGCTCAATAGCTTGTCTCGTCAAAGTAGCATTAGCTTCAGCAATAAGTACAACAGTAACAGAGGTAAGTTATAATGCATGCAACAGCTTTTCAAAGATTTAACATTTTTTGCCATATCAGTTTAGGTTGAAGTGGTAGGAGATTACCTTTTTTCTGCACAATGAATAACGCTATCGGGAACGCTAACTTGAACCCTACTCTTAACGGTTGAGAAAAGCAATGCCAGAAGAGAAATTCCAGTATCGAAAAGCCTAATCTTACTTATTCAGTCATCGTCCACCCGTTGTCGTATAAGCTAGTCTTAACTTCAGAGAAAGTAAACGATCTTACTCTAGTAATATATGTAGACAGAAACATTAAAACATTTTAGGCATCAAATACTTCGGTAATACAATGGATTTTTTTAAATCTTTTCTATAAACACATATTATTCATTTTTTAGAGTTATTTATAATGTATGCTACTCGGCACTCTATCTTCAGTATATAAACATTGCTCCGAGAAGAACAGGCTAAATACAGATAATTAAAAAGCCTTTAGTTCAGTTAGTCACATATCAATGAACACTTGGTGATGGAAATAGATAAGTTTAAATTCAGTTGCTCAGAAAATGGTAATAAGCCTAATTCTTTTAGTTTACTAATTTTCAAAAATAGGAAAACAGAATAAAATTTATTTGTTTAAGTTTTTAAAAACTTTGATCATTGTTTTCCACAATAACTATTAGTGCTTATTGTTATAACAAATTAAATCATTAAAAATGATATATACAAAACTTTCCTTTTTTCTGAATATAACTGCATTTGTTTATGAACAACTCATTTATTGGTGGATCTGTGTTAATCATATTAAGTTAACACACACTATGTCTTTTGATAATTTTGTCTAATTCTATGCTTTTATTTTAGAAAAATTATTTTTCTTAACTTACACACGCATACTACTGGGAACTATTATTAATTCTACTACGCTTATCACACTAAGTCAAAAAATAGTAGAAGTTAATGCTGTTTAATTATATGGTAAAAATTTATATCAAATAATATGTCTGATACAATACACAAATAAATATTACAAATAATACGACGTCAAAAATGCCTAACTAAATTTCCAACGGATTTATCAAAAGATAAATAAAGTTTCAAAGTTGAATTTTTTCTATTATACTTTAAACGAAATATTAAGAATAATTAAGTCTAACGCGTGTGCTAGAAAATTTTGTCTGCTGCTACATGTGGAAGAAGCTTCTATGTTTGTTTAGGTCTGAAATTGCTTTTTCACTTGTGGCATGTTTAAGAACATTATTTTCCCTCACATTTAAAAGAAAAATAATATTGTTTATGCGTTTCCATGGTTACAGCTGCTTTTAAGATGACAGAGAAGAGCATTAAAATTATGTATTAGTCTCTGGAGAAAAGAATTGCTGCATTTAAAGCCATCTTGAAAAATTTAATACTAAGATTTTATGGTTGCTACAACTAATTTTCGTCCAGTCCTTTTAAAATACCTTAAAATATCCTGTACATTTTTGGTGTAAAGATTTGTGGGTTTCATATAAAGACTGATGTTCTCCCTTTTTAAATATTTTCCAGAACATTTTTAAAAATATTACTTATAAAATCCAACACAAAGTAACACGTCTTTAACGTTAATACACTTTGTAAGACAATGTTAGCTCTATAAATGTTTTATAATAATTTTTTTAACTATATTTTTCCTTTAAAAACAAGTTTTGGGAGTTTTATAAACGTTTATTACAACAAAATGAATAATTTTCTTTAAAACTAATATTCGTAGTATCCACACGTGTGCATACATGTCTTGTTTTATATTATATATATATATATATATATATATATATATATATATATATATATATATATATATATATATATATATATATATATATATATATATATATATATATATATATATATATATATATATATATATATATATATATATATATATATATATATATATATATATATATATATATATATATATATATATATATATATATATATATATATATATATATATATATATATATATATATATATATATATATATATATATATATATATATATATATATATATATATATATATATATATATATATATATATATATATATATATATATATATATATATATATATATATATATATATATATATATATATATATATATATATATATATATATATATATATATATATATATATATATATATATATATTATATAAAGATAAAAAATAGCACAATACATTAATTAACTCTAAAAGTATGTTAATAATCTTGAACAAATAACGTAAGGTAATTATTTAAAACCTGTTTTCAGCTTTTTTTCTACTACTGTATTTTTTTCGCATTCTTTACAAACGTCTACTAGTGTGTGTCTGACGCCCGGAAAAATTATTATCATTAAATCTATGTCCAGTATCAAAATGCACATGATCACTTGTAGTAGATACAACAAATATTGAAAATTATATAATTCATTAGTCATGGAGAAAAAAATTATTTATTTTAAACGAAAAAAGAATTCTTCGATCTGGTATAGTTTAAATATATGGCTCCTAGATCTTTCTCTGATCTCCTGATCAATCTAGAGCTCCTAGATTTAAGCCTCGTATTACTTGAGTGAACACATTATAATTATACAACTAAGAACAGAAATTGCAGTAAAAGTGTGTGGAGATAATTAATAGCTATCTTGTCAGTTCAGAGTACATCAATGAAAAATTTTAACTTAAAAATTAGATAATTTGAACATGGTTTCTGTTACTCAAATATTTATCCTATTAAGTCTTTTTGATAGAAAATTAAACCAAATTAAATAAACCTAATTATTTCATATCAACAAAAAATTATAAAAATTTTAAATTGAAAATGAAAAAAAAAATTAGAAGTAAATATTTAGGAATTTTGTAATCAGAAATAAATCTCAAAATTTGCATTTATTTTAGCTTGATCTTACATAAAAACTCGCATTATTTTTTAAATTCAACTGTTATTGAATAACTGGAAATTCTTTTTATTTCAGTAATTTTGTCTCCTTAAAATAATATTTAAATATCATCCAAATTCGAAATATTTTCGATACCTCAGCCATGTTTTGATTATTTTTTTAAATGTATCTACAACTACGAACAATGATATTCCCTTACGTAGTGAGAATTGACGTAATGACATCGAAGATCATAAAA
>CM063508.1:79313341-79318341 GCA_032207245.1 Pardosa pseudoannulata | reverse complement strand
TTTTAAATTTGCAGTGACATTTATTCTAAAGCTCTTTGTTTACGTAAAGTATTAACTTAGAACTTTGAATATTTGATGCCGCATAAATTGAAGCAATACCAAATACATTACTCTGTTTAAATCAGAAAAGTTTTTTATAAATTAAATTTTAAAAATGTTGTTACCTTTAAACTGTCTTTGTAGCATGCGTAATGCTAAACTAAAACATTTGTCAGGGACTGACACAAATAATATTTTACACTGTTGAAAGTCGTAGTTTAAACGATATAATATTATTTATTGTAATTACTGTTAGTAAAGATCTTCTTATTAAATCAATACATTATATCATTCCTTTAGCATTAAGTCGAAATATAAACAATAATGATTACCTTATATAAAAGGAACAACAAAATAAAAAAGTTTTTATTGCCAAACCAAATCTCTAATAAGGTATTGGTTCAACTTTTGCGGCTTATAATAAACGTAAAAAGATCCTTAGCATTTATTTGGAGCCATAAAAAAGTAAAACTCTTATAAAACATTTATTCTTAGAGCATTCCTTATGAAAAATCCTTATATACATGTAGCAAATAAAATAGGACAATAAATATAAAATTCATTTCCAAGTAAGCAAAATTTACCGAAACTTCTATATCGCTTTTAAATAACTTTGAGAAATCTAAAAACACAAAAATTCTGAAAGAACTTTCTCATACTACCTTGCAAATATTTACAAATGTCGTAAAATAATAATTTTACTTTAAGTACTATCATGCATGATTTATGACGCAGATTTCTTTTAAATATTATAGAGTATGTTTTCGCTTTCCACTTTAAAACTCCATTTTATGAGGCATAAAGTTTTACGACAGGTATTACTTTAATAACAAGAAATGATTTTCGTAAGTTTTTGTCCATAATAGAAATTTTATGCTTGCTGTAATGGCCGTACGTAGAATCTGTTGTTCCGTTTTTATTGCTTAAAACACATTTTACGAGAAACTATAAATGAAATAAAGTTTTTTTTATAAACGTCTATTAAACGCCAGATAAAAAATAATAACTTGAAAAATTAATACTCTATGGATGTTAACAACATAGTTTTATAAATAGGTTTTGGGGTAAGATATTGACATTTAACATTATATATTACTAGGAAGTGTGACCGTGTTTTGCTGCGGTGAACTTAATGTATTACTTTAAAAAAAAAGATTTTTTTCGTACATAACTCTCTAAATTCATCATAGTACAGTTCGAGTCATTGGTATGTTTATATATTTCTGTTATAAGCGTATTATAACAATATTCAGTTTTATACTCCTGTATTGCTACTGTACGTTGATTAACAACGTTAATAGATCTTGACATATTAGTGGTAGAATAGGAAGCAGAGGTTTTGACAACAACAGTTCTAATTTTGGTGGTATTAATAAATGTTGTCCAAAATTAAGGAAATTTATGACAAACCACATGGTTTTGTATGAAGCAGAAACAAATTCATATTAACAACCAAATGAATATAAAGATAACTATATAATATACTATATGATAGTTTGTTATTTGCCCTTGAAAGTCACTGAAATTTGTACTTTTTGATGTTAGAATATTGTTGATAAACATTTCATTGAAACTTAAAAATTAACCAAAAATTAAATTTAAAATTAGTTCTTATATAAAAATGCTATAATACACATAGAAATGAAAGTTAATCACTTTATATCTAAATTTTCACGTTGAGTCACATTGATACTACGTAGACGATGTTTAAATAATATAAAATAAGAACAGAATAAATGAGATATTTAGAGGAATGACGTCATATTGATAAAACAAATATCATTTACACCTATTTATTATGTTAAAAATTGAAAATTTTAATCTCCTGCTTTTAACCGAGGAAACCTGCGGTTAAAACAATTACATGGGATTAACTGAATGACGTCACATTCCTAGAAACTATATCTTTTTTCACTTAGTTATGATTCTATAAATTCAAAAGTTAATCGCTTGCATTTAACGGGGGAAAATAATTCTTTGAATAATAACAGGAAACGCTCGAAAAAGGGGGAAGGTATGGATTTCGAACGTTAAAAATTTTCAAAAACCTTCCTAAGGATGTACGTAATAATTTCCCAAATTTCCCACGGCGATTGGATGTATGGTTTTTGAGTCTATCGAGTACAGACAGACACAAATTCATTTATATAATATATATTATATATATATTATATATATATATTTATATATATATATTAATAAATAATAATTTATAGATAATATAGATAGATAGAAAGATAATTTGAAGTGTTTAATTACATTTCGTGTCATTTTACAATTTATCATTTACATTAAATTAAAATAAATTTATTTAGTTATTTAACTCAATTTATGAAGTTGAAAGTCCAACATTTTTGAATATTTTTAAGACATAGAATATTTCTTATGTAACCAACATAAAGACTGTGTTTTTCTCCTATAGTTTTTTTTTCAAAATTTCGTTGCTATAGACACATAACTTTTAATTTTTTTACTTAAACTTTCTAATTTAGAGAAGTCCACCAAAAATACTTCTGTTGGAAACAAATTTATTTAATGCTCATTTATTTTAATTTTACTGTAAGAGTTTAGGACACCATATAAGCAACAACACAACACAAAATTTTTTTTTCGTGAATCACGACAATAACGATTTGCTGAAGTTTTGATCTTTTTTTAGCTATGTGATTTTTTCTGTTAATAAGAATTAAGTAATTATTATATGACACCTTTTAAAAGTCAATCAAACATTATTTTCAGCTGGAGGGAATCATATATGCTGTCATAAATGCAAGGTATATTTATTTACTTTATTAAAAACGTTAACAATCGTAATGGCAAACCCACCGTTTTTAACTTTGCACTTAGTCCGCAAACATATTTCTCCTAATCCCTGAATCAAGTTGTTTAAAAGTATTTAAAAACCATAACAATATTTATTTTTGAATAGTGGACTAGCGATATCATTTAACAGTAAATAATGTCTTATCCACAATGACAGCTCAATCTACTAATAAAAATTCCTACTCTAAAAATTCCGGAGATTTTCAGAAAGATGTTCTATTTTCTTGGTTATTGCAATCCGAATAGACTCGAGATAAATGCGTCACTGAAACTTTAAGAGATATAGGAATAATACTAATGAATAACACATACATAACCACTGGTTAAATAATAATTTTCCTACGTGCACGTAATTAGATGAGGTAACTATCTGACTCCTGACTTATTAAACAATATTATTGATTATATGTGCCGAAAGCAATGAGCTAACTCTAACAGCTAAAAATAAAAATATTTCTTACATTGAAATTTATAGAAATCAGAAAGGGACTACTTAAGAATCGGGTTCCCCTTGGCAAATTTGTCGAAAATATTGGCGATATTTACTAAAACACAAAATTTACTAAAAAAACATCCATCCAAACATTGTATTTCTTTTTTTTTCTGGTGCCTTTAATTAATGCACAGTGCACCTTGTAATTGAATTATATACTCGTACTTAATTAAAGAATATGACTCGAAAACTGGTTATTTATTTTTATGGGCGATTAATTCCTTAACAGTTTACAAATGCAACAGCTCCAAATTATTAAAAATCAGCCATAGTAAACCATTAATGGTTTGTTATATCTAAATTTTTTCAGTATTGCGCACTTTTAATATATAAGAAAAGAGTTACACAAGGAGGGTTGGATGCAAGTATCATATAAATTATAATACAGATACAGATTGTTTGGACACTATAAGATCAGGAGAAAATATTAGGCGACCATACTTAAAACATTATTGCCAAGTTGGCGGGGAAACCCAGTTCTTTATTCAAGCCACCAGAAAATATAAAATTAACTACATTTTCAACAACCCATAAATGAGAAGCTAGGACTGAAAGGAATATATTATTTCATAAATTTTACTTTTATATTTTGCATAAAAGTATGGTCATTTATATAAAAAGCATTTTAAATAAAACTTTCCCAGTGATTTATATTTAACTTACGATTAATAATTTACACATTATCTCTTCAAACCTTTTCTATGAAAAATTATTTACATAAAAGCATACGTTTAGTTCGCAAGAAACGTTTTGAAAATCAACAAAGTATTTTTGAAGTTAAGATTTTTACTAATTTACATTATTTTTAAAGCATTTTCCTATGTAATATTTTAGTCAGATTTCATTATCTATCTGTACAAAGTTTTATAATTTTAATTTAATAATATCCCAAAGCATTTTCTAATTTAGAGAAAAATGAAAAGATTTGTCTAGAAAATGTTTGAGTTTAAGAGACAGTGCATTGGAAAACTAATTCTATATCCAAAATATTTTAGCTCTAAAATATTTGGGAAAGTCCGAACTTTTCCCCAATATTCTGTTTACAGGCATAGAAATATCTGTTATTCAATCCATCTGTTTGTTCAGTCTAACAACAAAACACCCAAATATGTTCAGATTAATTTTTGAGGAACAATAAAGCAAATATAAGAAGAAAAATATAAATTTTAGTAGCATGTAACATTTTTAAAACCAGTAAATTTTACCAAAGGTTTGATCTTTTTAAGCTATGTAAATTTTTAGTAAAAATTTGATGCATATAAAAAATATAATTTTAACCTATGAGTGCCTGGAGTTACTCCGTTTGGATTGTTACAAATAGTTTGTACAATCTTAATGTTTGCTGGAAACATTTTTCTTTGATAGCGAAGATGGGTAGCAATACTATAAACAATATCCCAAATATTTAAATATCTACTATTATTTATACTTTTCGATAAAAATTTTAACAATTTCTTTCTAATCTTGCTGATAAAAATACTTAAATATGTAGGGTTCATCGATATTTATCGTTATCGATTGCAGAACAATAGCCGAATGTTTAGTACACTGATCTTAGGTAGCGGATATTTTGGGTTCGAATCATACTGGAGCATGGATAATCGTATCACTGGATAATCATAACAGCTTGCTTCATCTATTATAA